>CM076672.1:26012886-26015386 GCA_038501925.1 Xenopus petersii | reverse complement strand
ACAAAGGGATCTCTCATTATCTGATAAATCAGAGGATGACTCCTCACAACAGATTAACAATATTAGGGGGCTGGATGCCCCGTCTACCTCTTCACTTTTTTTAGGAACAGAAGAAAGAAGAGGGTTAGGAGAGGCGGGAAGGGAACTAAGAAATCGGGACAGGTGGGCATACCCACGTCAGAATTACTGGGAGAGGGGCCAGTACAGAAAGAAAAGGACACAGAGAAACTAACTGTGATCAATCTAAGTGACCATATCCTTACCGATACACAAAGTCATATATTAACTAAAGGATTGTCCTTCTCCCCTAGCTTTGACATCAGCCAGTTCTCTCTCTATAAAGATCTTTTCCTCTTTTGTAGGAAGCTTTTACTAAGAAAACACTTTAATAAAGATGATAATCCAATCACTCAGTCGACCATGAACCCACTCTTACGCACACCTGATCCCCTCAATCCTCACGATTTAGCAGAGTCTCTTACACATGAACAAGACTCTTTCGATCAGGCGATTTCCGACCTGAATGATTTAATGATGGAACAGGCATCGCCAATGGGCATTGTGAAACCCAAGAGTCGCTTCATGCCACCTAAGAACACAAGTTCGGCAGTTAATGTCTTTTGTGAATTAGTCATGAATGACTTTATGAAGTTACCTAGACCGCACAGTGATAATCTCACAAGAGATGAACGACTGGCCATTCAACAAATTTCCCAATGGGATGATGTAGTAGTTAAGCCATCGGATAAAGGGGGGAATGTCATTATCTGGCCACGTATGATGTATATGACAGAAGCCCTTAAACAATTGAATGATAACCTGTGTTATCACAAACTACACAGTGATCCCACTAATAAATTTAGGGTATTATATAACACCCTGATTGAGGACGGTTTTCAAACAGGGCTGGTCACCAGAAATGAATATAAAGCCTTATTGAATGTTTCTTCTACCATCCCTACATTCTACATGCTACCTAAAATACATAAGAATCTATTAAAGCCACCTGGTCGTCCGATTGTATCAGGAAATGGTAACTTATGTGAAAGGGCAAGCCAATACATTGATATTAAACTAAGGAGTTTCGTAACCAATCTCCCATCATATATCAGGGATACCGGTGATCTCCTCTCTAAATGACAAGATATCAAAACCGATGCGGGCACTCTTCTAGTGGGATGTGATGTAGAGTCTCTGTATTCATCGATCTCTCATAAACATGGTCTACAAGCTGAGCTAACCCAGTTTTGCTTCAATCACAATTTCTTTGTATTTAACGATAAGTTCTATTTGCAGGTGAGAGGAGTAGCTATGGGAGCTGCTTTTGCACCCACTTACGCCAACCTATTCATGGGCTGGTGGGAGGCTTTCTGGGTATTTGGAGACACAATGTCCCAATTTACCCAGTACATAACAACCTGGTTTCGCTATATAGACGACCTGGTATTCTTATGGAATGGTAGCCGTGAATGTCTAGACAAATTCCTACATACGCTGAATGATAACAGCCTCAATATCAGATTGACACATACTGTCAGCGATCACAAGTTGGACTTTCTCGACGTAACACTAATTTTAGAGAGTGATGGTAAAATCTCTACAGATTTATTTCGTAAATCTACAGCTACCATTTCCATATTCCACTTTCAGAGCCATCATCCCATTTCAACCAAAAAGGGAATCCCAACAGGGGAATTTCTTTGATTACATCGAAATTGCTCGGACATAGCCACCTTTAAACATCGTGCAACTGAACTTAAAGAGCGCCTGATGACCAGGGGCTACTCAAGCTCCATAATTCAGAAGGCCTATCACAGAGCAATCAAAACAGAGAGAGCAAGCTTACTTGATCGATCGAAACATGTTGGTAATACAAATGATCAACCAATAAGATTCATTAGTACTTTTTGCAGACAATGGCCAGATATCAATTCTGCTCTCACCAAACATTGGCATATCTTACTTACTGACCGAGTTTTATCCATGACACTGGGTCCACGCTCCCAATCTGCGTGATCGATTGGTTAAGAGCCATTTTTCCAAACATAAAACCAAATCTGCAAGAATGGGTACATTTTCATGTGGCAACTGTAAAGCATGTAAATTTATGTACAACCAACTATCAGTTTTAGATAGATTTGGCAAACCGTATAAGATTACACAGTATATTTCATGCAATACAACAAATGTAATCTACATGCTAACCTGCCCATGCAGTAAAATATATATTGGCAAGACTAAAGCTGGCCATAGATGCAAAGATCCGATTGTACGAATCATCGTACGATCTGACTTTCCCATCTCCCGACCCGCCACTAACCATTCAGATCAAAGTCTTACCAGTCAGATTAGTTAAAGAACAGATCAGCAATGTTCTGCCCCTGACAGCAATCGTACGATATCTATGTCCAACCAAAGCTAGTGACAGTCTCCCACTGAAAATCGTACGATCGGCAATACACGCAGAGATATTATCCGCAGCCGACAGAAATTTTCTAAC
>CM076672.1:25482886-26007886 GCA_038501925.1 Xenopus petersii | reverse complement strand
TGCATATGCAAATTTGGATTGGGTTCAGTGGGGCAGAAGGATTCGGCCAATCCTGCTGAAAAAGGCTGAATCCTGACTGAATCCCAAACTGAATCCTGGCTGTTTCTGTTAACAAGGAGGAAGAAACAAGAAAGAAAGAGAGGGGAAGGGAGCAAAGATGAGCTTTCCCACAGAGTCCTGCGCGGGTCCAATTTTGGGAACCCGACCCGTACCCGCAACCTGCAATCTGCAACCCGGACCCGCAATCTGCATTCTTACCCGCTTGGACCCACTATCCGACCTGCTAGTACCTTATCCGCAACCCGTACACTATCAGGCTGCAGTGCCCGTTTGTGGGTCCGCTAGCCATCTTACATAGTTAAATTGGGTTGAAAAAAGACAAAGTCCATCAAGTTCAACCCCTCCAAATGAAAACCCAGCATCCATACACACACCCCTCCCTACTTTTAATTAAATTCTATATACCCATACCTATACTAACTATAGAGTTTAGTATCGCAATTGCCTTTGAAATAATGTCTGTCCAAAAAATCATCCAAGCCATTCTTGAAGACATTAACTGAATCAGCATCACAGCATCACCCGGCATTGAAACTGTCCCATAGTTTCCCAAATTTTTCCGGGCATTCATGGGCCACGTACACTAATATAATTTGATTGTTGCCATGTATAGCCTGCTAAATACAGGAACCAGGAGAGGGAGAGAAACTTTTATAGCAAGTCAAATATGATACAAAGCATAAAAATTTAAGGGCAGCTGAAAATTCCTTTGATTGGATCCGTCTCTAACACACTGATAGTTATTTAACAGATATAACTTCCCCTTTAAACGACTTAGAAGACAAAAGAGGCCTCCTAAGAAGCAGTTAAATGTACATGAGTCGTGGCAGTTCATGTTGCACACATACCTGGCTGATCTATAATTCACAAGGAAACCCGTGGTGATCTACAAGTGGGAACATGCCGGAGCTGCTCAGCTTTGTTAATGGTAGCTGAAAGCAGGCGAGCGAGCCCTTCTGTATCAGTGTGGGGGCCCCTGCAGTGGAAATACGGCCTTTTTGTTTGTGTATAAACAGCTCTGCCTGATAGAGGCTCATTGAGTTTGCACAATAAACAACATCCTGATGTGCCTGTGTTTATATCTAACCTTTGTGTATGTAACCTGGTGGCTTTGTCTTTGTAACCTGGCAGGTGTTAAAGTGTTCTGTTATCTGCTGAGACCGTAGTTGCCCCTTTCCCCTCCTTTAAACTGGGCAGTGGGATGGGTGAATTTTTTTCGCCTTGTTTCGCCATGGAAATGACCCATAGACTTGAATGGCGTCGCGTGTCAAAAAGAAAAAAGACAAAATAATTTGACACCCATAGACTTTAATGAGCGTCGGCGAATTGAAACTGGTCAAATTTGCCCATCCCTAGGGGCACATATTCAATCCTCATCCTTCATGTGTCTCGATTCCAATAGTATGGATCAAACAGTCCTGTCCCCCCTGGTCATTGACTATAATGTTAATGTGCTCACCATGGGCATCTCATTTTTTTTTTTTATTGCCAAATTTTCACAATAATAAAGGGGTAGATTTATCAAGGGTCGAATTGAAAATTCTAATTTTCGAGGTATATGGTCAAAACTGTCAAATTTGACTAGGGAGTTATTCAAATGTTATTCAAAATTTGTTTTGAATTTGATTTTCGAGGTTTATCATACTCTGGCCCTTTAAGAAGTCAGAACCTGCTGAATTTCTGTCTTAAGTCAATGGGAGAGATCCAGGGATCAATTCTAAAGGTGGCCATACACGGGCCGTGTCGGCAGCTTATTGGCGCGTGTATGGGGCCCCCCCGACAGGCTTCACCGACCTCCCATTACTATTCGTTATGATCCGATCGTTGGGCCCTAGGGCCCACGATTGGATCAGCCCGATATTGCCCACCTCAAGGTGGGCATATCGGGGAGAGATCCGCTCGTTTGGCGACATCGCCAAACGAGCGGATCTCTCCGTGTATGGCCACCTTTAGTTGTTTGCTGCCTTCCTGAAATTCGAATAGAATTCGATTTGAGTTTTTGGCTCAATTGTATTCAACCGAGTTTTAAAAAATGTTAATTTTTCTAAATAAATTTAGATAAATGTGCCTCTAAATATTTGCTATTGACGCTCTTCAGTGTTATGGGAGCAGCACGGAATCCATGTGGATAGAGATCTGCTGCCAGATTGCCGACAAACCATGAGTCAGTACCTGGAATGTCTTGTTGCTCGGCGTCCTTGCTCCTGGTGCCAGAAGCAATAAGAAGTGATGGGATTTGCCAGATACAACACGGAAATAACAAAGAAACAAGATTATGCTTTCCAGTTACAGATCCGTTACAGAGAAAACAGGTGGCTCTGCTTTAAAGGAGAACTAACCGCTAAAAATGAATAGGGCTAAAAATGTCATGTTTTAAATACAGAACTTATTGCACCAGCCTAAAGTTTCAGCTTGTCAATAGCAGCAATGATCCAGGACTTCAAACTTGTCACAGGGGGTCACCATCTTGGAAAGTGTCTGTGACACTCACATGCTCAGTGGTCTCTGAGCAGCTGTTGAGAAGCTAAGCTTAGGGCTCGTCACTAATTATCCAGCAGAAAATGAGCTTCCCCTGTAATATAAGCTGATGCTACAGGTTTGCTGATTATTAAATTCTGATGCTAATTGCACTGGTTTCTGTGCTGCCATGTAGTAATTATCTGTATTAATTACTAATCAGCCTTATATTGTGACATTTCTATTCTATGTGTACTGTATATTGTGAGTGGGTCCCTAAGCTCAGTAAGTGACAGCAGCACAGAGCATGTGCAGTGAATCAGCAGAAAAGAAGATGGGGAGCTACTGGGGCATCTGAGACACCTACCGAATGGTACCGAATCCCAAAATATAATGTACAACATTTCTACCTACTTCTTTAGTTAAGCTTTAGTTCTCCTGTAATTATTATTCTGACGGCAGGTCCCATGTCGGTTGGGTAGTGATGCAGTGGCTGAAAAAATAAATTAAGATAAATATTAACATCAGTGTGTCTTTATTTTAAGGGTGTTGGCATTATTCTATCTTATCATTCCAAAGCTAAACACTATGGCAGAGGTGACATCTGACCCTTGTCGTTCCTTTAGGGAGAAGCACAACAGTCAAGTGAGCCTTAATTGTCACCAATCACCATGGTAAAGCATGGCAAATTCTTTACCTTTGGTAGACGCTGGTGGTTGCAGGTAGATATTCCTGAACATTGCCCCTGTGTCAGTGCCAGCTCTTGCCATAGTTTTCAGTAGAGTCCTGCAGCGGGTCGGGTACCTGCAAAAACCTGCGGTACCTTGCGGGTTGAGGGGAGAAGTTCTGGGTGCGGGTAAAGACGAGGGTCGACAGTTCTGCGGGGTCGCGGGTCGGGCCGCGGGTCTTCTCAATTGCGATATTTACTCCTTTTTTCTGGTCATAGCTACTTCCAATGACGTCACTTCCGGTTTACAATGACAACACTTCCTGTTTTACGCCTTTTTTTCCCTGATCGTGTCCACTTCAGATGATGTCACTTCCAGTTTAAATGACAGCGCTTCCTGATTCTTGATGGTCAGCGGGTCCGGGTTACGGATAAGGTACTTGCGGGTAGGGTCGGGTAGCGGTTCCAAGCTGGTAAGAATGCAGGTGTGGATTGCAGGTATGGGTCGGGTACGGGTCCCAAAAAATGGACGCGCGCAGGACTCTAGTTTTCAGTGCTTGTTAAAGGAACAGTTCAGTATAAGAATAAAAACTGGGTAAATAGATAGGCTGTGCAAAATATAAAATGTTTCTAATATAGTTAGTTAGCCAAAAATGTAATGTAAAGGCTGGAGTGACTGGATATCTAATATAACAGAACAGAACACACCTTCCTTTTTTCAGCCCTCTAACTCTGAGTTAGTCAGTGACTTGAAGTTCAGAGAGTTTAATCCTTATCATGCAGATCAGATTCAAAAGCAAATAGCTATGACCCATGTGACCCCCACAAGTCTCTGATTGGTTAATGCTGGTAACCAGAGAACCATTCAGTGGAAACCAAGAGAACTGAAAAGCAGGAAGTAGTTTTCTATTATTTCTTCTGACAGCTTTCAAATGGGGAGTCACTGACCCCATCTAAAAACAAATGCTCTGTAAGGCTACTTATATATTGTTTATTGCTACTTTTTATTACTTGTCTTTCTATTCAGGCCCATTGATATTTGAGTCAATGCATGGTTGCTAGGGTAATTTGGACCCTAGCAACCAGATTTCTGAATAAAAAGCTAAATAACTTAAAAACCAAAAATAATAATAAAATGAAAATCAATTGCAAATTGTCTCAGGATATCACTCTCTTCATGGTACTAAAAGTTTATTTAAAGGTGAACCTCTTTAAAGGGGTGGTTCACCTTTGTGCTCATTTTTAGTATGTTATAGAATGGTCCGTTCTTGGCAACTTTTCATTATTTATTTTTTTGTAGTATTTTAACTAATGGCCCTTTTCTTCTGACTCTTTCCAGCTTTCAAAGGGGATCTTTGACCCCATCTAAAAACAAATGCTCTGTTAAGCTACACATATATTCTTATTGCTACTTTGTATAACTTATCTTTCTATTCAGGCCTCTCCTATTCATATTCCAGGCTCTTATTCAAATCAAATCATGATTTGGACCCTTGCAACCAGATTGCTGAAATTGCAAACTGGAGAGCTGCTGAATAATCTGACTGCTAGGGTCCAAATTACCCTATCAACCATTCATTGATTTGAATAAGAGAAAGCTAAATAAGTCAAAAAACACAAATAATAAAGAATGAAAACCAATTGCAAATTGTCCACTCTCTATATTATACCAAAAGTTAATTTAAAAGTAAACAACCCCTTTAAGGGGTTGCAGCTGTGTTCATAACATTCTTTAGTTCCACCTGTTAAGCTGCAGGGGTTATTGAACTGGAGTCAGGTTTTCCTTGATGGGGTCGTTTTAGTTCCCTGTATTCCATGCCCACTGTGCACCTATAGTTTCAGATATACCACTGCACCCCCATCCTGCTAAATGGAAATCAGGGGGAGGGAAGGGCACGTTGGGCTGTAGCTAAATATTTACTATGTGATAATGAACAATAGTGCACTTGTGTATCCAAGGAACCAGATCCATTCAAGTCAGATGCTTTACATTGAATGACTTCAGTAGCAGCTTAGTGGGGAAGGGGGTTGGTCATTTTGGTAGTATGACCCTAAGAATCCTTGTTAGGTGGGGTTTAGAGTTCTTTTGGGAAGGAGGTTTTAGCCCATTTAGAGAAGTCACAGCATTGTGGTTGTACATGACTTATAAGCATAGCGAATATCTACATAGAGCAGTGATCCCCAGCCAGTGGCTCATGAGCAACATGTTGCTCCCCAACCCATTGGATGTTACTCCCAGCGGACTCAAAGCAGGTGCTTATTTTTTAATTTCTGGCTTGGAGGCATAAAAACTAGGTGTACTGCCAAACAGAGTCTCCTCTAGGCTACTAGTCCTCATAGGGGCTACCAAAATACCCAGGGACTTTTTCAAACTTGTGTTGCTCCCCAATTTTTTTTACGTTTGAATGTGGCTCACTGGTAAAAAAAAAAAAAGGTTGCAGACCCCTGATCTAGAGTTTGGCTAACCAGACCTGTTTTTTTTTTTTTCCCTAGTTGCGTCCTGGTCTAACATGAATAAGGACGTCTCCACCAACATTAAAAACTTAGGGTTCATTGAAGTCCAGGACATTAACTTCGAGAGTGAAATTCCTGCCCTTGGGAAATGGAATCTAAAAGGTGCTCAGTCATTCGGGCTGCCAGAATACTGGCCCGATCATCGTTTTGCTTCAAGTGGCGGGAGTCTTACAGGGGATTCTGGTATACCCACACTGGAAATTGCACCCCCGGAACCTGTACAAACCTTACGTCCAAATTCTTCCTCTAGCGCTCTTGCACATGAACTAGTTTTCCAGAGCTCCAAGACCATCTCAGGTAGTAATGGACCTCCGTCTTTGAGTAGCACAGAACCAGACCACGTTGTGTGGAAACCTCCCACCCTTCCCAGATCTGGATACGACACGGCAAAACTGTACAGCCCCACGTCTCTCAACAGAAGCGACGATGTCTCGGACTGCAGCATTTCCAGCTTCAGCACAGACTTTTCCACCACATTGTCTGTGAGTAACGAGGATATTGTGGACTTTGTGGTTATGAGCAATTCAAGTGCAATTGTCGCTTTGGAGAATGACGACACCCATTTTTCCGAAGTCACACTGAACTCCACAAAAGACAGCAGTGCTGATGGGATTCAGGAAAATTTCGCCCAGGAGGCGGAGGTGGACAGAAAGTTGAAGATATTTGGATCGCTTAGTAATCTCTTTAACAAGTAAGTTAATTTTCCCCCCTAAAAGGAAAACTATATCCACAAAATGAAGCAACAGATTAAGTGGCCTATTAAAGAATCTTCCCAAACTGTATATAAATATTTAAGTAAATATTGCCCTTTTGCATCTCTTGTTTTGAACCACCATTTTATGATGGTCTGTGTGCTGCCTCAGAGATCACCTGACCAGAAATACTACAGCTTTAACTGTAACAGGAAGTGTTGAAGCAAAAGACACAACTCTGTCTGTTAATTGGCTCATGTGACTTAACATGTATGGTTTGTTTGTGTGCACTGTGAATCGTAGGATCCCAGGAGGCGGCCCTTATTTTTTAAAATGGCAGTTTTCTATTTATGATTACCCAATGGCACATACTACTAAAAAGTATATTATTATGAAAATGGTTTATGAAACAGGGTTTTACATATGAGCTGTTTTATGCAATATTTTTTTATAGATACCTACATTGTTTGAGGGGTATAGTTTAAATCCTTTAAATCAGTACTCCTGCTTCCAGTAGGGTTATGTAGTAAGCTGGTCTGAGATATCCTTATCCTTAGGATCAGCATATAGGCTGTACGCACACAGACTGAAGGGCTCTACTCAGGCTGATAGTAGCCAAATCCTTCAGCCTGTATGCCAAAAGCCTTAGCTTCAGCTGCCTAGAGCAGGCACAGATGTCTGGTTGCTGTTGGTCACTGGATTGGGGCAAACTTTGCCAATATCTATTTACAACCCTGTCTCCCCCAGGGACTTCATAATCAGAAGCTTATATTAGATATTGCCAGGTGCTTCTAGTTTAGTGATCCTTAACCTATTGATTGGAACCTAAAACTGGTCCCCAGAGAAGGCACTCTCCAACCGTATCAACTACCTGGCTGCCAAGTTGTAGTTCAACACAAAGAGGCACTTTTAGTAGGTGGAAAGTGCTCTTGAGTGTGAATCCTGAATAACATCTGACCTCTGCTTATCAGTGATAAAGTGCTAAAACCATTGTATTGTAAGCATCTGTTATCTGCTATGCAATGCCCTATTGAACACTAAATGGCAGCCCCCCCCCCCAACTGCTTACGGATGTGTTTACATAAACTACACTGGAGCTTCTGAAACAAACACACTTTTCCCAGTGCAGGGTAACAGCCCTTTCATTTCTGACCCTTCAGGGTCAGGGCTCAGATTCAGGGAGATTAGTCGCCTGGCGACAAATCTCCTCTTCTTCTGGGCAACTAATCTCCGTGAACTGCCTCCCGCCAGCTAGAATGTAAATCGCCGGCAGGATGGCACTCAGAGCACTTCGTTTTCCGAAGTTGCACAAAATTGCATAACGAGGACACTTCAGGCGACTTTGGAAAACTATGGGCGATTTCGGAAAACGAAGCATCCAGCCGGCGATTTACTTTCAAGCCAGCGGGAGGAACTTCAGAGAAGAAGAGGAGATTTGTCACTGGGCAACTAATCTCCCCGAATGAGCATGTGCCCTGACCCATAAAAGGGTTCTTCAGCTTTGAGTTAACTTTTAGTATGATGTAGAGTGAGACAATTTGCAATTGGTTTTCATTTTCTCTTTCACTATTTGTAGCTTTTTGTGCAGCAGCTCTCCAGTTTACAATTTCAGCAATCTTATTTGCTAAGGTCCAAATGACCCTGGCAACCATGTACTGCTTTAAATAGGAGACTGGAATATGAATAGGAGAGAGCCTGCCTGGAAATTCGTTTTTTAGGTGGGGTCAATGACACCCATTTGCAGGCTGGACAGAGTCAGAAAAAGGCAAATAATTTAAAGAAACTATAAAACATAAAAATAAAGACCAATTAAAATGTTGATCAGAATTGGCCACTCTATAACATAAAACTTATAGGTGAACTAACCCTTTAACTCCTTGCACAGACTGTAATGACAAACAGTGGCCAAATGATGTTAAAGACTTAAATGGGTTGTTACTGTGATGATGGGGTGCCACTAGGAGTAAAAGGGTTAACGGTTCCCCTTCCTGCACTGCAGATGTGATTATACAGCTTCCCTTATGTATGAAATATTATTACAGACCCCAAACAAACCAGTCATATACAGACTGAGGACTCACCACTACTACAGCTCACACGTCTCCTGCTGATTAAATCTACCACCCTGGGGACTATATGAACAGCAGGGTAATGCGTATATATATATATCTTTCCCCTGACCACATTGCCGGTTACTATCACCTCTTTGTTAAACAGCCTTACTCATTAATGTTTGCCCTGTTAAACTACAGCTCCCAAAAGCCCCTGCCAGGCTGATGCTGGTTCATGTGAACTATTAAAGGGGATCTATCACGAAACTGACAATTTAATATAAGCTTCATCTTGCTGAAATAAGAAACTTTCTAAATATAATCAATAGAAACTTTCTAAATATAATCAATTAAAAATTCTGTACTGTTTATGAAATAATCAAGTTATTCCTCTCCCTCTGATCAACCTGTCTGTCTTCATGCAGTAGGTGGAGTCAGTTTTTGATTGACAGGTCTAATAAATCCTTTAGGGGGGGTATCACCCTTAACCTCGGTGCTCACTCTTTAAAAATTGCCGTCTCTGATGGAAATCGCGTTTCTCTTTGTGCAGGGTGTTTGCCAGAGTCTGTTATTTTGTTGTATTTTGTTTCTGCTGGAGTTGGTTATTTGAGTTATTCTGCTAAGAAAGGGAGCCCCCCCCCGAACAACGTATTAGACCTACCTGTCAATCAAAATCGGACCCAGACCTCAGCATGATGAGTGACCGGTGAAGTGTAACTTATTTCTTAAACAGTACAGAATATTTAATTGATTGTATTTAGTAAGTGTCTTATTTCAGTGAGATAAAACTTCTATTAAATTTTCGTTTTCGCGATAGATCCCCTTATATAATCGCCGCAGGAATAGTTGAGGTTTGTATGGCTGCAGGATGCCAATCTTCTGTTTATAATAGAAACTAAATACCTGTGCCGTCAGTGGGACAGTTCTACAAAGGTGCCTAAATTATTGAAACGCTCTAAACCTGATCTGTCACGTTATACCCGGATCAGCTCGGTGTTCCTTACAGCCGAACAGAGCCAACCAATTCATTAGGCACTCGCCTATTTTGTTTCCACTCATTAACCCAGACACTGGCTGTGGAAAGTACCTTTTATTTATTTATTTTTTTCTACTGTTTCTGATGCACTTGGGAGTTGCCATGCAGCTTCATTGTTTCTAATCCTTTTAAACTGGGGCAATCATAAACCCATTAATAATTAAATATAATAATAGATGGGGATGCGCTAGCCCAACCGGAAGGCCTGTTCTGAGCTGCTTTTTCCCCAAAATCACTGTAAGAACCCAGAGGAATTCACAGCAACTTTAATTCAGAAGATTTCACCAAGGATTTAATACCTGCAGCTTTTCATCCAATCCAGGATTCGGCCTTTTTCAGCAGGATTCGGGCGAATCCTTCTACCCGGCCGAACCAAACCCGCATCCTAATTAGCATATGCAAATTAGGGGTGTGAAGCGAAATTGCGTGACTTTTTGTCACAAAACAAGGAAGTAAAAAAAGTTTGCAAATTAGGATTCGGTTCAGTATTCGGCCGAATCTTTCGTGAAGGATTCGGGGGTTTGGCCGAATCCAAAATAGTGGGTTAAGTGCATCCCTAGTTCAGAGTTGTTAAAGTATTCCACTGACCCCTATTCTAATTGGCGCATATGGGTGTCAGTGCTGTGATTATAAATATATATATAATATTAGGGATGCATCGAATCCAGTATTCGGTTTGAGATTCAGCCAGGATTCGGCCTTTTCCAGCAGGATTCGTATTCACCCGAATCCTCGTGCCTGGCCAAACTGAATCCTAATTTGGACATGCAATTTAGGGGCAAGTAGGGAAATCACGTAACTTTTTGTTATAAAACAAGGAGGTAAAAAACCTTTATTTATTAATTTTTTTTTTGCAGAAGATAATTAGGATTCGGTTCAGTATTCGGCCAAATCTTTTATGAAGGATTCAGGGATTTGGCCGAATCCCAAATAGTGTATTTGCTGCATCCCTATATAGATAGAGAGTATCTGTCTATCTTCCCAGGGGACTGAGTAACTAAAGGGGACTGGGCTCTCCCACTCCACAAAAGTTTTGTTTGAGTCCCCCCTGGAATCGAAGGTGACCCGTTATCCCCCCCTTTGTCTTCTGTTGGGGGTCCATAGTTATGCCATTGCTGGGACCTAATAGTTGCTTTCTCTGCAGAATTATGTGCATCACTTTTATATTTTTATTAGTTAGGGGAAGGAGCGGGGCATGGACTCTGAACTAATTTCCAGGATTTACCCATATATATGTGTGCATATGTATATGTCTCTCTCGATCTCTATCTATCTATCTCTCTCTATGGCGCAAATTCACTAAGCGCCGAACGCTAGCGTCAATTCGCTAGCGTTTGGCATTTTCGGTACTTTGCAAATTCACTAACGAACACTGGCGTAAATTCGCTAGTGTTACTTCACACACTTACGCCAGGCGAATTTTCGCTAGCGATGTAACTACGCAAATTCACTAACTTGCGCAGTGTACTGAACGCTACCTTTTACGCTAGACATCCTTCGCCACCTCAGACCTGGTGAAGCGCAATAGAGTAGATAGGGATTGTTTCCAAAAAAGTCAAATTTTTTTCTAAGTCCCAAAAAACGCTGGCGTGTTTTCTACATGATGGGTGATAGGCTGAAAAAGATCGAAACATTTTTTGGGGCTCCCCTCCTTCCCCCCTACATTTCCTGACTCATGGCAACTTACCTAGACAGTGGGCACATGTGTAGGGCAAAATAAAATTTTTATTTGCTGATTTGAAGGTTTTCTAGGCATTTGAAGTGGTGATACGTGTTCCTCCATTGAAATTTGAATTTCGTGCCGTATGCAAATGAACCATTGCTAGCGAAACTTCGCTTGGCGAATTAACGCTAGCGCAACTTCGCAAACTTACGCTACCCCTGTGCGCAACTTCGGATTTTAGTGGAGCACTGGCGAAAATACGCCTGGCGAAGCTGCGCCTGGCGCAACTTAGAATCTTAGTGAATTTGCCCCTATATCTCTATCTCTCTATATATACTAATTTTTTTATAAACCATATTTAGATAGAGAGGGTATCAGTCCAAGGTATTGGATAGAGCAGAAAAAAATCATTAATCATAGAAAGGATAAAAAAAACAAAGGGGCAGAGGATTACCTTTGTTACCCAAAGACAGGTCAGTACCATTTTATGTAAACATTGGTATATACTAGGTAGGGCATACCCTGTGGTGGGGGAATTCGTTTCCCCTCCATTGATATCATATAAAAAAAGGTACAACTATTGTATCAAAAGTATCTAGATCCCTAGTACAAATGGGAGACACACAAAGTAACACATTTTTGGGTACTAGATATGCGGGTATGTACCAATGTTCAAATTGTACACAATGTAAACATGTGATTAAGGGAAACACTTTTGTACATCAAGACACAGGAGAGATTGTGCAGATTAGAGGATATCACACCTGTCTTTCTCAATTTGTGGTATATGTCATTGTATGCCCCTGTGATAAGATATATGTTGGGGAAACTGTCCAGAAAGTGAAGTCACGGATTTCACAACATAAATCTACCATAAAATCTGGTAATTTGGCATTGCCACTCTCTAGACATTTTAAAGAACATGGACACGCGGTTGACCAGTTACGGTTCATGGTGCTGGAAACTACCTCCATTAAAGAGAGGAGGGGATCGGGAATTTCGATTAAAACAAAGAGAGATATGGTGGATTAAAGGGGACCCGTCACCCAAAAAAATTATTCAAAATCCTATTTTATCAGATTAGTCAAGGATAATGAACTTTAATTACACTATATAAATTATTTGAATATTGTTTCCTTCAGTCTGGGATTTCAAAATTACAGCAAGCAGGCAGCAGCCATTTTGTGGACACTGTTATTAAGACAAGACTTGCATCATCTCAGAATTTCGTTTTTGCACCAGAATGGGGGACCCAATGTCCATCCCCATGCCCTGGCCACACAGTTATATGGTAAAGAGGGAATGTGTGGGGAGCAGTGACATCTAAGAAGTGCTGAATTGAAAGTGAAAGTAATTGTCTGCCCTGCCTCTATGCCACAGGCATAGAGGAGGGGCAGACAATATTTGATTGACAGCTGAGATTTTTAAATGAGCTTACAACAGCTATGAATGCTTAAATAAATAATAGAAATTGGATTTCATGTTTAATTTGAAAAGGACTTTTATTATACAGATTTTTGTGTCTGGGTGACAGGTCCACTTTAACAAATTAAACTCACTTCACCCAAACGGTCTTAATAAAGACTATGATTTGTATCAGTTCCTATAATACTTACAAGATAAAAATTGTGCTAAGTAATCTTTAATGTATATGTATCTGCAAAGTTATTTGTTATTCAGATTATATGGTGGAATCCCTGCATAGATCATGAAAGAGAATATACCATGTCACTTCCCTTGCTGGGCTATATAAAGCTTTATGGACTTTGTATGTACTTTTACACCATTGTTTCACATGGCTTGAGAATGGTGATGTAACTGTTAGATGTAACTGTTACTATTTATTACAAATTTTTGAGCATTATTGGCGAGTGCTGTTCATTGTGTTCATTATTCGAATCATATATATATATGTATGTATTAGGGATGCACCGAATCCACTATTTTGGATTCGGCCGAACCCCCGAATCCTTCGTGAAAGATTCGGCCGAACCGAATCCGAACCCTAATTTGCATGTGCAAATTAGGGGTTGGAAGGGGAAAACATTTTTTACTTCCTTGTTTTGTGACAAAAAGTCAAGCGATTGCCCTCCCCGCCCCTAATTTGCATATGCAAATTAGGATTCGTATTCGGTTCGGCTGGGCAGAAGGATCTGGCCGAATCCGAATCCTGCTGAAAAAGGCAGAATCCTGGCCGAATCCCGAACCGAATCCTGGATTCGGTGCATCCCTAGTATGTATGTATGTATGATAAAGGCCCCAAAGTGGGCCGAAACGTTGGAGACACTGTGACATTTCAATAAACTACTGAATTTTTTTGGAAAATGGGGTGCTGGTCCTTTCTACAATTTTATTTATTTATACATATATATATATATATATATATATATATATATATATATATATATATATATATATATATATATATATATATATATATATATATATATATATATATATATATATATATATATATATTACACAAAACCCATGAATATCTTGTAAATTATATCCTTATAGACTCACTAAAACGGGTGTATTATAATAAATAAAGTACCCCTTGTTGGGAAAATATGAGGATATTAGTAGTAACCTTCGAGTTCCATGACCTGTATAAAAGTACTCGGCCTTTGGGCTTGTGCTTTTATATGGTCATGGAACTCCTCGGTGACTTATAATATCCTTATATTTTACTATAGGGGATACTTTATTCACTATATAATAGAGAGGTCACAGACTGATGTGAATCTCTGCATAGCACTGTGGAATATCTAGTGATTTCACAAATAAAAAAAAAAAACAGGATTCAGGCTAATCCAAAGTGCCTGGCTAAATCAAATCTGAATCCTTAAAATCACATGACTTTTTGTTACACCAATAAGGAAATTTACATTTTTCTCCTTGCAATTTGTATTTGATTCAGGATTCAGCCGAATCCTAAAATAGTGGATTTGGTGCATACCTAACAGGCAAGCATGGGCAAGTGTGTGTAATGTTTACATAGATTGCTTTAAATGGACCGGAAACTGTTTTCCTTTTTGTAAATGCCAATGATTTAAGTGGACAAACAAGTTGGGCAGAAAGTCTGTACTGAAGCCAAGTGTGATGTTATTGTGAGGCTGGGCTTTAGCCAAACGCCTTCTCCTCCCCTTGAAGGGTAAATGAGAGAAAAAACTGCTTTGGCTAGAGCACAGAAATACTCCCAGCATCCGTTGCAGCTCTACTGGGATTGTAGGAGTAGTGTAAGAGTGAGAGCCCCAAAAAACTGCCTGTCCGTACTCTGCTGAGTCTATGTGACTTACTGTATATATAGTATAGCACATATAACTCATAGGAATTAACATGGAGTAGGGTTGCCACCTGGCCAGTATTTTAAAACACCTGCCAAGGCTGGGGCTGGTATTACAAATTTACCGGCAATGTAGCTGCCAGTAAATTTTTAATACCCTTAAAAAGACCCCAAGGCCCGTCCCCAATCCCCTGGAAACGTAACTTTTGTTCTCCGTCTTGAAATCTCCACGGTCCCGCCCCTTTTTACATCATGGCCCACCCCTTTTGACATCACACCCCACCCCTTTTTGTAGGGATGCACCGAATCCAGGAAATCGGGATTCGGCTAGGTTTCGGCCTTTTTCAGCAGGATTCGGCCGAATTCTTCTGTCCGGCAAATCCGAATCCAAATTTGCATATGCAAATTAGGGGCAGGGAGGGAAATCACGGGACTTTTTGTCACAAAACAAGGAAGGAAACATTTTTTCCCCTTCCGAACACTAATTTGCATATGCAAATTGCGGTTTGGTATTCGGCCGAATCTTTCATGATTGGTTTGGCCAAATCCAAAATAGTGGATTCAGTGCATCCCTACATTTTTTTTCCCGCTCCCCACCAGCCGCTAAAAATTTAGAAAAAGGTGGCAACCCTAACAGGGATACTGGCCTCCTGTTAGATAATAAGTGTATGTTTTCTCTGGGAAAGTGATTATAATTTCACTTATGAGTACTAAGAGCTGCTATATATCATTTTTTTTATACATTTTCTATTCTAAAAAGGAAACGGACCTTTTAACTGTAGCATGTCTGATATACACATTCTGTTAAAGGATCAGTAGGAGGGAGTAGAGGGTTGTACTGTGTCGGTTATAGTTCAGAAAGGGAAAATAATATGAATTTATGTGCTAACATGTAGGGATGCACCGAATCCACTGAACCCCCAAATCCTTTGCAAAAGATTCGGCTGAATACCGAACCGAATCCGAACCCTAATTTGCATATGCAAATCAGTGAGTGGGAGGGTAAAAGAGAGCCACAGCTAAAACATTTTTTAGTTTCTTGTTTTGTGACAAAAATCACATGATTGTAAGTATTCGAATTTGGTTTGGCCAGGCACAAGGATTCGACCGAATCCTGCTGAAATCTCGAAACAAATCCTGGATTCTGTGCATTCCTACTAACATGAAATTGTTTATTGATATATGAAGACAAGCTTTCAAAAGAAAAATACATCTCTTCATCGGGTCGGGTGTTTACATAAGGTTATAATTTCTAAAACATTTAGTGAAGTTTTTATTTATATATTTATAATCTATAGTCTGGTCATTTCCGTATGGGATCAGACTGTAAATTATATCCTTATAAACAGCACGTTCTGACGTCAGAACGCGCCGTTAATAACGGGTCCCCGGCAGCTGAATTGGATGCGCTGCGTTCGAATTGAACAGTGGCCCGCCCGAATGGGACACCTGCGTTCCCGATTTGAATGGTGACCCCTCCGACTCCCCACCCGACATTTCCCACAAAATGTAGATTATAATGCATAATGTACCCCCTACTGAGATTTATAAAGATATTAGAAGTCATCTCGGAGTTATGTGACCTGTATAAAATGGTAGAACAGTCCAGGAACCACTCGCACACCCTGGCCTCCCCGAAAGGCAGAGACCCCTGGTGCACAGCAGAATGGAGGAAACGGCAACCTCACTATCCAATGGCGACAAGAATTCACCGGCACACAGGTAATGCAAGCAGGTTATACCTTGCTAAGTGTTTATAGCATGCTGCAATAAACACTTAGCAAGGTATTACCTGCTTGCATTACCTGTGTGCCGGTGAATTCTTGTCGCCACCTGTATAAAATGGTCACTCCTCTGTGACATAATATCTTTATAATACACAAAAGCCATTAATATCTTGTAAATGATATCCTTATAAACGGTGAGTTCGGATGTCATCAGTTATAAACGGTGAGTTCTGATGTCATTTCTGTCACATGACTCACTGAAATTTGTGTATTAAAATAAATAAAGTACCCCCAGTTGCAAAATATGAGGATATTAGTGTAAGGAAAATAACTAACCCTGGTGGTCTAGTGGTGCGGCGGGGACGTCCGCCACGCCGCTCCTCTTCTCATGCACCGGGTTCTTCTTAGTGAGCGAGCGGCGCGCACTTCCGGGTTTAGTAGGCGCATGCACGCTGGCGTGATGACGTCAGCGCGAAATTTAAAAGTTAAAAGGGACCTTCCTGCTTTTTCTAATTGCCCATGATAGGATTGTATTTCCTGGTGCTCCTGAGCCTTGTGCTATTTTGTCTGTTATCTTCTGAACCTGTTTGATTCCTGTTGTGACCCCTGCCTGGCTATTTTGACTATTCTGACTTCTGGATCCTGACCTTTGCCTGCTTACGACTACTCTTCTGTTTAATCCCTTGATTGATCACCCGGTTTTAACCCTTTGCCTGTTTTGACGATCCTTGATATTTGCCTGCCTCGACCCAGCCTGCCTGACTACGATTCTGCCTAATCCTTTTGTACCGTGACCTTCGGCCCAAAAAGACTTTGCTAACAGCCGTGCCCCTTTGCCAGCCAGAACATCTCGCCTTGTACCCCTCGTTAAGTCCAGGTGGCACCCAAGTAAGCTTAGGACTCCTCCCGAAGCCCAACGGTGGTCACACTACTGGTGAAGCCGAGTCGAGACCAGGGTACTTGGCACTTGTTCAGGTATTGGGTGCCGGCCGTGACAATTAGAAGTTACCTTGTAGTTCCATTACCTGTATAAAAACACTCGGCCTTCGGCCTCGTGTTTTTTTATGGTCATGAAACTCCTCGGTAACTTATAATATCCTTATGTTTTACAAGAGTGGGTACTTTATTCACTATATAAATTACAGTAGGGGGTACATTATCCACTATATAATATACAAAAACAATGAATATCTTGTAAATTATTATTATATCCTTATAAACGGTGAGTTCTGATGTCATCAGTTATAAACGGTGAGTTCTGATGTCATTTCTGTCACATGACGCACTGAAATGTTTGTATTATAATAAATAAAGTACCCCCAGTTGCAAAATATGAGGATATTAGAAGTTACCTCGGAGTTCCATGACCTTTATAAAAACACTCGGCCTTGTGTTTTTATATGGTCATGAAACTCCTCGGTAACTTATAATATCCTTATATTTTACAGGAGGGGGTACTTTATTCACTATATATATATATATATATATATTTATATATATATATATATATATATATATATATATATATATATATATATATATATATATATATATATATATATATATTTATATATATCTATACACACCCAGACACAAAATATGCATAAAAGCAGGGATCTGCCATGGACATGTGAAATGAAAAATAGCAGAGACCCGAATAAGATAGAATGAGATAGAATATGAATATGTTGTTTGTCTTGAAAGCACTTGGGTACCAAATATACAGTCTGGATATCCAGTAGGGGTATGTGCCATGGTCATGTGATGCCGTCAGGCCCTTTGAAATGTCCATGGTTCACACTGGGAAGGAAGGGGGAGCCTGGGGGTTATAGATTATAGTTACTCATGAAGGTGTTATCCCTGTGTATGCCACTGCACTGGGTGTCAGACTTTTCCAAAAATGTATATTCCCCCACATTTTGTACCTAAAGTTCCCCATATGTACAGTGACCGTTAAAATGTGCCCCCACTGGACATCTGTCTACTTGTTTTAACTCTAAATCTGTGCCTTTATATGTTCCCCCCCCCAATACAGTCCCCAGTAGTGGGGCATTTCAGGCAGATAATTAGTTAGGCCACACTTAAAGGAACAGTTACAGTAAACAATGTTTTAAAGAAATGAAAATATAATGTAGTGTTGCCCTGCAGTGGTAAAACTGATGTGTTTGCTTCAGAAACACTACTATAGTTTATATAAACAAGCAGCTGTGTAGCAATGTGTGTAGCAATGGCGGAAATCAAATAAGACTATATGGCACAGGTTAAATAGTGGATAACACCACTATGTTCTACAGAGTTTATCTGCTGTGTAACCTGAGCTTTTTCTCCTGGAAGTCCTAAGGCAAAAATCGGACTGGCAGGCCCGGACTGGCAATCTGTGGGTTCTGGCAAATGCCAGAGGGGCTGCTATAAGGTGCCATAGAAAGTCAATATTTAATGGGCTGGTGTGGGCTGATTGGGACTCTGTGTGGGCTGATTGGGCCTCTGTGTACCTGAAATGGCAGGGCTAGTGATGGGCGAATAAATTCGCCAGGCATTAATTCGCGGCGAATTTCTGCGTTTTGCCGTAGGCGAATAAATTTGCGAATCTCCCGCGAAAATTTGCCGGCGTCAATTTCTGATTTTCACAATTTTTTCGTGAAAATGTCTGATTTTCTCGATTTTTTTCGTGAAACTTTCTGATTTCACGATTTCCCAGCAAATTTTCGGGAAGCGAAATGGGAGAAATTTGCCCCATCACTAGCCAGGGCCTATTTAAATTCTCAGTCCGGACCTGCTCAAAGGTACTTCAACCAATACTACAGGGAGATGTAACGAAATATATTCCCTTGCCTTCACATATACTCTTGTGTCTCCACCAGAGGGCAGTAGTATTCTCAGGCTGCGGTGTCCTATGGAGGAAGTAAATACAGCAGATAAATCAAAATGTATGGGATTCCCCATGGATGCACTATAGACTTGCCTGTCTACTTTCAAAACAAATGCATGCTCTGGGTAGCTCCATATTTTTGGTTTATTTTGTATTTTTGTGTAGGGTTTTCACCTTCACAAGAAATTGTAATTGCAGGCAGGCATCAATTCGGAACACCAAAGATTAGAATCCAGGAGCCAAATGTTTAAATAATACAAAATATTTTATTTTACACTATGTAAAACATTATGTATAAAAACAAACCTTACGCATTTCGTGTCACCAAACCAGAGATATTTAAAGGAGAAGGAGCCAATTAGAAGTTAATTAGGTGTTTGCACAGCCAACCAATAGGCTTCCATATGTCATTACCTCTATTGGCTCACTCATACACACTAGACACTATGTAAAAAATACAATGTAAATAGTAATACATAACACAATGCAAAAATAATAGAAAAGGTTTGATTGGCTAAAGCAAGAGATATCAAAATCAACATTCAACTCAAGTGGTTGTCTGGTCCCTAAATTAAAAATCCGTCTAGCTTCATTTTTTTTTTCAATAGATCAGAAGTTCTATAACCTCCTCCAATGTTATGAACAATGTTATCCATTCCTGTTACACTATTGTTACATTTAGACCGGAGTTCAGCAGTTTTCTTTTGTAATATTGAGTACAGGTTCCCTAATTCTGTCTTTAAGTTTACGACTAGTTTGACCTACATATTACCTCTTACACTTATTGCAGGTTAATAAATAAATGACTACATTTTTAGTATTACAATTAATATAATGTTGAAGTTTATGGGTCTTGTTAGTAGCAGAGGAAGTAAAAACGTGTGTTTTGTTTATATATCTACATGTAATGCACCTATTTGATCCACGCTGTAAGTTGCCCTTTACGTTTAACCGGGTAGCCTGTTTTTCTTTAAATCCTGGGTGTAAGCTTGTTTGCCAAAGTTCTGTTCTCCTTGAAACAAATTTATATCCATTATTAAGGATTTGTTTCAATGTATGATCTATTATCTAAGATAACTAAATTCCTGTTAATAATGTTTTTTATTTGGTCAAACAGGGGGATTATATGTTAGTGTACAAGATAAGATCTCCGCCATCGTTTTTTTATCAGGGCATCACTATCCTTATTATTAAAATAATTTCTGATAGGGCTAATGTTGTCCATATTGGTTCTATATCTTTTAAACAAATCACCTCTTATCTATTTTTACTGCTCTCTCAAAGAGTATACTGTTTTTATCAACGGGATTTCGAAAGGCGTATTTATCAAAGGATGAACTTTCACTTTCACCCATTGATAAATACTCTTTTAAAAATCCCATACAAATTAATGGAGAGTGGTGGAATTCCACTCTAGAGAATTTCACTCTTTGATAAATATACCCCAATGGCTCTATTCAAAATACTGGAATTGTATCCCCTCTGTGACGATCTTTTATGAAGGTCCTTGGATTCGGCAATGAACTCATCATCTTTTGCCACCTTGCTTTACATGTGGTTGCTTGGCCAACCAAACCATCCCTTAAGCTGGCCATAGATGCAAAGATCCGATCGTACAAATCATCGTACGATCGGACTTTCCCATCTCCCGACCCGCCACTAACCATTCAGATCAAAGTCTTACCAGTCAGATTAGTTAAAGAACAGATCAGCAATGTTCTGCCCCTGACAGCAATCGTACGATATCTATGTCCAACCAAAGCTAGTGACAGTCTCCCACTGAAAATCTTACGATCGGCAATACACACAGAGATATTATCAGCAGCCGACAGAAATTTTCTAACCTGTCCGATCGACCAAACGACCGAACGAAAAATGTCGGGACACTCCACACACATTCCGAAAATCGTACGAATCCTCGATTCGTACAATCAGATCTTTGCGTCTATGGCCAGCTTAAATCGCTACATCGGCACCTGGGCAATAACCTGTGGCAGCCAATCAGATGTTTGTTTTCATTGTTCCATCTGCAGCTGGCTGAAAAAGGCTTCTCACTGATTGGTTGCTATAGGTGAATGCCCAGGTGCACATTTGGCCAGTGTTTATAAATAAGCCAAGTGTTCGTGGAACACCCCCAAATGCCCAGAGCTAGCCTGTTGCTTATCTGCATCTGATACTCGCACATATGTGTGTTTACTTTAAGGGTAAGGGCAGACGTGGAGATTCGGGTAGATTTAGTCGCCCGGCGACTAATCGCCTCTTCTTTGGGGCGACTAATCTCCCCGACCTGCTTCCCTGTGTCTTCCGCCAGCTTTAATTAAAAAAAAAATGCCTGCGCCAGTGCACTCGCGGCACTTCGATTTCCGAAGTTGCCCGAAGTTTCCTCACGACTTTGCGACTTTGGAAATCGAAGCATCGCTAGTGCTTTTTTTATTAAAGCAGGCGGAAGATACTGGGAAGCAGTTCGAGGAGATTAGTCGCCCTAAGAAGAGGTCGCCGGGCAACTAAATCTCCCCGAATCTCCAGGTGTGCCCTTACCCTTAGGGGATAATTGTCAGGATTTTTAGGGAATTTTTGTGGGCTGATTTGGCTGTGGGAAAGCACCTCCTGCAGCCCCAGCGTTACTGTATCTTCCTTGTAGCATTGCATTCCTCCCTGGCACAGACCTATGTTATTTCCTGGGGCGCTAGCTCCCATATAACAGGATTAATATTACATTACATTGAATTATGTTACATTTGTGCCATTCACATCTCTTTTGATTTCATATTGTGCACAATAAATTCCTTCAGCTCCTCTGTGTGACCTTTGGTGGAACTGCCTTGGAAATACCTGTAATTCAGTGATTTAGCTACAGATAAGGAGCCACAATTCCATACACAAAAGCTATTCAGGTTTTAGGTCCTTTATTTAACCCATTCAGCGCCAGGGCAGGGTCCTTTTTTAATCTTGCTGCAGCATCGATCACCCTGCATTAGTGAGGAACCCGTAATAGAATTATAGAGTGGTCCTTTTGTGCCGGCTCCCTAGATTCTAAAAGGATGATGGTAAACTATATGTGAAAAATGTCTCTGCTCTTGCTCTTATTGGTCGTTCATGCTTGGTTGGCAGGTATTAGATTTTCCATTGGGCATGGCTAAGGCTTTGCCCCTTTGTGTGGGTCACTGGGGTGTCAAACTTTGTGATCCATAATCTGTTGTCAACCCTGCCTTCTCATGTGTGTTGCTATAAGGTAAACGGAGCTCAGTCTGCAGTTCCTGCTAGTACTGAGCATTATATTTTATAATCTGGAACTGTATCTGCATTGTCCTTCCCTGGGTCTGTTGAGACAGTGAATTTTTTCCACCATTCGCGCATAAAAAAACCTGCCTCTGGTTATGAATCCTATATCGAATCCTGTTGAAGACTTGCAGAGTGTGGCAGGATTCTGTATGCAGGGCTCTGATGCATTTCCTAGAGATATCCCTGGTTCATTTATGTGTTTATAGCATGTATATATTATTCCAAAAATATACTTTATTATGTATAAAATATATAAAAACAAAACGATAAAATAATCTTTCAGTTGCAAGGCTTTTTAAAGGGGTTGGTCACCTATAAATTAACTTTTAGTATGATGTAGAGAGTCATATTCTGAGACAATTTGCAATTGGTTGTCATTTTTTATTATTTGTAGTTTTGAGCTATTTCGCTTTTTTTATGCAGCAGCTCCCGAGTTTGCAATTTCAGCTGTCTGGTTGTTGGGGTCCAAATGTCCTTAGCAACCATGCATTGATTTGAATAAGATCTGGAGACTGGAATATGAATAGGAGAGGTCTGAATAGAAAGAAGAGTAGCAAAAAGTAGCAATGACAATAAACGTGGAGCATTTGGTTTTAGATGGGGTCAGTTTCCCCCAATTTGAAAGCTGGAAAGCGTCAGAAGAAGAAGGCAAATAATTAAAAAACTATAAAAAAACTAAATGAAGACCAATTGAAGTTGCTTAGAATTGGCTATTCTATAGCATGCTAAGGGTAAGTCCACACTGGGCATTATAGGGGAGATTTGGTTGCCTGGCGACTAATCGTCTCGCCTCCCCAAACGCCTTCTCTGACTCTGCACCGGCTTAAAATGAAAAAAACGCCGGCGCTAATCAAATGCGGCAGTTCGTTTTCTGAAGTTGCCTCACGAGGAGACTTCAGAAAACGAATTGGCGCGTGTGATAAGCACCGGTGTTTTTTCATTTTAGCGGGGGCAGTGTCAGGGAACGGCCAGTGTGGCCTGACCCTAAAAGTTCACTTAAAGATGAACCAACTCTTTAAGTGATACAATTATCTATACCTGCATATATAATGTCTTTGAAGGCCCCTGGCTGGTTGGAAATCTTCTATTTTGCAGCAGTAACCAGAATATGAGCTTGTTAGAGAATCCTAGAATTTGGCTCCCGGGGAATAAAGAATGGGTGTACAACAAAACATTATCTACATACATAGTAACATAGTAAGCAAGGTTGAAAAAAGACACATGTCCATCGAGTTCAACCTTTTTTCTTTTTTTTTTTAACTACCTGCCAGTTGATCCAGAGGAAGGCAAAAAACCCATCTGAAGCCTCTCCAATTTGCCTCAGAGGGGGAAAAATTCCTTCCTGACTCCAAAATGGCAATCGGACTAGTCCCTGGATCAACTTGGACCATGAGCTATTTCCCATAACCCGGTATTCCCTTACTTGCTAAAAAGCTATCCAACCCCTTCTTAAAGCTATCTAATGTATCAGCCTGTACCACTGATTCAGGGAGAGAATTCCACATCTTCACAGCTCTCACTGTAAAAAACCCCTTCCGAATATTTAGGCGGAACCTCTTTTCTTCTAATCGGAATGGGTGACCTCGTGTCAGCTGGAAAGACCTATTGGTAAATAAAGCATTAGAGAGATTATTATATGATCCCCTTATATATTTATACATAGTAATCATATCCCCCCTTAAGCGCCTCTTCTCCAGCGTGAACATCCCCAATTTGGCCAGTCTTTCCTCATAGCTAAGATTTTCAATACCTTTTACCAGCTTAGTTGCCCTTCTCTGTACCCTCTCTAATACAATAATGTCCTGTTTGAGTGATGGAGACCAAAACTGTACGGCATATTCTAGATGGGGCCTTACTAGTGCTCTATACAGTGGAAGAATGACCCCCTCCTCCCTTGACTCTATGCCCCATTTAATACAGCTCAAGACCTTATTTGCCTTTGATGCCGCTGACTGGCATTGCTTGCTACAGCCAAGTTTATCATCTACAAGGACTCCAAGGTCCTTTTCCATAATGGATTTGCCTAGTTCAGTCCCATTAAGGGTATAAGTGGCTTGGATATTTTTACATGAAAAGCGAAAAAATCACTAGCACAGCATGGGTTGCTTCTAGCAGGGAAATCCCTTGCTCATTTATTGCGGATGCAACTTTTCGGGGCGTAACCCCTTTGTCAAGCAAGGGGTTACGCCCTGAAACGTTGCATCCGCAATAAATGAGCAAGGGGTTTCCCTGCTAGAAGCAACCCATGCTGTGCTGGTGATTTTTTCGCTTTTCATGTGGATCCTGAGGTTACCAAACGCCTCTTTCACTAAGCACATGGGATACGTTTGATTGGGAAGGCCAGGGTGTGCTAGGGTAATTTTCTTTTCTGACTCGTTGGATATTTTTACATCCCAGGTGCATGACTTTACATTTATCAACATTGAATCTCATTTGCCACTTAGCTGCCCAGATTGCCAGTTTATCAAGATCATGTTGCAAGGATGCCCCATCCTGGATGGAATTAATTGGGCTGGATAGTTTTGTGTCATCTGCAAACACTGATACATTACTTACAACACCCTCCCCTAAGTCATTAATGAACAAGTTAAATAAAAGTGGACCCAATACTGAGCCCTGGGGGACCCCACTAAGAATCTTACTCCAAGTAGAGAATGTCCCATTAACAACTACCCTCTGTACCCGATCCTGTAGCCAGTTTCCTATCCATGTGCAAACGACTTCATTAAGTCCAACAGACCTTAGTTTAGAAAGCAGTCATTTGTGGGGCACAGTATAAACGCTTTGGCAAAATCCAAATAGATCACATCTACTGCCCCCCCACTGTCCAGAATCTTACTTGCCACATCATAAAATGCAATCAGATTTGTCTGACATGACCTATCCTTCATAAAGCCAAGCTGATTGTTGCTCATAATGCCATTCATTAGGACAAAATTTTGAATGTGATCCCTTAACAAGCCTTCAAATAATTTGCCCACCACAGATGTCAAGCTTACTGGCCTATAATTGCCAGGCTGAGATCGTTATCCCTTTTTAAAATATTGGAATAACATCAGCTTTTCTCCAATCCATAGGCACCATACCAGATGACAGTGAATCTGAGAAAATCAGAAATAGGGGCTGGTCTAACACTGAACTAAGCTCTCTTAGAACCCGGGGGTGTATGCCATCTAGCCCTGGAGCCTTGTTTACATTAATTTGTATTAGAGCTTTTTGAATCATATCCTGAGTCAGCCACTGACTAGATTGAGCTGAACCATTCGTGCAGTTATTAAGTGAGCCTGTGAACCCAGACTCCTCTATTGTATACACTGAAGAAAAGAACTGATTTAACACATTTGCCTTATCTGTATCTGTTACAACCATACTGGTACCATTATTTAATGGAGCAACACTCTCAACCTGCATCTTTTTACTATTAATATATTTAAAAAACGTTTTAGGGTTAGTTTTCACCTCCACCGCAATTAATTCTTCATTTCTTTTCTTAGCCTTCCAGATTGCTGATTTACAACATTTATTACAGTGTTTATATTCATTAAATGCAGCTTCTGTCCCTACAGATTTGTAGTTTTTAAATGCCTTTCTCTTCTTTCCCATTAACTTCTTTACTTCTGTATTAAGCCACACAGGATGATTCTTAGAGCTTCTACGTTTAGTCCTTAAGGGAATAAAATTGAGAACAGTAATGATTTAATATCATTTTAAAGGACAACCATTTCTGTTCTGTGTTTTTAGCTGAAAACCTAATGCCCCAATCAATGCTCTGTAGGGCAGCCCTCAAGGCACTAAAATTAGCTTTTGCAAAATTCATGGTTTTTGTTGCCCCAGTATATTTTTGTTTTTTGCACCAGACATTAAAAGATATAACATTATGGTCACTATTACCCAGGGGTTCAATGACTTGCACACTTGCTATAAGTTCTCGGTCATTTGAGATCACTAAATCAAGAATAGCATTTTTTCTGGTAGGCTCCTCAACAACCTGTGCTAAAAAATTGTCGTGCAATAAGTTTATGAACTTGTTCCCATTAACTGATCTAGCAGTACCGTTGCTCCAGTCAATATCTGGGTAATTAAAATCCCCCATTATCATTACTTTACCTAAACTAGTAGCCTTTTCTATTTGCATTAGGAGCTTTGTCTCTTCCTCCTCACTTACATTAGGGGGTCTATAGCATACTCCTACAATTAATTTGCTGGATTCTTTACTATTGGTGAAGAACTCAACCCATACGACTTCTACCCCCTCATTTTCTAACATAACCTCCTCCTCCATCACAAAATTGCTTTGATCTGGGCTAAATTTAAAATTTCACATGGATTAACCCATGCCGAACACCTAGATGTGTGTGTGTCTTCAAGCGCTAGTGTGACTTAAAGCGGAAGTTCCAGTTAAATTAGCTGTTAGTATTATCTAGGCAGTGATATATTGAGACAGTTTGCAATTAGTCTTTATTTTTCATGGGTTTTCAGTTATGTAGCTGTTTGTTCAGCATCGGCAGCTCTCCAGTGTGGTGTTTCAGCTGCTACCTGGTTTCTAGGGCCTTATTTTTCCCTAGCAACCAGGCAGAGGTTTGAATATGAGACTGGAATAAATATAGGAGGAGGCTGAATAGGAGCAGTAGTTTTTTGCCCTCTGGTGTCAGTGACCCCCCATTTGAAAGCTGGTAAGAGGAAGGCAAATAAGTCAAAAACGATGAAAAAAATAAATAATGAAGACCAATTAGAAAGTAGCTAGGAATCGGACATTCTATAACATACTAAGTTAACATAAAGATGAACCACAATTGATATCAGGCCAATCTGGCTTCTTTGTCTTGATAATTTTAAACACTGAATGGTCGCGGGCACCTCTGTGGGTTGCTTCACATTGTCTATCCTGGGTAGGACAGTAAGTAGCCCAGGGCCTGTAAATATTGTTCAAAAAAACATACCAGCAATAATTACTGGAAAACCTCCCGGCAGCAAATCTATAATTAATTGCCCTTAAAGGAGAACTAAAGCTTTAAGCTGGCCATAGACGCAACGATCCTATCGAACGAATCGTGGATTCATACGATTTTCGGTCCATGTGTGGAGAGTCCCGACATTTTTCGTCCGTCGGAGATCGGTCGTTTGGTCGATCGGACAGGTTAGAAAATTTATGTCGCCTGCCGATAATATCTCTCCGTGTATCGCCGATCATACGATTTTCAGTGGGAGACTGTCACTAGCTTTGATTGGACATAGATATCGTACGATTGCTGTCAGGGGCAGAACATTGGGTGATCTGTTCTTATTTGATCGGAATGGTAAGACTTTGATCTGAATGGTTAGTGAAGGGTCGGGAGATGGGAAAGTCCGATCGTACGTTGATTCGTACGATCGGATCTTTGCGTCTATGGCCAGCTTAACTAAAGCTCTCCATCTTCTTTTCTGCTGATTCACTGCACATGCTCTGTGCTGCTGTCACTTACTGAGCTTAGGGACCCACTCCCAATATACAGTACACATAGAATAGAAATGTCACAATATAAGGCTGATTAGTAATTAATACAGATAATTACTACATGGCAGCACAGAAACCAGTGCAATTAGCATCAGAATTTAATAATCAGCCCTGTAGCATCAGCTTATATTACAGACCAACCTCATTTTCTGCTGGATAATTAGTGACGAGCCCTAAGCTTAGCTTCTCAACAGCTGCTCAGAGCCCACTGAGCATGTGAGTGTCACAGACACTTTCCAAGATGGTGACCCTCTGTGACAAGTTTGAAGTCCTGGATCATTGCTGCTATTGACAAGCTGAAACTTTAGGCTGGTGCAATAAGTTCAGTATATAAAATATGGAATTTTTAGCCATTTTCATTTTTAGGGTTTAATTCTCCTTTAAGCTGTTGCATTTGGATACTGTACCACTGTCCTTTTGCCTTGTAACCTTGTTACTAGGAATGCAGCCCTGGTGCTTATTGTTTCAGGGTCACAAGTAGGTTTGCCACCTGGCCGGTATTTTACCGGCCTCACTGGTAAAAATGATGGTTGATCCCAATGTTATTAATAGGGAAAAAAGCTAAATATATAGGAAGGCCGGTATTTTTTTCCAGAAAAGGTGGCAACCCTAGTCACAAGCAATGCTTCTCTGGGCCTCCTACAGCTGCAGATTAGGGTCCTTCATAGATACAGTTGCCAAAAGCCGGCACCAGAGATAAGCTGAACGAAAAAGACACCATACGATTATAGTCCAGCAGTTATCATGTTATCAATTGGTAGAATTCAACTGCTCAGTGTTCAACTGTAAGAACAGTCACACTGATTCATCAGATAGGGACATGCCCCTCGTTTTCTTCCAGATTGTTTGTGTGGCCCAAGGGGAGATCAGCATCATCATGGCGGCTCCTCTACATGCCAACCCCAGTCTATACAGCTGAGCAACATGTTGCCAGTGCCAGGCTTTTTCTACCACCTCAATCAAAGTATCCCCATGTTCCATTGCTGGGTTTTTCCTTTCCATTCATTTAAGCCATTGTTTTTACCCTTCTCTCTTTACTGTAAACTCCCCTTTGTCTGCAGGTCAAATAGTCCCTTTCACAAGGTTATGCTTATCTGTGGCTTCCCAGTAACACAAACAATTGAGCCAGTGTTTTAGCAGACAATTAGTTCTTCCTTTGATTTCTGTTTTACTCTTGTATAAACACAAACTAAACACAAGCTAAATGAAGGGTGGCTGTAATAGTTACACAAGAAAGGATAGTGTGGAATTTGGAGACACGTGCTACTTGAGTAGGTCAATCGGCGGAAGTGAGATGTGTCCCCCCTTCATATCAAGATACAGCACTATTGACAGTTTCGTTACTAGAATTGGAGATAAATATCATATGGTAATCAGACATTTTGTTTTGTTTTCTAACTTTACAGGGGACTGTTAAAATATAATTGCAGATTTCTATGATTGCCAATTGGTTTCTATGAGCAATTTATCTCCAAAGTTAGTAAACTGGCCCTTTTGGTCTTCTCTGTGGAAGGATGGGGTATGTAGGTACATAGTAATAGATCATGGGCTCTATCTTGGCAGCTAGAGAACCTAGGGCAGGAGACCATGTCAGGCCACAAACTCAGGGCCAGAGGCATTTGTCTGACGGAGAACATGGGGCTGGAGGAGTCCTCTGGCTGAAGGAGAACATGGGGCTTGGAGGACTTTGTCTGATGGAGAACATGGGGCTGGAGGAGGCCTTTGGCTGACGAAGAATATGGGGCTTAGAGGACTTTGTCTGACGGAGAACATGGGGCTGGAGGAGCCCTTTGGCTGACGGTGAACATGGGGCTGGAGGAGGCCTTTGGCTGACTGAGAACATGGGGCTGGAGGAGACCTTTGGCTGACGGAGAACATGGGGCTGAAGGAGGCCTTTGGCTGACCGAGAACATGGGGCTGAAGGAGGCCTTTGGCTGATGGAGAACATGGGGCTGAAGGAGGCATTTGGCTGACAGAGAACATGGGGCTGGAGGCCTTTGGCTTACGGAGAACATGGGGCTGGAGGAGGCATTTGGCTGACTGAGAACATGGGGCTGGAGACCTGTGGCTGACTGAGAACATGGGGTTGGAGGCCTTTGGCTGATGGAGAGTCTCCTGGGATGAGTAAGGAGTGTCCAGCCCCCACTGTCCAGTCTCTCTTTTCTTGCAGTGAATTATTCACTGATTGGCGTACAACTTAAAGGAACAGTAACACCAAAAACTGAAAGTGTTTTAAAGTAATGAAAATATCATGTAGTGTTGCCCTGCACTGGTAAAACTAGTGTGTTTGCTTCAGAAACACTACTATAGTTCATATAAACAAGCTGCTGTGTAGCAATGGCGGAAATTGAAAAACGGCTAAATGGCACAGGATAGATAATGGATAACAGATAACACCATTAGACAGACAGAGCTTATCTTATGTCTGCTGTGTAACTTGAGCATTTTCTCCTTTGAATGGCTGCCCCCATGGCTACACAGCAGCTTATTTATATAAACAATAGTAATGTTTCTGAAGAAAACACAGCAGTTTTACTAGCGCAGGGCAACACTGCATTATATTTTTATTACTTCAAAACAATTTAATTTTTTGATGTTACTGGTCCTTTAACCATGTGTCTCCTCTAAACCTGTTAGTCCGCCTGTCAGATTTTCCCATGCTTTGCCTGTCATTTCTTATTGAGTTAACACTCATTTGCAGCAGGCCCGGAATCTGTGGATTCTGGCAAATGAATGAATAGTTCACTGCAAGAAAAGAGAGACTGGACAGTGGGGGCTGGACACTCCTTACTCATCCCAGGAGACTCTCCATCAGCCATAAGATGCCATAGAAAGTCACTATTTAGTGGGCTGGTGGGGAGCTGATTGGGCCTCTGTGTACTTGGAATGCCAGGGCCTCTTTTGAATCCCAGTCCAGACCTGATTTGCAGTGATTGTTGATCTTTGGAATTGTAGCTCAACTTCCAATTGATGACTGTTAAAAATTATGCTCAATGTTAGCATTTCACTTGTCCCATTGCTGATCAATTACAGCCTTGTCTTGTCCAAGAATCCAAGAAGATGCAGGCAGGTACATTGGCTTCTGACGTGTGAATGTGCTAGTGATTGATGTAAACTCCATTGTGGCTGGGACCAACTGTGGCTCCAAATAAAAAAGTAATAAGGAAAGTAGGGATACACCGAATCCAGGGTTCGGTTCGGGATTCAGCCAGGATTCGGCCTTTTTCAGCAGGATTCAGATTCGGACAAATCCTTCTTCCTGGCCGAACCAAATACTAATTTGCATATGCAAAACAAGGAAGTAAAAAATGTTTCCCCTTCGCACCCCTAATTTGCATATGCAAATTAGGATTCAGTTTGGCCAAATCTTTTGCGAAGGATTTGGGGGTTCGACTGAATCCAAAATAGTGGATTCGATGCATCCCTAAAGGAAAGAGAAAAAAAATCCATAGCATTGACTGAGGCTGATGGGAATTGTAGTTTAAAGGGATTTTTATGATGTAGTTTTTATTTCTAAATTACACTGTTTACAGTGCAAATAATTCACTCAACAATAAAAAACTTCATTCCTGAACCAGCAAGTATATTTTTTGTTGTTGTAATATTGGCGAATAGGCACCATCTCCGGTCATTTTGCCTGGTCATGTGCTTTCAGAAAGAGCCAGCACTTTAGGGTGGAACTGCTTTTTGGCAGGCTGTTGTTAATGCAACTGTTCTCAATGTAACTGAATGTGTCTCAGTGGGACCTGGATTTTACTATTGAGTGCTGATCTTATATCTACCAGGCAGCTGTTATCTTGTGTTAGGGTCAGGGCACATACTCAGATTTGGGGAGATTAGTCGCCCTGCGACACAAGGAGACTTTGGGCAGCTTCGGAACTCGGAAGTGCTCCAAGTGCAATCCCGCCAGCGATTTACATTCTAGCTGGCGGGAGGCAGTTCAGGGAGATGTTGCGGCGAAGAAGAGGAGATTTGTCGCTGGGTGACTAATCTCCCTGAATCTGAGCGTGTGCCCTGACCCTTAGGGAGCTGCTATCTGGTTATCTTCCCACTGTTCTGTTGTTAGGCTGCTGGGGGGGGGGGGAAGGAAGGGGATGATATCACTACAACTTGCAGTAAAGAGTGACTGAAGGTCATCGGACTGGGGGCAGCTGGGAAACTGACAATATGTCTAGTCCCATGTCAGATTTCAAAATTAAATATAAAAAAAAAATAAGCTTTTTTGAGAAAAGGATTTCGGTGCAGAATTCTGCTGGAGCAGCACTATTAACTGATGCATTTTGAAAAGAAACTTTGTTTCCCATGACAGTTTCCCTTTAATATAGCATATAGCTGAGCTTGTGTACTCGTGTTGCAACCCTGTATCTTTTCTGGTTGTTTTTAAAAAGTCAGTAAGTCCCTGTGTGTTCAGCCTGCAGGTAGGGCAGATCACACACAAGATATGATAGATAATTATAATATATCATAGAAGGAATGTGGGCCCTGCTGTAGAGGGAGTGTAATGTGAGCAGCGGAGTGCAAGGTTTCAGTGGGTGTGCCACTCACTCGGTGAACTAATGTAGCCTTCCCTGTTGATACAACGACCAGAGTCCCTTCCTTTTCACTCTGAGCTTCAACAGCAATGGATTGCGCTCGGCTCAGCAGGACTGGAGTGTAACCGATCAAACCCACTGGCCTGTAGTGAAGAGACACCCGGTGTTAGACATGGCTGCTCCCTCTCTGCTGCTCATAGTAGACAGGTGTGTATGGAACGGGAGGAACACGAGACCCCGAATGGGATTGTTACGTTGAACAACTAGTAGCTGGGATTGTGTGTAAGAGTGTAGAATCTCTGCTGCACTCTGTCTCTGTTCAGTCCGTTTTTAAAGGGCAAGTTAAGGTTTTGGTGCAATAGGGAACTGAGGATATCATTAATGGCAGAGTTTAGCAGAGCAGTCTGTCTGTGCCATAGAGCTGGCTGCTAAAAATGGTGCTTGATTCCAATTTTATTAACAGAGAGAAAAACATAAAAGTATAGGAAGGCTGGATTTTTTTTTTTTTTTTTTCAGAAAAGGGCGGCCACCCTACTGTGCAATGGGCAGTCATACTAAATTAAAAGTATCATTTATATAGAGTTACAGTTACACAGCCTGTGTTCTGGGGGTTGTAGTTTTACAAAAGCTAGGAGACTGTTGTACTGTAGGTGTTTGGTTTTTTTCACCTCTTTTAATTTGGATTTCTTTATATAGTTGAAAACATATTATTAAACGGTAATAATGACTTATTAACATTAGGGTAAATTGCAGAATACACCTGTGAATCATACCAGTAGCAATAGTGAAAAACAAAGCAAATTTAAATGTTGTGATTTAAAGGACAAGGAAAGCCTAACTAAAGAAGTAAGTAGAAATGTTGTACATTGTTTTGTGCTTCTGTGCCAGACCAAGGCAACCACAGCCCTTTAGCAGTAAAGATCTGTGTCTCCAAAGATGCCCCAGTAGCTCCCCATCTTCTTTTCTGCTGATTCACTGCACATGCTCTGTGCTGCTGTCACTTACTGAGCTTAGGGACCCACTCACAATATACAGTACACATAGAATAGAAATGTCACAATATAAGGCTGATTAGTAATTAATACAGATAATTACTACATGGCAGTACAGAAATCAGTGCAATTAGCATCAGAATTTAATAATCAGCCCTGTAGCATCAGCTTATATTACAGGGGAAGCTCATTTTCTGCTGGATAATTAGTGACGAGCCCTAAGCTTAGCTTCTCAACAGCTGCTCAGAGCCCACTGAGCATGTGAGTGTCACAGACACTTTCCAAGATGGTGACCCCCTGTGACAAGTTTGAAGTCCTGGATCATTGCTGCTATTGACAAGCTGAAACTTTAGGCTGGTGCAATAAGTTCTGTATTTAATACATGACATTTTTAGCCCTATTCATTTTTAGGTTTTAGTTCTCCTTTTAAATATAAAGACATGTGAGGTCTAACATTCAGAAGTAAAAGGTGTTGGGGAGCAACACTAGCATGAAAAATGTCCCTGGGGTGCCAAATAAGGGCTGTGATTGGCTATTTGGTAGCCCCTATATGGATTGTCAACCTACATTGAGGCTCTGTTTGGCAGTGAACCTGGTTTTTATACAACCAAAACTTGCCTCCAAGCCTGGAATTCAAAAATAAGCTCCTGCCTTGAGGCCACTGGGAGCAACATCCAAGGGGTTGGAGAGCAACATGTTGCTCACGAGCTACTGGTTGGGGATCACTGGTATAGAATATAACTGCATTTTTTTTCTTTTGTCGGGTTCTAGTTTTTAGGAGAAGATTTTCGATTTGCAGTCAAACTTTAAGTATTTGTGTATATTGTCAAACGTGTAGCTCATTGCTTCTTTTGTGCTGTAGGTGTTTTTTTAATCTCATGCGTTTTGCTGGTGAGCTTGTGAAAGTCCCTCAGATGCATTGAAAATGATTATGGAGTGACCCCTGCAGCTGTGCTGCCCAGTTATCGGTGTCCCATTCAGGAGACCTGCAGGAGGGCACAGATACCATGCGCCATGCACAGCTGATCCCGCAGCTTTGTTACTTGTCACATTCCAGCCAAAAACAGCTGCAGGGATCAGTTGAAAGGGGATACAAACCCAAAATATGTGGCATGGAATGTAATTCAACTCAATAGTCATGAACTCATAATAACAAATGTTCACATTATCTGTAAATGTTCACTCCTGGTGTTTAGTTCACCCCTAGGGGCAGAGACACACATGGAGATTCGGGGAGATTTAGTTGCCCATCGGCAAATCGCCTCTTCTTCGGGTGACTAATCGCCCCGAACTGCCTTCCCGCCCGCTAGAATCTAAATCGATGGCGGGTTGGCATGAGCGTTTCGTCTTCCGTAGTTGCCTCATGAGGTAACTGTGGGTAACTTCGGAAAACGAAGAGCTCCCGAGTGCCATCCCGTGGGCGATTTATATTGTAGCCGGCGGGGAGATTAGTCGCCCAAAGAAGAGACGATTTGTCGCTAGACGACTAATCTCCCCGAATCTCCACTAGTGTCTCTGCCTTAAATGTTAGGAAGCTCCAGTGTGGAAGCGTCTGTTGTTAAGGTGCGATGTTATGAAATTCCTGTGTATTGTCAAAAGCCCCAGTGATTTGTCTGCGCTTGCACAATCAGCTGGGAGTAGGCACAGAGAAAGAGAAACTGTCAGCATTTTTCAATATGTTCTTGTTGGCAGTTTGTTTGTTTGGCCTTTTGGCAAAGAACCAAGGGTGCGCTGTTTTCCGAAGACCCAGGTCTCTGTTCCACCGATTCTGTAGTTCAAGTATGAGAGTGGCCCCCAGATATTCAGTGCTGCCATACTTATAAATGTATAGGACCTGTTATCCAGAATGCTCAGGACTTGGAGTTTTCCAGATAACAGATCCGTAACTTGGATCTTCAAACCTTAAGTCTACTAGAAAATCATGTAAACATGAAATAAAGCCAATTGGCTGGACTTTGCTTCCAATAAGGATTAATTGTATCTTAGTTGGGATCAAGTACAAGATACTGTTTTATTATTACAGAGAAAAAGGAAATAATTTTTTTTAAAATTTGGATAACAATTTCCGGATAACAGATCCCAGACCTGTATGTAATTAAATGAGATTTAATTACAGCCACAGTCCTTATCATTTAAAGAGGTACCGTCGCACAATTTGCCTCTTTCATTGTCATTCCATATGTTTTATATGCAAGGTTTTACTGGCTGTGTATTATTCATAGATCTAGAGTTCCTGCCATAAAGCAAGAAAGGGGCTTCTTCAGTTTGGCAGAAAGGAGGCGCTAATTTTCCCCCCATTAAACGCTGCTTTATGGCAAAAGTAGGGATGCACCGAATCTAGGATTCAGTTTGGGATTCGGCCAGGATTCAGCCACAAAACAAGGAAGCAAAATGTTTTCCCTTCCCACCCCTAATTAATATATGCATAGGTTTATAAAGCTCATTGAAATGATTCTTATTTTGTACACTGTGCTTGTGTAGTTTGAACCTTGTCATTATAATCACATAAATAGTGATATATTGTGTGCTGGGTTTAGTTAATCATCCAGCTGCCTGTTGCTCTCAGTGAAGCTCCAACTTCTTCCTGGGTGCCTGTTGCAAAGTTCATTCTTGGATGTGTCTGTGCGGTGAATGGGGGGAAAGTCTGCTACAAGATAATGCTGAGATCCAGGTATTGCATTCTACTGATATGGGAGCATCTGATTAATCCAACCCCATTCACCCCGCTCACAGCCCAATCCAATTTAGTCACACTTATATTTTCACACGTATTTTTATTTACACTTCTCTTCCAGCCCTGACACTGATTGTGCACAACCAGATTTCCCTCTGATATGACTTTAAACCCTTGTGATGAATAGTGGGCATTTAGGGTAGGGGCACACTGGGCGATTCAGGGAGATTTAGTCACCTGGCGACTAATTGCCTCGTCTTGTGGATGTCTGCGCTTCGTATTCCGAAGTTGCCCGAAGTTTCCTCGTGAGGCAACTTCGGGCGACTTAGGAAAACAAAGTGCCACGTGTGCTTTAGCACAGGCGATTTTTCATTTTAGGCGGCGCAAGACAGAGGGAAGGCATTCGGGATATTGGTCGCCGCAAAGACGAGGCGATTAGTCGCAATGTGACTAAATCTCCCCCCGGCATTTAGGCTACTGAATTGGAAGCAGGCATCCACAACTAGGGGGCATTTAGGCTACTGAATTGGAAGCAGGCATCTACAACTAGGGGGCATTTAGACTACTGAATTGGAAGCAGGCATCTACAACTAGTGGGCATTTAGGCTACTGAATTGGAAGCAGGCATCCACAACTAGGGGGCATTTAGGCTACTGAATTGGAAGCAGGCATCCACAACTAGGGGGCATTTAGGCTACTGAATTGGAAGCAGGCATCTACAACTAGTGGGCATTTAGACTACTGAAATGGAAGCAGGCATCCACAACTAGGGGACATTTAGGCTACTGAGTTGGAAGCAGGCATCCACAACTAGTGGGCATTTAGGCTACTGAATTGGAAGCAGGCATCCACAACTAGGGGGCATTTAGGCTACTGAATTGGAAGCAGGCATCCACAACTAGTGGGCATTTAGGCTACTGAATTTGAAGCAGGCATCCACAACTAGTGGGCATTTAGGCTACTGAAATGGAAGCAGGCATCCACAACTAGTGGGCATTTAGGCTACTGAATTGGAAGCAGGCGTCTACAACTAGTGGGCATTTAGGCTACTGAATTGGAAGCAGGCGTCTACAACTAGTGGGCATTTAGGCTACTGAATTGGAAGCAGGTATCCACAACTAGTGGCCATTTAGACTACTGAATTGGAAGCAGGCATCCACAACTAGTGGGCATTTAGGCTACTGAATTGGAAGCAGGCATCCACAACTAGGGGGCATTTAGGCTACTGAATTGGAAGCAGGCATCCACAACTAGGGGGCATTTAGACTACTGAAATGGAAGCAGGCATCCACAACTAATGGGCATTTAGGCTACTGAATTGGAAGAAGGCATCCACACCTAATAACTAATGAATCACATTTAATGGTGGCTTAGAAGCCAGTGAATTCTGCATCAGGATGGATCAGCCCTGTTGCATCAGCTTCTGTGATGGATAAACCTCATTTTCTATTTGCATTTCCAATGACCCCTGAGCTTAGCTTTTCCAGAGCACACTGAGCATGTGCAGTGTCACTGACACTCAAAAGACCGCTTAAATGGGACCTTTCTCCCAAAAACATTATTCCAAATACTATTTTATGACATTAGTCAAGCAAAATAAACTTTAATTACACTATATAAAGTATTTGAATCTTGTTCCTAGATGGTGAGCCCCTGTCGACAATGTTGATGGTCTGTAAGTTCATGACCAAATACTGCATTTCTAGCCATAATTAAAGGCTTTAGTTCTCATTCATCAAAACTCCAGTAGACTTGCCATTGAAAGAAGAGGAAGCTACGGAATATGGGGCTGCATTTAGTAGCTTTATAAATAGATTAAATAGTAAAGTTACTTTTCAGCTTTTTGGTTCATTTGCAGCAGTTATATTGTTACTGAGTAATTGATTTGCAACATAATATTGGCCTGCAGAGGCTTTGGATTGTCCTATGGATTCATTGGAAGTTTCAGAGCGGCCCTTGCCATTCTTTTCCCTGTGATTGTGTATTACGTGGCTGAGCAGAGACAATGAGCTGGTGTGTACATGGAAATAACCCAGCCCTTTTTATTGCCAAGCTTTTGCGTGTGTTCCTTATTACACACACACAGGTTGTGCTCTGCTGCTCTTGACAAGAGTTGTGTAAAGAGACAATGGCTGTGTAATGCTCAGGTTCTTTCCATTCCCAGGCTGGTTTGTGCTTTTTGTCTTGCTAGCTCCGGGTTTATGTGTAGTTTAGAGACCTTGAGCATTTGTGCGCCTTCTGGCTGACTGGAGGCTATAATCTTTGTAGATGACATTTTGGTACGGAAAGCACCAATTTTGTGAAAAATAGCCTATTATTGAGTGTCATAGGTCTGTCGTTGGTTGACGTTCCAGCCTTTCAACCTGACTTGTAGGCTATGATCCAGCACTTGAGATTGCCAGTGTGTACACGCAGATCCAAATTTTTTTACCATCAGCAATGCATTAATGCTGAATCGTCAGATAGAGGTAGAATTCTTCTGTTTCTACCTACACTTCTGAAAAATGTTGTTTGGGGGTTGTTGACCGTCCAACACTTTTTCAGTTGGTTTCAGACAGTTCACCAGAAATAAAGACTTTTTCCAATTACTTTCTATTTTCCATGTGACTGTTTTTCTGATATTGATGAAACTTCAGGCGACTTCGGAAAATTAAGCGCCGCAAGTGCCATCCTGATGGCTATTTTTTTTTTATTATAGCCGGCGGGAAGGCAGTTTGAGGAGTTAGAGAGTAGTTGTATTGTGTATGGCCATCTTTGCTCCTAGTAATCTACATGTTGTCCCAACTAGCAACAAGAGTATCAGTTGCTTTCTACAACAAGCACCTCCATGGAAATCGGTAACGTATAAAGAATTGTGCCTACCAAACATTGGCTTTTCAATTACTGTTTGATAACAAGATGTGCTGAGCCAAGTAACAACTCCTCTGGTTTCCCTTTAGCAGTCAGTGTACTATCTAGTGCTTGCCAGTGATGCTTAGGAGATAAAAGACCATAAACAACCGAGAAAAAACACAAAATAAATAAAACACACACTTCTACTCAATGGAGTGTGCAACCGGGTATTCAAGTATTCACATTGGTATTCGATCCAGTATTAGAAGAATTATTATTATTATTATGCCAGTGGAACAGGAGTCTTTACTCATGCAGCCTGGAAATTATTCTGTTATCTCTTGCTCTTTCTCAATATTCTTAAGAAGTAGTTGTGCAAACTTGTTTTTATAACCTTTGCGGCAATACAATTGATTTTCCATGGAATATTTGCTCCCATGGTGTGTAATCCAGTTTGACTGCTCGTGTTGATGTTCTTCTCTAACGTTGATAATGAAGCCTCTGGGTGTTCTGTTCTTTGATCCCACCCATGTGCAGGAGAAACCGTGACCAAACTGGCGCTCCACTACTTCAAGGGACACTGTCAGCAAAAACACTATGTTTAGAGCAGCACTGGTGTAAGTGATGTGCAGGTCAGGAAAAAGATATCCCTAACCCGCAAAACCTTAACCCGCAAAACCTTAACCCGCACCTTACCCTAACCTGCAAAATGTTGCTACAATTGGATCCACACCCAACCCATATTGTCTGTGTCTCAGTCTTTACACTAGTTCTGTGCTCCACAGGTTCCAATAGTATCTTCAGGAGCAGTGGAGGAGTTTACTTCCCCAGTCTGACCCACACCCAACACTGACTCACAATGGTTGGCCAAATCTCAACCCAAACACAGTCCAACCAGTGATCAACCCGTGGGTCACATCGTGTTTCAGTACAACCCACACATCAATAATAGGCATGCCATCAGACATTGCATAATTACTCGCAGATATTGATTGCAGATATTATCTATAACAGCGCTGTCATCTATCCACATAGTAACATAGTAAGTTAGGTTAAAAAAAGAAACCCGTCCAAGTTCAACCTTTTAACTCTATTTTAACCTGCCTAACTGCCAGTTGATCCAGAGGAAGGCAAAAAACCCCATCTGAAGCCTCTCCAATTTGCCTCAGAGGGGAAAAAATTCCTTCCTGACTCCAAAATGACAGACCAGTCCCTGGATCAACTTGTACTATGAGCTATCTCCCATAACCCTGTATTCCCTCACTTGCTAAACACCATCCAACCCCTTCTTAAAGCTATCTAATGTATCAGCCTGTACCACTGATTCAGGGAGACAATTCCACATGTTTCCCATTAAATCATTTTATCAAAATAGTCCAGATTTTTCTCTGTAATAAAAAAAACAATGGCTTGTACTTGATCCAAACGAATATATTTAATTGATATAATTAATCCTTATTGGAAGCAAAACCAGCCTATTGGGTTTATTTAATGTTTACATGATTTTCTATTAGACTTAAACGGGTTGTTCACCTTTGAAACTTTTAGTATGATGTAAAGCGTGATATTCTGAGACAATTTGCAATTGGTTTTAATTTTTTATTATTTGTAGTTTTTGAGTTATTTTGCTTTTTATTCAGCAGCTCTCTAATTTGTAATGGCTTTCTAGTAGGGATGCACCGAATCCAGGAATCGGTTCGGGATTGGGCCAGGATTCAGCCTTTTTCAGCAAGATTCGGCCGAATCCTTCTGTCCGGCTGAACCGACTCCTGATTTGCATGTGCAAATTCGGGGCGGGAGGGAAATCACATGACTTTTTGTTACAAAACAAGGAAGTAAAAAATGTTTTCCCCTTCCCATCCCTAGTTTGCATATGCAAATTCAGGTTCGGTTCGGTATTCCGCCAAATCTTTCACAAAGCATTCTGGGGTTTGGCCGAATTGGTGCATCCCTACTTTCTAGTAGACTTAAGGGGTATATTTATCAAAGAGTGAAGTTAGAGGTCACCATAGTTCTCTAGAGTGAAATTCCGCCACTCTCCATTCATTTCTATGGGATTGTTAAAAGAGTATTAATTAATGGGTGAATGTGAAAATTCGTCCTTTGATAAATGTACCTTTCAAAATCCCATAGAAATGAATGGAGAGTGGCGGAATTTCACTCTAAAGGACTGTGGTGACCTCTAACTCTTTGATAAATATACCCCAAAGTATGAAGATTCAAACTACGAAAAGATCAGTTATCTGGAAAACCTCAAGTCTCAAAACATTCTGGATAACGTTCCCATACCTGTATAATTGGCTGATTTAAAATATTTTGATGGCTGATTTGAAGTCTTTTTTTAAATAATAAATTGTTTTCTTTTTTTTCCCCCCCTAGGAATATATTTGCTCGGAAAAAGAGTGTTTCGGTAGAAAAAGCAGATGACTTGGGCTGGAATTTGTTTAATAGATTTCCCCAACAAGGAAACCCTAGGACTGTATCAAAGGTTTGTGCGCGTGTTTTGTTTACCTTAATTTATGTCTGTTGGCGGGGCCATTTCTGATGCTTTTGTTCATCTTGCCCTCTAGTTTGTGTTTCCATGGTTACATGACCATTCATTGCACTGTATAAGTATAAGGGTCAGGGCACACAGGCAGATTTGGGGAGATTAGTCGCCCGGCGACAAATCTCCTCTTCTTCGGGGCGACTATTCCCCCCCGAACTGCCTCTCTTGCCTTCCCGACGGCTAAAATGAAAATCACCGGCGGGATGGCACTCGGAGCAATTTCGTTTTCCGAAGTTGGCCAAAATTGCCTTACATCGAAACTTCGGGCGACTTTTAAAAACGAATCACTCTGAGTGCCATCCCGCCGGCAATTTTCATTTTAGCCGTAGGGGAAGCATTTTGGGGAGATTAGTCGCCCCAAAGAAGAGGAGATTTGTCGCCGGGCGACTAATCTCCCCAAATCTGCCTGTGTGCCCTGACCCTTAAGATGTTCATACATTCATTTGGCCAGATGAAAAAATGAGCAGATCTTCTCTGATTTGACCACTGACATGACCAACCTCCAATAATTGGAGAGTAATGGAGCCAATGGTTGAATAGGAGAGGGCCCCACCAATGCAACAATGTGACCCTCACCTGACTTATTAAACCTGCCCAATCGATAGTTGGATACGTTTTTTGCCAGATATTGATCATTCAGGACCTCCCGATGGCCCCAAACATGGGCTGATAAGCTTCCAACCTAATTTGAGGGGCTGAGTTGCTTTGTAATGATAAACCATGTAGGTGTAGTCATTTATGGGTTTGACCTACAAAGTAGAACATTTGTCAGCAATCAGATATGACTGCTTAGGCATTCTGACATTTATACGTTTTTATTGCTTCTGTGGATAATTTAGAATAAAGCAAGAGCTAACGCACCCAGGCAGTTGTTTCCATCCCAAGCTGAAGCAAAAAAGAAACTGAGTGAACTTTCAGTTTAAAGAGCAGAATAATTTGCTTTCTATAGTGTAAATATTTTCTGTAAACGGCTGTTTCATTACCAACCTGGCACAGGCCTCTGTTATATTGCAGCCGATTGAAGCAATTAAACCGCTCCGTTAGTGATTCAATGTATCTCTCTGTAAAATGACTATGAAGATTTTCATTCATCCAGGTCATGGTATATCTAGTGTAGGTAAATCTAAAAACAACTGGACTTGCTGAGTAATCAATGAAGACGTTTCACTACTCATCCGAGCAGTTTCTTCAGTTCAACTGACTGGTGTGGGAAGTTCTCGGCATATAAACTCTTATACTAATCCAATCACAATGGTAATCGTAATGGTAAAAGAAATGTAGACTGGGACTGGTTATACTGTTATATTATTACAGAGAAAAAGGAAATTACTTTTAAAAATTTGGATAAAATGGAGTTTACGGGAGACATCCTTCTGGATAACTGATCCCATACCTGTAAATGAAGAAGGGAAGGCTGGTAATGCTAGAATACCCATTACCCTTCAGATCAGCACCTGCTGCCTCAGGGTAGTTAATAAACATGTTCTTCCTACTAAATAAAGTATAAGAGACTGCAGAGAACTGTTAGAAGTCAGTATCTCCTGAGTTATTTATAGGGAGATGTCCCCTGGGTTCTCTGTGCTCTTGTCATATACTTCATTGTGATTTATGCTTTTAATTGCTATAGAGCTGCATGTTAGTCCTGGAGAAACATTACAACTTACTGCAAGAAAAATAACTCCTTTCCCGGCGAGACCTAAGGCTAAGGCCACACTAGGCGATAGCGCCGCGATTTGACTCACGGCGACTTTTCGCGGCGACTTTTAATCCGCAATCGCTGGGGAAACTTTTGCGCTGGCGTCTATGGGGAATCGCTAAAAATCGCCAGCGTCAAAACACACGCGGCGATCTTTTTTCTATTGTCGCTCGAAATCGCCTCGCTAGGCGATTTCGAGCGACAATAGAAAAAAGATCGCCGCGTGTGTTTTGACGCTGGCGATTCCCCATAGACGCCAGCGCAAAAATTACCCCAGCGATTGCGGATTAAAAGTCGCCGCGAAAAGTCGCCGCGAGTCAAATCGCGGCGCTATCGCCTAGTGTGGCCTTAGCCTAAAATACCTGCAAACTGCCTGTAATTCAGTGTGATACCAACCTCTGTCATAGGCTAACACTCTTATTTTCTATTGGTTCAGCAGTCGTTGTGCTATAACAGCAACACTTACTGACAGTAACTAATTGTTACTTATTTAAAGAAAAATCTATATTCATGCGCCACGCAATCTGCCCGCAAGGTGCTTGTTTTTTTTTATGATTGAAATACAAGATTGGTTTCCTTTGCCACAAATAAGAAAAATTGGTGCGTTGGGAAATAAGAAGCATTGTACACGATTCTCATAGAAATGTGCAACTCGGTGAACCTGCGAAGGAGGTAGTTTAAGGCGAAGTCCACACAGGGCGTTTTGGGGAGATTTGGTTGCCTGGCGACTAATCGCCTCGTTTTTGCGGCGACCAATCTCCCCAAACGCCTTCCCTGAATATGCGCGTGCTAAAATGAAAAACCGCCGGCGCTAATCACACGCAGCGGTTCATTTTCCGAAGTTGCACTTCAAGCGACTTTGGGAAAACGAATTGGCGTGTGTGATTAGCACCGGCGTTTTTTAAATTTTAGCCCACGCATATTCAGGGAAGGCGTTTGGAGAGATTGGTCGCCGCAAAAACGAGGCAATTAGTTGCCAGGCGACCAAATCTCCCCAAAACGCCCAGTAGGGCCTGACCCTAAATGTATTTGCTTTTGACATGTTGCAACTTTCCAGTTCTGTGGTTTCTGAATGATTTTATTCAAAGTGAACCTTGAAATACTGTTGTGCCGAGATAAATTGTGATACTGTATTTATATTATAATAAGTCCCCTTCCTTGCTTATCCTTTACTTCAGGCATTATACAGCTGATCCGCTCCTCTGATGAAAGGTTTCTAGTGAGTCCATCCAACCCGATAGCAGTATCAATTCCACATAACTGGCAATAACCAATCAAATAACAGTACAAAGGGCTCCAAAGTATATTTGTTACTCGGCGATTATAGTTATGGGACCTGCACAGGACAAGGATAAGGGGTCTTTCTGTAATTCAGCTCTATAGAGCCACACATGTATAGTTATTGCTACTTTTCATTACTCCTCTTTTTATTCAGGCCTCTCCTATTCATATTCCAGTCTCTTATTCAAATCAATACATGTTGCTAGAGTCATTTGGACCTTAGCAACCAGATTGCTGACATTGCAAACTGGAGAGCTGCTGAATAATAAGCTCAAAATCTACAAATAATAAAAAATGAAAACCAATTGCAAATTGTCTCAGAATATCACTCTCTACGTCATACTAAAAGTTATCTCAAAGGTGAACAACCCCTTTCTACTAGAAAATCATGTAAATAAACCCAATAGGCTGATTTTGCCTCAAATAAGGATTAGTTATATCTTAGTTGGGATCAAGTACAAACTACTGTTTTATTATTACAGAGAAAAAGGAAATCATTTTAAAAAATTTGGATTAGGGCTCTTACGCATGGGCGGTTTTTGCTGGGCCCCCCGCATTTCACTCTCTTCTGTTCAGCTGCAGGGGAGCACAGGAGTAAACGCACGAAATTATTGTCAAGGGGGCTGTACTCACACAGACGCATGTATGCACCTAACGCAGGTGAAATGTAACATGCTGTATCCCACCTGCGTTCGTCGCTTAAATGCGTCTGCCCCCTTGACAATAATTTAGTGTGTTTACTCCTGCGCTCCCCTGCGGCTGAACAGAAGAAAGTGAAATGCAGGGGAGCGCAGCAAAAAACGCCCGTGTATAAGAGCTTGGGTTACCACTTGCCCGGTATTTTACCGGCCTGTAAAAATGGTGGTTGATCCAAATGTTATTAATAGGGTAAAAAGATAAATATATAGGAAGGCCGGTATTTTTTTCCAGAAAAGGTGGCAACCCTAATAAGAGCCCTTATTTGGATTAAATGGAGTCTATGGGAGACTGCCGTTCCGTAATTTGGAACTTTTTACATAACCGGTTTCTGCATAACAGATCCCATACCTGCATTGCAGAGAAAAAGGTAATTATTTAAAAAAAAAAATTAATTATTTGATTAAAACTGAGTGAATGGGAGATGACCTTTCTTTAATAAGGAGCTTTCTGGATAACGTGTTATTGGATAATCGCTCCTATACTTGTATTTTATAAACCTCCCATCTGGCCCCTTTAAGGGGCTCCAAATGGACCACTTGGGGAACTCATCCTGTGCCCCAGCTAAGATGATATTTAATGTCTATATAAATTATTCCCTTTCCATTATTTGCTCTTGCCTGGAAACCCAATCAAAGTTTAGTTTGGGTGAGATTTGGAGTGAACACTTATCTGCTGCCCTGTTTATCCTTGGATATGTGTCCTTGGTATGTTTTTGTACATATGTAACACTGGATGCTGCACCTCGAATGTGGACATAAACCAAAAGCTGGAAATGCCTGATCCTTCTCCATCAGTCTAAAAGCCACTCATCTCCCCCTTTATTTATTTATTAATTTATTTATTTTTGCAGTTACCTGTGTACCATAAAAAATGGAATGTGCATAAATCTGTTTTATTACTAGTCACTCTGCTCCTAAAACTACGGGATCTATTACCCCTATACTAAAAATGCCAAAACACAGGCAGTAACTCTCTCCCCCCCTCTTTCTCTCTCTCTCTCTCTCTCTCTCTCGTCTTCTAGGTAATTGCACCCTTGTAAGGATTATATTTCTCAATGACCTGCTTTGTGCCTGATTAAATTCTCATTTACTCCTTATTAAGCTCACAGGAGGGAGGAGAGGGCTCTTCATGCTTTGCTGTCTGTTCTGTATTCTGGGAATAACTCTCTCTCTGTTTCATTTCATGTGTCTTGTATTGAATTGTGCTTCATTACTAGTATTGGTGTGGGATCCGTTATCCAGAAAGCTCTGAATTATGGGAATGCCTATAGACTCCATATTATTCAAATAATTCACATTTTTTAAAAATAATTTCCCTTTTCTCTGTAATAATACAGTGCTTTGTGCTTGATCCCAACTAAGATATAATTAATACTTACTGAAGGGAAACCAATCCTATTGGGTTTATTTAATGCTTATATTATTTTTAAGTAGACTTAATAAGATCAAAATTACGGAAAGATCCATTATCTGTAAAACCCCAGGTCCAGGGCATCCTAAATAACAGGACCCACACTTGTACAGGGATCGGCAGAATATTGGTCTGATAAGTGGTCTGTTAGTGGATAACACCCACTGATTATAAGCTGGGCCACCTAAACCATATGTTTTTGTGCCCGTGACATTGGAACAGTGTTTGGCCAGTGATGCATCATCATAGTCTGATTATTGGTAAATCAATTTTGAGCACAGGCAATTGTCACTTGGATGATCCAGGAATAAGGAAGAACCTAGAGGGTGACCACAATTAAAGGCAGAACTAAAGTCTAACTAAATAAGTAGCTAGAAATGTTGTACATGATGTTTTGTGCTTCTGTACCAGCCCAAGGCAACCACATCCCTTTAGCAATAAAGATCTGTGTCTCCAAAGATGCCCCAGTAGCTCCCCATCTTCTTTTCTGCTGATTCACTGCACATGCTCTGTGCTGCTGTCACTTACTGAGCTTAGGGACCCACTCACAATATACAGTACACATAGAATAGAAATGTCACAATATAAGGCTGATTAGTAATTAATACAGATAATTACTACATGGCAGCACAGAAACCAGTGCAATTAGCATCAGAATTTAATAATCAGCAAACCTGTAGCATCAGCTTATATTACAGGGGAAGCTCATTTTCTGCTGGATAATTAGTGACGAGCCCTAAGCTTAGCTTCTCAACAGCCAATCAGAGCCCACTGAGCATGTGAGTGTCACAGACACTTTCCAAGATGGTGACCCCCTGTGACAAGTTTGAAGTCCTGGATCATTGCTGCTATTGACAAGCTGAAACTTTAGCCTCGTGCAATAAACTCAGTATATAAAAAATTGAATTTTTAGACAAATTAATTTTTAGGGTTTAGTTCTCCTTTAAAGGGGTTGGTCACCTTCCAGCACTTTTTTTCAGTTCAGTTGGTTTCAGATAGTTCACCAGAAATATACTTTTTCCAATTACTCTCTATTTGTGACTGATTCTATTTTGTTTCATTTTTTTAGCTTCTAAAGCAGCTCTGGGAGGGGGGTCGCCGACTCTTTAATGGCTCTAAATTGATACATTTAGTGGGATTATTATGTGTATAGATGTGATATACAATAGCGAATAGTCACAGGAGCCTGGACTTGAAATGACTCCCAGCGATTGAATAATTCATTGCTAAGGCAACATCAGCAGAAATAACAGGTTCATTCATACGCTCTTATCCAAAAATAGATCCGTTTAATAGTTCTTCCATTTAATCGTTTTTTGCATGTTGGAGATGTGGCTATTAGAGGGGGGGTAGGGTGGCTGGAATGGCAAGATAATCCGGCCATCTTTGTACAGGGAAAAAGTTAAAGCTTTGCATTTAGTTCTCTGTGTTGGGGTACAATGTTCCTGCTTGAGTAAAAAAAATCTATTAGTATGACATAGAGAGTGGTATTCTGAGACAATTTGCAATTGGTTTTCGTTTTTTTATTATTTGTGTTTTTTTTACTTAGCTTTTCATTCAGAAGCTCTCCATATTGCTATGTAGGCAATCTGGTTGCTAGGGCCCAAATTACCCTAGCAACCATGCATTGATTGGAAAAAGAGACTGGAATATGAATAGGAGAGGCCTAAATAGAAAGATGAGTAATAAAAAAAAAAATGGCAACATCAATAAATGTGTAGCCTTACACAACATTTGTTTTTATAGATGGGGTCAGTGACCATTTGAAAGATGGAACGAGTCAGAAGAAGGCGAATAACTCAAAAACGATAACATACTATAAGTTAAGGAGGCGGGGGTCTCTAACCTTGTTTTTACCTGTGAGCCACATTCAGATGTAAAAAAAGAGTGTGGGGGGGGGCAACACAAACATGAAAAAAGATCCTGGGTGCCAAATAATGGCTGTGACTGGCTATTGGTAGCGCCTATGTGGACTGGCAGCCTATAGGAGGTTCTGTTTGGCAGTACACCTGGTTTTTATACAACCAAAACTTGCCTCCAAGCCTGGAATTCAAAAATAATCACCTGCCTTGAGGCCACTGGGAGCAACATCCAAGGGGTTGGGGAGCAACATGTTTCTCCTGAGCCACTGGTTGGGGATCACTGCTTTAAAGGAGAAACCAACCCTTGCTACTAAAATCCCCTACCCTACATAGACCCTGCTCCCCTCAGCGTAGGTGGTATCTTTGCTAAATGCTCCTAACTCTTTACTTACCCCTCGGTGCAGTTTCTGTCCAGTGGAGTTCACGGCAGCCATCTTCAGCTGCTTCGATAATCTTTGGGTCTTCTTTCAGTGCTTCGGCAATTTCGGTGACTTTTGGCGCATGCGCAGTGGTTGTGAACAGAAAATTGCTCCAACTGCACATGCAACGATGCGGCACTTACTTCCCGAGGATTACCGAAGAGAAGAAGATGGCTGCCGTGAACTCCAATGCCCTAAATCTGCACCGAGGGGTAAGTAAAAAGTTAGGGGCATTTAGCAAAGGTACCAGGGAGGGGGGGGTCTATGTAGGGTTGCCACCCGGCTGGTATTTTACCGGCCTAGCCGGTAAAACACCTGCCAGGGCCGATATTACAAATGTGCATACATTTTTTTTTTTTTTTTACAAAAAATATGTCAGGGGCGGGACTGATGATTTGTAGATCAGCAATTATGATCACTATGTCATTAACTTCAATGTCCTGTCCATTTCTTAATTTGGAAATCCAGGCAGGCGCTTTTTACCCTGACGGCCCTTCCAAAAACTGGGCTGTCCGCATGAAATCAGTGCAGTGTTCCTAGGGATTCCTAGTAAGGTTGGGCCCTATTCTTTATATAGATGAATTAACACGTGAGGGCACAGAGGAACAGGGAGGTGACATCCATACACTCACATGGCACCTAGTTATATACATGTGCAGGGTCCGGGAAAAAAAAACCCCATGGGCCCCAGCTGGGCCAGACCCCCTCTTCCGATTCTACCTGTGCATGCGCACTGAGCTGCGACATTTTCTAGTGTCCCTGTTCGTGCATGCAAGTTGAACGGGGATTGGAGTTTGGCCCTGGACAGCAGTTTCGATGGGCCCCGGGCCCCCCAGTCGGACCCTGTACATGTGACTCCCATTGTGTGGAATTCATGGGCATTTCCATCAGAGAATAATAAGCAGCTGCTCCTTCTATCTCCAGATCTTTCCACAATACTTGGCCTGGAATTTTCCGGATAAGGGGTCGGCTAGAATTGCTTATCTGGCTTACGTAATGTGAAGTACAAAGGTCTGTCGTATTAAAGGGGAAGTGGCCTTGCTGCATTGTAGACCCGTGGAAATTGTTTTTATTTCTTCTTCTTGGCTCTTTATATAAAGCCATTTGGACTTTAGGTTTAATTTTCAATCAAATTGCTTTGTTAGCACAGCCCTGGTGTTAAATAGTCGAACCAGATGTGAATTCTTGGAAAAAGGGATGTTGGCAACATCGGATTGGTTAAAGTCAGAGTTTAACGCGAATAGTTGATTTTGACAGCTGCTGGGTTCAACAGCTGCTGCTGCATGGGGAGCCCATAGAATTGTGCTGATCAGTATATTTCAGGAATATTTTAGTTATGTCTTTGAAATGACTTTTATTAAACTCACTGCAGTTGTAGTGACATGTAAAGAAACAGAGGCGTCTACAGTCTGTCCAGCTTTGCAGTCACTCCGACACCTCCAGTCACTAAGTGGCACATTGATATTGTAAAATGTACATATATTTAATAAATGTGCTGAAAAATATTTTCACAGAATTAGTACTGATAAGTGACTTTTCCCATAACTCCCAACTGTCTTGTTTTTTGCTGGACAGTCCCAATTTTTTACAGCTCAGCCTGCAGTCCCGGATTGTTACTGAAATGTCCCGACTTTCTCTTTGATCTCCTGCACTGAACAGCCAGAAAAAGATACAAAGTTTCTAAAACTTAATTGGCTTCTGGCAGGGAGCCCAGAATATGTGGCAGGTGCATTTGTAACAATTTAAGATAAGCAAGAAACTATTGTAACTATTTAAAGGAAAACTAAACCCTATAAATGTGGTTTTTGGGTTACTTAAAATTTTATTCAGCAGCTTTCTAGTTTGCAGTTGCAGCCACCTGGTTGCTAAGGTCTAAATTACCCTAGCAACCATACATTGATTTGACTCGGACGCCGGTATCTGAATGGAATGGACTGAATAGAAAGATAAGTAGTAAAAAATAGCAATTACAATAGCCTTACAGAGCATTTGTTTTGTTAGATGGGGTCAGTGACCTCCCACTTGAAAGCTGGAAAGAGCCAGAAGAAGAAGGCAAAAATTAAAAAAATATACAAAAAAATAAAAAGAAAAAATTAAGACCAATTGAAAAGTTGCTTAAAATTAGCCTTTCTATAACATAATACAAGTTAACTTAAAGGTGAAGCATCCCTTTAAACCCTATCCCAGAGGGTTTCATTAGCCTTTGTGGTCCACAGAAGCGGAAGCTATTAATGTCCCTGGTACCCTGCATCTGTATCAAGGCATGAGCAGCGGAGGCCGCAGTGAGCTGATCGGATGCATTCCATCTGCAGCTGATTGAAATGGCTGCCGCAGCCTGGATCTCCTTGGGAGCAGCAGGGAAAGAGGAGAGGAGTCATGCACGTGACGGGTGATCCTGTATCTTCAGACATGTCCTGCTAGAAGCCTGGACTCCCCCTCCGCCTGTAGGTGCCTGGGGTGTTGCTACATCGTCACCCATTCAGGATGGGGCAACGGCTTGATTGTCTCTGAGGAATTGCAGCTTTCATGGTGAGTCAATCCAGCAGGGACCGTCAGCATCAGGACTAATTGTGCAGCAGCAGCACCGGGAGCAGTTTCTGCTTCTGTTTATGAGCGGAGCAGACACAGAATGGCCGGGGGAGCGGCGAGTTGTTTCTTACCTGCTAATAACCAGGAGCTGACTCTCTCTCCTGTGACCTTGTTCTACTGCGCCCAAGCACAAGGCAATGTGCGTTCCCCATCCTTACTTGCACCCAAACCCCGCTGAATCCTTTCACTTTTCTGTGTTCTATCACAGAACGTCTTCCAGCTGCTTTTGCACTACGTCTCCCAGCAGCCTCATTCATCAAGGGCATTGGAGAGCGCCATTTGTATTTGTAGTTTGGATTCACTCTTCTGGTTTATCGTTTAGAACCCAAATCCTGTTTTGGTTCTTGTACAAGGTGGTTGTGGTGAATAACCACTGGTTTCATTCTTTCTTACACAGCAGCTGTATAATTCTATTGTATGGTAACATTGATTTATGTTGTGGCGCTAACGGGGCGAGGCATAGCTGCTGCCTAATAATCACTTTGTAGTGACTATATATATATATATATATATATATATATATATATATATATATATATATATATATATATATATATATATATATATATAAATAATTATATATAAACAGCAAGCTACTGGGTTTTTATTATATATATACCCTGGGCTAGATGCATGATTGCTTGTTATATACACAGGGCTGTACATTTATCTCCTGCCCCAGTCTGTATGTGGTGCCGTAGATTATTTCTAGACTCACATTAACACGTGCAATTCATCAGCACCCATTGCCAAACTGTGTTAAATGACCATATCACTTGGGCATCTCTGTGTTTGGCCACACATGCAGCCATTTACTATTTTAAACATTTGTAAGTACCCATCTTCCCTCGGCGGTGAATCAGTAAGGATAAATTAAAACGTGTAACCACGGTCTGTTTTACGTGAGATTGAATGTTATAGAGTGTTCACGCAGAGAGGTGGCAAATAAATAGTGAATAAAGTATCCCCTCTTGTAAAATATAAGGATATTATAAGTCACTGAGGAGTTTCATGACCATATAAAAACACGAGGCCGAAGGACGAGTGCTTTTATACAGGTCATGGAACTCCAAGGTAACTTATAATATCCTCATATTTTGTATATATCTAACAGGGGAGGGGGTCCCTTATTTATTATAATACACAAGTTTCAGTGAGTCATGTGACAGAAATGACATCAGAACTCCCCGTTTATAACTGATGACATCAGAACTCCCCGTTTATAAGGATATAATTTACAGGATATTCATGGCTCTTGTGTATTATATACAAAACATGTTCCTGGGCTTCCTTGTGAAGCACTGTTTCACAGAATTTGGATTTTTAAAGATTCATACTGGTTGGAGAATGGAATAGAAACGGCTACAGGACGGAACTTTTGGAATCCTTAAACATTTCTCTTTTCAGTGACATGCAGCCATTAAACAAGCAGATCGGAGGCAATGTGGTTGTCTATCTGCCCACACACAGCAGCAGATGCAGCCATTAGCCAACCAATGCTGTTTATTGGGGGGGGGGGTAACTACTTCTTTACAGTCTGATATGGTCTTTGACTGATTAGGGGTTTTGCCTCGCTAGATCAAAATCCATCAATCACAATCGCTGTCAGTATAGCTTTATAATGCACAAGAGCCATGAATATCTTGTTAATGATATCCTTGTAAACAGCGAGTTCTGATGTCATCAGTTATAAACAGTGAGTAGTGATGTCACTTTGGTGACATGACTCACTAAAACTTGTGTATTATAATAAATAAAGTACCCCTTGTTGGAAAATATGAGGATACTAGAAGTCACCTCGGATTTCCATGACTCTGCCTTCGGCCTCGTGCTTTTATATGGTCATGAAACTCCTCAGTAACTTATATCCTTATATTTTACAATAGGGGGTACTTTATTCAGTATATATATTACAAGTACTCCTGCACTTTTGGATATACGGAGGGAGATAGTCGAGGTCAGAATGCTCTATCAGAGAGCTGTGAGCTCCTGCCTGGGACAGTTGCCATACGCTCATCATTATTTTCACTGTGGGTCTACATTAAAACCTGGGGTCAGGTTCTCTGGTGGGTCCTACACAACCCAGTCCAACACTGGAGATAGTGATGCCCTTGGAGTAACACAAAGATCATGTGAAACCATAGAATTGTGACTGGAAGTATAATAGTTCTTGAACAACTCTGTGGCTAATGTTGTATAATATCTGCAGTGTCCAGAGGATGTCTCAATTCATTATTTGTTCTCTCGTTGCCCATAGGAATATGAGGAAAGAATTGGACGAGCTTCAAAGTCTCCCTCTCCGAAGCAGAATGTGAGGAAAAGCCTCAACTTTGAGCCTCTCTCCACCACCGCGCTCATTCTGGAAGACAGACCAGCGTGAGTAGAGCCATGATCTTTAAATTCCCAAGACATCCATTGCCCGTGACTTTTCCTTTCCAGCAGCACAACTTTCTTGCTTTATGTAGAATTTAAAATATACACATCTTCCTGGGCCCTACGCGTTTTGTGCCCTATTGGGCTAATGGCACATGATAAATAGGGGTAATTATATGATGACTGAATCCTTAAGATGTGTATTGAGCTGTGTTCCCTTGTGGCAGCCTACAGGGTTAAATGAGATTACTCAGAGGAATTCCTCACTCTATAGTAGAGACAAGGTCACAGTTTCCTATTCGTGTGGCTTTCAGTGCAGCCAGACCAGTACAACAGGTTTATCCATAGACTGGAGGTACAATTTTACACAATCTGCTTCCCAATAATAATTGTGACCCGCTTACCTCCAGCACAGAGAGGTATGGCCTCCATGACCCAGTCTCTAGCAGCCCGGTGTATCTTGGGCTTTTCTTTAGTACAGTATATGTAATTAGATAGTCTTTAAGCTCCACACAGTGTTATTTTTATTCCTGTGGTGGAAGCCATGGAGCTACTGCCATTGTTCTACATAGGACAGGAGCAGCCAACACTACATGACACTTATGGCCTGCTTAGGTTGTTAATTCCTTACAATATCAGTATTAAAGCTGGCTGGTAGTTGTGGGATAGCAGGTATAGTAGGGAGAGATGGTGCCTATAGTAACAGTGGGATAATGGTATCTGGGAAGGGAGTGTGACTGTGGGATAGCAGGTATAGTAGGGAGAGATGGTGTCTATAGTAACAGTGGATAATAGTCTCTGGGAAGGGAGTGTGACTGTGGGATAGCAGGTATAGTAGGGAGAGATGGTGCCTATAGTAACAGTGGATAATAGTCTCTGGGAAGGGACTGTGACTGTGGGATAGCAGGTATAGTAGGGAGAGATGGTGCCTATAGTAACAGTGGATAATAGTCTCTGGGAAGGGAGTGTGACTGTGGGATAGCAGGTATAGTAGGGAGAGATGTTGCCTATACTAACAGTCAGTAACTTGCTACAATACTCAAAAAAAAAACTTTAGAGTTTTCATGAATATCAAAATCTGTGTCCTTTTTCTATAACTTGAAATTAAAATAATCTTATCATGAATGAAATATTTTTCAATGAAATCCCCCAGCTCAGTGTAATGGCTGCTCAGCCTGTGTCCTATTTTATTCCATTTAACCCAAACTGTCTGCGCTTACTGTTTCCACCAGGCAGATAAAGGCAAATTAATTATGTGTCCCAGACACCCAGTGATGTCTAGAATACAAATGATTATGTGAGTGGAGAAGGGAATAGATAGTGACAGAGACTCCATCTTGTTTTATGTATCTAGGAACCTTCCAGCCAAACCAGCCGAGGAAGCCCAGAAACACCGGCTGGAATATGAAGAAATGGTGGCCCAAGCCAAACGGAGAGGTAAGTGGCCTGGTAATGAAAAGTGGGTGCTGCACCCCCAGACTAACGTACACATAAGGAGTAATAAGACTAAGCTGATTCTTCTGTTGCTTTTATGTACAGTATGGACAGGAGGGACTCTTAGCAACCATCTTATTTCATTTAAAGGGAACTAAAGCCTCCAATCCTAAATTCACAGATGTATGAAAAGCACTGCAGCTTTGTTGTACAGGTAACGGATATGTTATTTGGAAACCCGTTATCCAGAAAGCTCTGAATTACGGAAAGGATGTCTTCCATAGACTCCATTTTATCTAAATTAGTCAACTTTTTAAAAATGATTTCCTTTTTCTCTGTAATAATAAAACAGTAGCTTGTACTTGATCCCAACTAAGATATAATTAATCCTTATTGGAGGCAAAATCAGCCTATTGGGTTTATTTAATGTTTACACCATCTTCTAGTAGATTACAGGTATGAAGGTCCAAATTATGGAAAGATCTGTTATCTGGAAAACTCCAGGACCTGAGCATTCTGGATAACAGGTCCCACACCTGTAGCTACGGTGTTCTACCTCTTTTGCTGCTCGGGTCTTCTGTCTAATGTTTGTATCTAATGGTGGCACTGTTGTTTGGCAGCCCTATGGCGACAAGGGGTACTACCACTAGTAGATTACACTTTAAAGGAGTGCTTTACCTTGTAAGTAGGGCTGATGAGGATATCCAGTGATTTGGAGAACCCGAGAGGCTATTTTAATCGGCTATGTTCACCTTCCAAATACTAAATACTTTTTTCAATTACTTTCATACCTTTTTTCCAAAATCTAAGTTTAATGGGGGTCACTGACCCCATCTAATAAACAAATACTCTGTATAGCTACAATTGTTTTGTTATTGCTACTTTTTATAACTCATCTTTTTTATTCAGGCCTCTCCTATTCATATTCCAGTCTCTTATTCAAATCAATGCATGGTTGCTAGGGTCATTTGGACCCTAGCAATCAGATGGCTGAAATTGCAAACTGAAGAGCTGCTGAATAAAAAGCTAAATAAGTCAAAATCCACAAATAATAAAAAATGAAATCCATTTGCAAATTGTCTCAGAATATCACCCTCTACATCATACTAATAGTTAATTTAAAGTGAACAACCCCTTTATAATTCAGTGGCACTTCCAGTATACAGATTAGTGGCAGGTAAGTGTGTAAATTGCACATGGGGGAGGTAATATTAGTCGGAGGTTTCAGTGTCAGTAACAGTGTGACATGGAATACAGAATAGAATGGCGCTGACTGACAAGATGGAGAGGTAGAAGAATAATTAGGCTCAGCAGTCGGCTCCTTGAAGGCAATTGCTGTTCCAGATAATGTGCAAACCCTGCTGATAAATAACTCATTCTATTTACTGACATTCAGCCGGAGAGACGCAGCGATGAGTAACCGCCCCCCCTCACGACTCCCGGCTCCTTTGGAATTGCAAATCTTTCCAGCCGGCTGCATAGAAATCGCTTTCCAATGACATTAGCCCAGTGGGGAAAGGAGCGCACTGAATGGGCTGTATTGAGTCTTGGCACAGAGCTTCATTGGGCTTTATATTGAAATATTGGACTTAAAGGAACAGTTCAGTGTGAAAATAAAAACTGGGTAAATAGATAGGCTGTGCAAAATAAAAATGTTTCTAATATAGTTAGTCAAAAATGTAATGTATAAAGGCTGGAGTGACTGGATATGTAACATAATAGCCTGAACACTACTTCCTGCTTTTCAACTCTCTAAAGCTGGCCATAGACGCAAAGATCTCATCGTACGAATCGAGGATTCGATCGATTTTCAAACCGTGTGTGGAGAGTCCCGACATTTTTCGTCGGGCAGAGATCGGTCATTGGTTGATCGGACAGGTTTCATTTTGTCCCGACCGTTCCCGCCGGAGCCCATTGCGCTTTCATTGTAATCTGATCGTTCGGCCATAGGGCTGAACATTCAGATTACCCCCCAATATAGTCATGCCCGTTAGTGACATATCAGGGAAAGATTGGCTCGTTTGGCCATGTTGCCAAACGAGTGGATCTTTTCACCTATGGCCACCTTAACTCTGAGTTAGTCAGTGACTTGATGCTTTTCAGCTCTCTTGGTTTCCACTGATTGGTTACCAGGCAGTAACCAATCAGTGACTTGAGGGGGGCCACATGGGTCATAACTGTTGCTTTTGAATCTGAGCTGAATGCTGAGGATCAATTACAAACTCACTGAACAGTTATGTCCCATGTGGCCCCCCTTCAAGTCGCTGACTAACTCAGAGTTAGAGAACTGCAAAGCAGGAAGTAATGTTCTGGCTATTATGTTACACATCCAGTCACTCCAGCCTTTATACATTACATTTTTGGATAACTAACTGTATTAGGAACATTTTTTATTTTGCACAGTCTTGAATATTTACACAGTTTTTATTTTTATACTGAACTGTTCCTTTAATAATAACGTCTGCTTTATTAAACGGTGGCTTATCTTTCAGTGAACTTTTAGTATATTATAGCATGGATCATTCTAAACGACTTTTCAATTAGTCTTCATTTTTTCTTTTCTATAGGTTTTGAATTATGTGCCTTCTTCTTCTGACTCTTTCCAGCTTATCAAATCGGGGTCACTGACCCCATCTAGAAAACAAATGCTCTGTGAGGCTACAAGTGTATTGTTATTGCTACTTTTTATTACTCATCTTTTGATACAGACCCTTTCCTATTCATATTCCAGTCTCTTATTCAAATCAATGCATGGTTGTTAGGGTAATTTGGATCCTAGCAACCAGATTGAAATTGCAAACTAGAGAGGTGCTGAATAAAAAGCTAAATAACTCAAAAACCACAAATAATAAAATAGTTGCTAATTGTCTCAGAATCTCACTTTCTACATCATTCTAAAAGTTAATTTAAAGGTTGGTTTTCATTACTTTTTTTTTTTAATAGTTTTTGAATGATTTGCCTTCTTCTTCTGACTCTTCCCAGCTTGGAACTGGGGGGGGGGGGCACTGACCCCATCTAAAACAAATGCTACAAATGTACTGTTATTAATACTTTTTATAACTAATCTTTCAATTTAGACCTCTCCTATTCATATTCCAGTCTCTTATTCAAATCAATGCATGGTTGCTATGGTAATTTGGACCCTAGCAACCAGATTGCTGAAATTAGAAACTGAAGAGCTACTGAATAAAAAGCTAAATAACCCAAAAACCACATAATAAAAAGTGAAAACCTGGGGTTTTTCAGATAACTGGTCTTTCCATAATTTAGATCTTCATACTTTGTCTACTAGAAAATCATGTAAACATTAAATAAACCCAAAAGGCTGGTTTTGCTTCCAATAAGGATTAATTATATTTTAGTTGGGATCAAGTACAAGCTACTGTTTTATTATTACAGAGAAAAAGGAAATCATTTTTTTTAAATTTGGATTATTTAGATAAAATAGGAGAAGGCCTTTCCATAATTTGGAGCTTTCTGGATAATGGGTTTCTGGGATAATAGGTCCCATACCAGTACTATATAAAATATAGTATTTCTAGCCACATTCCTTTTTTTCTAGGCTTAAGTTCTACTTTAAGACCTTTGTCTGCCTTGTTTATTGTGTGACCGTGTGAATAATTAATTTATAATATTTAATTGCCCTTCTTCATAGAATTCAAAGACGCCCAAAGGAGAAAAAAGCAACTGGAGGAAAGGTGCAAAGTGGAAGAAAGTATCGGCAATGCTGCTTTAACCTGGAACACGGAGATCCTGCCCAACTGGGAAACCATGTAAGCGCCACTCGCTATTTGTAGCAGCCAATCAGCCGTCTGCGTAAAGGGACCCTGATGTTGCTCCTTCTCATTTCTGCTCCTACTCGCTGTTGTACATTGTGCTCAGCAGCTCTACAGCTTTTCTACTAATGATTGTGCGGCTGCTGCTGGGAGGAGATGGCTTTATGTATCTATGTATAGTTGCGCGATTAACAAAATGGCTCCCGGTGGAATCGACAAACGCGACTTGTTTCCTCTAAATAAGTCATGACATCATCTCCCCCAGACGTCGGTGTAGAATACATATTGATTTATATTGGGATTTGGAGTCAGTAAAGCAGCCGTTGCTCTTTGTTCTGATTGGACATTTACTTGCTGATCATTTATTAAAGGGCAAGTAACATTTTCAACGTGGTGTGAATTTCCTTCCTCTGCAGGTGCTGCTCTCGCAGAGTGCGGGATATGTGGTGGCAGGGGATTCCGCCCAGTGTGAGAGGGAGAGTCTGGAGCCTGGCGATTGGCAATGAGCTGAATATCACTCACGGTGAGACAGTAACAGACTCTAAACTCCGTCTCCCTGCTGCTCCTCGCTGCTTTATGCCATTAGTCATTCTGCCTCCCGCAATGAATCTACTGCAGTATCAGCCATGACTGAGAATTGATTGGTGATGACTTCATACTCCATCAGCCACACTCTTCATCTGCCGCCTCCATTATACACAATGTAATAGGGATTCTGCACCATGATATGTTACTCCTGAATAGTTATTAATTTAAAGGAGAACTAAAGCCTAACTAAAGAAGTAGCTAGAAATGTTGTGCATTAAGTTTTGAGGTTTTGTACCAGCCCAAGGCAACCAAAGCCCTTTAGCAGTAAAGATCTGTGTCTTCAAAGATGCCCCAGTAGCTCCCCATCTTCTTTTCTGCTGATTCACTGCACATGCTCTGTGCTGCTGTCACTTACTGAGCTTAGGGACCCACTCACAATATACAGTACACATAGAATAGAAATGTCACAATATAAGGCTGATTAGTAATTAATACAGATAATTACTACATGGCAGCACAGAAATCAGTGCAATTAGCATCAGAATTTAATAATCAGCCCTGTAGCATCATCTTATATTACAGACCAACCTCATTTTCTGCTGGATAATTAGTGACGAGCCCTAAGCTTAGCTTCTCAACAGCTGCTCAGAGCCCACTGAGCATGTGAGTGTCACAGACACTTTCCAAGATGGTGACTCCCTGTGACAAGTTTGAAGTCCTGGATCATTGCTGCTATTGACAAGCTGAAACTTTAGCCTCGTGCAATAAGTTCAGCATATAAAATATGCAATTTTTAGCCATATTCATTTCTAGGGTTTAGTTCTCCTTTAATACAGCTGAATACAGAGTATTTGTTTGGATTGTCATGCAGGCTCTTAGAATACTTAGACACCTGTCCCTTCTATGGATTAGCTTCCCCTTTACAGCTCCATCTGCCTCTCCTGCCCAGGGGATTGTAACACACTAGGAGGGCAGTGGGAAGCAATAAAGAAGGATGTTGCCAGACAGTCTGGAGAGATGGACAAGACTAAAACTACAATCTGAGTCTTCTTTTCTACAGTTTTTAAATAGCTGACCAATGAAATTTCTTTTTAAGCTGGCATGTACACCAGGGTGCAAGAGTCTAAATCAGAATTGTAACCGCAGTAAATTGGTGAAAGCTCATTTCTGATTGGTTGTCAGTGGTTACTCCCCTGAGGTATATTTGCCCTGGAATTTTGTCAGATATATAGTATCCGATTATTCACACAGCCAATGTTGTACTGAAGGAAGAAATCGGTTATTAATAAAAATCTTTCTTTATTCCGTTGTCTGGTTTTATGTACAGACGTCACATGGGCCAATGATTTGCCTTTTGTCTTTTTAGACCTCTACGACATTTGTTTGTCCAGAGCCAAAGATCGTTGGAAATCCCTGAGCATGGGAACTCAAGAAGCGGAGAATGAAGGTACCCTGTTCCTTCCTATGTATATTCAAGGATATTTACAGGTTGTAACTAGTGATGAGCGAATTTATTCGCCAGCCATGGATTTGCGGGAAAATTCAGAATTTCACCATGTGCAATTTTTTTTCACGAAGCTGCGGCCCATTGCCTTTAATGCATTAGGTGAAAAAAGTTGCCATAAGAAAAATGCCCATTGACTTTAATGCATTAGGACAAAAAAAGTCGCCATAAGAAAAAAACGGCCATTGACTTTAATGCATTAGGACAAAGAAAGTCGCCATAAGAAAAAACAGGCGTCGACTTTAATGCATTAGGGAAAAAAAAGTCGCCATGAGAAAAATGCCCATTGACATTAATGCATTAGGAGAAAAAAGTCGCCATAAGAAAAAACGCCATTGACTTTAATGCATTAGGACAAAAAAAGTCGCCATAAGAAAAAACGGCCATTGACTTAAATGCATTTGGAGACAGAAAAATTGTTGTGCGCATAAAAATTGTCTTGCGTAAAAAAACGCCCAATGACTTCAATGCGTTTCGTGAAATTTTGCCCCATGGGCAAAGGCGATTGCAGGGGTTTTACCAAATTCAGCCATTCTGCTGGGTCTCATTAACAGATTCCGGATTGTCTGTAGCAGACAGAGAAGCCAGTCTGGAGTCTATCAAGCTGGATATCTCCCGGACTTTCCCCAATCTGTGTATTTTTCAAAAGGTAAGTTCCATTCACTGTCAACTTCTAGTACAGGTATGGGATCCATTATCCAGAAAGCTCCGAATTAGGAAAGGCCGTCTCCCATTTTATCCAAATAATCCAAATTTAGAGATGATTTCCTTTCTCTCTATAATAATAAAACAGTAGCTTGTACTTGATCCCAACTAAGATATAATTAATTCTTATTGGAGGCAAAACCAGCCTATTGGGTTTATTTAATATGTAAATGATTTTCTAGTATAATGTATGAAGATCCAAATTACGGGAAGGTCCATTATCCAGAAAACCACCAGGTCCCGAGAATTCTGGTCCCATACCTGTATTCCAATGCTTTGAATAACCTTATGAATTATATATACGTATATATATATATAATATATATATAATTTCATGAAATTTTTGTGTTCCTGTGTAGGGGGGCCCGTACCACGACATGTTGCACAGTATTTTAGGCGCATACACGTGTTACAGACCAGATGTCGGTTATGTAAGTCCCTTGTTTTACCCATGATTTCCGCTGTACGTTTCCTATTACAATAAGAACACTGAGCTGATTGATGATAAGGCAGAATAACCACACTTGGGTTTTGGCGTATAAGGAATCGGTTTATCAGCCCGGTGTTCTTTCCAGTAAAAACCCAGTGATCGGTGTTCTCTAACTGAATGTTCTCTTGGGTGTCCTTAGGTGCAGGGCATGTCCTTTATTGCTGCTGTGCTGATCTTGAACTTGGATACTGCAGATGCCTTTATCGCTTTTTCAAACCTCTTGAATAAACCCTGTCAGATGGCATTTTTTCGAGTGGACCACGGCCTTGTAAGTCTGACACTTGCAAAGTAATATTTAGACCTACTCCACAATGTGTTCCAGGGATTTCAGGATGATGCTTAGTGCAAGGCAATGCTAAGGAAGCACAGTTTTTAGCTGTCTCTATGGACAGGCTAAATATTGGAAGACTAAAGTTGGCCATAGACGCAAAGATCCGATTGTTCGAATCCTTGAACGATCGGACTTCCCCATCTCTCGACCTGCCACTAACCTTTAAGATGAAATAAAGTAGAAAAAGTACAGATCAGCCAATGTTCTGCCCCTGACAGCAATCGTATGAAAGTTATGTCCGACAAAGCTGGTGACAGTCTCCCACTGAAAATCGTACGATTGGCGATGCATGCAGAAATATTATCGGCAGCTGATGAAAGATGCCTGGACTCTCCACATACGGGCCGAAAATCATCTGAATTGAGGATTCGAATAATTGGATCTTTGCGTCTACGGCCAGCTTATGGAATTGTCTGGTTTTCTTTGCTTAGTGAAGATGCTGTTAAACACGGCATACTGGGTTAGTCGACTTCCCGCGGTGCATGCACATTCTATTACTGCGTGAAAAGCTGCTGGTATTTGAGGGAAGCAGAGCAGCTGAAGGCAGAAAATGTTCCTGTAACTCATAATATCATATGTATAGCGCTGCAGCCAATACACCTCCATACTACAAAAACAGACTAAATGATTTCAGTCGTTTTGTTGTTTTTGTTGAAATTTCTGTCGTTTTGTTTGAAAACCATTTATAACTAAGTCCAGAAGTGGAAGTTCCTCTAATGTTGACAATCTGTGGGTTCTGCCAAATGCCAGAGGGGCTGCTGTGAGATGCCATAGAAAGTCACAATTTAGTGGGCTGGTGGGGGGCTTTTTGGGCCTCTGTGTACCTGAAATGCCTGGGCCTATTTTGATTCTCAGTCCAGACCTGGGCTAAACAATTGAGTCTTATACCGCGCAGCAACTTTCTAGTGGTGATACCTCCTTTCCTCGGGTCCCCATAGACAGCCTCTTGCCACCAGATCATGTTATAATGGGGTTAAAAATATTAGAAATGCACGAATCCAGGGTTCGCTTCTGGATTCGGCTGAACCCTTCTGCTGAACTGAATCAGAATTCTAATTTGCATATGCAAATTAGGGATGGGGAGGGAAATCACATGACTTTTTTTCACAAAACAAGGAAGTAAAAAATGTTTTCCCCTTCCCACCCCTAATTTGCATATGCTAATTAGGATTCTGTTCCGTATTGGGCCGAATCTTTCGAGAAGGATTCGGGGGTTCAGCCGAATCCATAATAGTGGATTCAGTGCATCCCTGAAAAATATAGACAGATCTTCCATATTACAATATTCCATTCAGCTGTACCCAGCAAGTCTTCTTTTTGTATTCTATATAATCTATATAATAATCTCCTTCCCCACCATTTGCACGGTACAGAGCAACGTTCCTATTTAAAGGCACAATAACATCAAAAAATGTTTGCTTCAGAAACACTATTATAGTTTATATAAACAAGCTGCTGTGTAGCAGCATTCAGGAGAAAAAGTTCAGGTTACACAGCAGATAAGCTCTGTAGAACATAATGGTGTTATCTGTTATCCACTATTTAACCTGTGCCATATAGACTTTTTTTCAATAGCCGCCATTGCTACACAGCAGCTTGTTTATATGCATTATAGTAGTGTTTCAGATCAGTTTTACCAGTGCAGGGCAAATCGACATGATATTTTCATTACGGTACTTTGATATACTTTAATTTTTTTGGAGTTAAAGTTCCTTTAAGCAAAAGGCCATTTACTAAGGACAAATTATATCAGAATGGCTGTCCCCCTTTTTTTTTATCTGTGAATGCAGGGGTGGTTCACCTTTAAGTAAACGTTTAGTATGTTATAGAAACTTTGCAATTGGTTTTCCTTATATATTTCGTTTTTGAATTATTTGCCTTCCTCAATCCAGCTTGTAAATGGGGGTCACAGACCCTGGCAGGTAATAACGATTGCTTTCTGAGGCTGTTAGTGTTGCTTTTTTTACATCTCTTGAACCTCTAACAAAATGACATTAAAAAGGGGTGCATACGCCATCATTGCAGAGGTACATGGCACAAAGAGGAACCCCCCTGCCTTATCTCCATAGCAACTGGGGCCCAGGTATTGTTAATACATTCTTGGCCTCAGACTGTGCCCACACAAGGCACTGGATGGATCAAATAATACAGATACACTACATTCTTTGTATTTCTAATGGGGATAGGCAGTCTGTTGCTCCAGCTTCCAGCATTCCTATTCAGCCAAATGTTCTGCAGCGGGGGGGGGGGGGACTCACTCACATTGGACAATCTCCTACTAAATCTGCAACTATAATATTAATACTGTGAGTGGAATGCTAAATAGGCTCACTGTGGCTTTAAATGTTAATGTATTGGTTTTTTTTTCAGATGTTGACCTATTTTGCCGCATTTGAAGTATTTTTTGAAGAAAATCTGCCAAAGTTACTTTCACATTTCAAGAGAAACAACCTAACGCCAGATATCTACCTGATAGACTGGTACGTATTACGTGTATATATATCGCGTGTCTGAAACTGTCATTAAATGAGGCCGAATGCTGCCCGACCCATCCCAGCACCTCTCAGGTTATTCCAACAACAGGCGTCTGCTCTACTCCCCTACGCGTTTCATACTCCAAAGGTTCTTAAACATAGGCCATATCAACCAATCAGGGATCAGTGTTTTTCAGCCAGCTGCAGGTTGAGCACTGGAAGCAATCATCTGATTGGTTGCCCAGGTGCAGATTTGCCCAGTGATTATAAATGAGCCCCAGTGTCCATCTAAATCCAAAGTCATCGTTCTTTAGCTGCCGCTTGTCCTGCGCATGTCATCGTAAATGGAAAATGGTGATAAATTCCGTGCCTGCGGCTGGATCTAATTATATAGTCTCAGTGGAAAGTTGTTGTTTCAGGAAATTAACATGATTGACATACCTGTGTCATTAACCCCTTGGTGACTGTGGTCCTTAACTAAAGGAATCTTCTATGAGGAAGAATGAGGATTGTATGTGTGCAGAAAACAGGCTTGGAAAACTGTCATTTGGATAAAGTTTTAGTCCATCTTATGGTCCAGCTTAGAATCTTTCTGTCTCTCACAGAGCAGCACGTCTCTCCTGCTTAATGGCTGGGATTGTAGCTGTTTTTCAAAGGGGTTTTCCACCTTTGACTAAACTTTTAGGGCAGAGACAGACAAGAAGATCTGGGGAGATTAGTCGCCCAGCGAGAAATCGCCTCTTTTTCAGGCGCCTGATCTCCCAGAACGAATCTAGATCCTCTTGAGGCAACTTCGGAAAACGAAGTGCTCCAAGTGCCATCCGGCTGGTGATTTAGATTCTAGCTGGCATGGAGGCAGTTCAGGGAGATTAGTTGCTCAAGGAAGAGCTGATTTGTCACCGGATGACTAAATCTCCCCGAATCTTCTCATCTGTCTCTGCCCTTAGTATGATGTAGAGAGTGATATTCTGAGACAATTTGCAGTTGTTTTTTATTTTTTATTATTTGTGGTTTTTTACTTATTTAGCTTTTTATTCAGCAGCTCTCCAGTTTGCAATTTCAGCAATCTGGTTGCTAGGATCCAAATGTCCCTAGCAATCATGCGCTAATTAGAATGAGAGACTGGAATATGAATAGGAGAGGCCTGAATAGAAAGAGGAGTAATAAAAAGTAGCAATAACAATAAATGTGTAGCCTTACAGAGCATTTGTTTTTAGATGAGGTCAGTGACCCCCCATTTGAAAGCTGGAAAGAGTCAGAAGGCAAATAAATCAAAAACTATAAAAAGTAAACCATGAAGACCAATTGAAAAGTTGATTAAAATTGGCCATTCTATAACATACTAAAAGTTAAAGGGATACTGTCATGGGGAACAAAATGTTTTTTTTTCCGCAAAACACATCAGTTAATAGTGCTGCTCCAGCAGAATTCTGCACTGAAATATATTTCTCAAAAGAGCAAACTGATTTTTTTTATATTTAATTTTGAAATCTGACATGGGGCTAGACATATTGTCAGTTTCCCAGCTGCCCCAGTCATGTGGCTTGTGCTCTGATAAACTTCAGTCACTCTTTACTGCTGTACTGCAAGTTGGAGTGATATCACCCCCTCCCTTTCCCCCCCCAGCAGCCAAACAAAAGAACAATGGGAAGGTAACCAGATAGCAGCTCCCTGGCACAAGATAACAGCTCCCTGATAGTTCTGAGAACACTGAATAGTAAAATCTAGGTCCCACTGTGACACATTCAGTTACATTGAGTAGGAGAAACAGCCTGCCAGAAAGCAGTTCCATAGTGCAGCACTGGCTCTTTCTGAAAGCACATGACCAGGCAAAATGATCTGAGATGCACCTACACACCAATATTACAACTAAAAAATGCTGGTTCAGGAATGAAATTTTATATGGTAGAGTAAATTATTTGCAGTGTAAACAGGGTTATTTGGAACTAAAAAATACGTCATAAAAATCCTGGGATCATATATTCAAAGAATTGTTTACATTGAAGGGGTGGTTCACCTTTAAGTAAACGTTTAGTATGTTATAGAAACTTTGCAATTGGTTTTCCTTATATATTTCGTTTTTGAATTATTTGCCTTCCTCAATCCAGCTTGTAAATGGGGGTCACAGACCCTGGCAGGTAATAACGATTGCTTTCTGAGGCTGTTAGTGTTGCTTTTTATTACATATCTTCCTATTCAGTTTTTGGCCTATTCATATTCCAGTCTCCTTTTGAAATCAGTCTGGTTGCTAGGGTAAAACCCATGGCAACCAGATAACTGCTGAAGTACCAAACCGGAGAGCTGCTGAACAAAAAACTGGTAAACCATAAAAAATGAAGACCAATTGCAAATGGTCTCAGAATATCAATATCTGCACTATACAAAATGTTCATTTAACGATAAACTACACGAGAGGCTCCATTTTGGGGTTTTTTCCCCTGGCGTTTTTGTTTGGGTGGAGATTACAATACTTGCAACATTAGTTATGTTTTAAGGCTTTTTTTCATGTATGTTTTATTGACATCTGAAGTATCTGAAAACTATTTTGCTGATGGCAAAGGTGGATATGGTTTTCTTTTGTTAAACGGCATACTGGGTTAGTCGTCTTCCTCCGGTGCATTCACATTTTATTACTGCATGAGAAGCCGCTGGTATTTAAGGGAAATGGAGCAGCTTAAGGCAGAATATGTTCTCATACTAACATGTATAGTGCTGCAGTAAATACACCTCCATACTAAAAAGACAGGCAAAAATGATTTCAATTGTTTTGTTGAAATTTGCCCCAAACAATTTGTGCCTAAAATACAGAAATAAATGTTTCTTGAACGTTGCAGGACAAATCAGACATGTGGTGTTTGCTGTTTAGTGAAAGAGGCATTTGCTTTCCACGCAAAGCAGAAATGTAGCTCCTGGTTTAAGTGGTGGTTGTACATGTTGTACATTTATGTTTTGGGCTTTTGTACCAGTCCAAGGCAACCACAGCCCTTTAGCAGTAAAGATCTGTGTCTCCAAAGATGCCCCAGTAGCTCCCGATCTTCTTTTCTGCTGACTCACTGCACATTTTCTGTGCTGCTGTCACTTACAATATACATTACGCATAGAATAGAAATGTCACAATATAAGGCTGGTTAGTGATTAATATAGATAATTACTCACTGGACTTCATAGACTTCATTGTGGGCTTTGAACAGTGTTGATGGATATTTTGTATATTTCTGTGTATTCATGATCTCCTTTCTGTCCCACTGTAGGATTTTCACTTTATACAGTAAGTCACTACCACTGGATTTGGCGTGCAGGGTGTGGGATGTGTTCTGCCGCGATGGAGAGGAGTTTCTTTTCAGGACTGCGCTGGGGATCCTTAGACTTTTTGAAGACATTTTGACCAGAATGGACTTCATTCATATTGCCCAGTTCCTGACAAAACTGCCAGAGGACTTGAACTCTGAGGACTTATTTGCCTCTATTGCTGCAATTCAGATGCAAAGCCGGAATAAAAAGTGGTCTCAGGTAATGTACTGATAAGGTGCCTCTAAAGGTTTCATCAGCTATAACATTCTACTGAAATGTGCATAATACTTATGATACCCATTCCTTACAACTGCCCCTATTTTTGTAGAACAGTTGATTTGTTGAATCTGGTTCCTGTAGTAGCAGTGGTATAACACTCTCTGGGAAGGGACTGTGGGATAGCAGGTATAGTAGGGAGAAATGGTGCCTATAGTAATAGTGGGATAATAGTCTCTGGGAAGGGAGTGTGACTGTGGGATAGCAGGTATAGTAGGGAGAGATGGTGCCTATAGTAACAGTGGGATAATAGTCTCTGGGAAGGGAGTGTGACTGTGGGATAGCAGGTATAGTAGGGAGAGATGGTGCCTATAGTAACAGTGGATAATAGTTTCTGGGAAGGGAGTGTGACTGTGGGATAGCAGGTATAGTAGGGAGAGATGGTGCCTATAGTAACAGTGGGATAATAGTCTCTGGGAAGGGAGTGTGACTATGGGATAGCAGGTATAGTAGGGAGAGATGGTGTCTATAGTAACAGTGGGATAATAGTTTCTGGGAAGGGAGTGTGACTATGGGATAGCAGGTATAGTAGGGAGAGATAGTGTCTATAGTAACAGTGGATAATAGTCTCTGGGAAGGGAGTGTGACTGTGGGATAGCAGGTATAGTAGGGAGAGATGGTGCCTATAGTAACAGTGGGATAATAGTCTCTGGGAAGAGAGTGTGACTGTGGGATAGCAGGTATAGTAGGGAGAGATGGTGCCTATAGTAACAGTGGGATAATAGTCTCTGGGAAGGGAGTGTGACTGTGGGATAGCAGGTATAGTAGGGAGGGATGGTGTCTATAGTAACAGTGGATAATAATCTCTGGGAAGGGAGTGTGACTGTGGGATAGCAGGTATAGTAGGGAGGGATGGTGCCTATAGTAACAGTGGGATAAGAGCTTTGGGGAAGGGCAATATCAGCCAATAGGGTGTCAATGAAAGATTACAAACATTGTAGCAGCCATATTCCCTTTAATGAACCCATCCATTCTTTTCCTATTGTAGGTACTGTCTGCACTACAGAAAGATAATCGTGACATGGAAAACCGAAGCCCATCTCTTAAACGCTAAAAGCCACAAGTCTCCCCCTGTCTCAGTGCTTGCAGAGTCTATCATTCTCCGCTTCCGATGTCTTTAGTGGAACGTCATTTTTAATTTAAGACTGTGTGAAAACACTGGAATTGGCCTTAAACTCTTTGAGCCAATACTTTGCTAATCAGCCTTGTTCCACCAGACTGGCTCCCCTTCCTCTGCACAGCGAGAGACGCCTTCCCAAAGACGGGAGAATTCTGTGGAATGACTGAGTTTAGTAAATATAGGCTTTAAACCCGAGGCCGGGCCTCAGAGTGTGCTGTAGTCTGAACTGACTGTGTATTTGTCTGATTTCCATTGCACACGACCAAATCCATGTTCATGATTTTACAGACCATAAACCAGGGATATGCAACCTGTCACCTTTACTGTAATGCTGTTAACTGTAGTTCAACAACCTGTGTAAGGCCTAGATACTGACCACATTGATTGGTAATGAGTAGAAGCACACGCTGCATGGCTGCTTAGAACGTAGATCCGTCTCCACTCTTAGTTAGCCATGTTAAAGGCATGAAGGGTTTGCACACACCATATCTGTAAGTCCATCGTGGGCCAGACTGTCCTACAAACTCACGTATTGTTGCTGAATTCCACCGAAATCTCTAACTCCTCCCCCCAAACCAGGGCATTCATGTGTTGCTACGTGGACTCTCTTTAGTTTTAAAAGTTTAATACAATGTTTTATAATTTAATGGGCATTTTACCAAAGATATATATGCAAAATAACAGAAACCTATTCTCAAAGAAAACCGGCTGCTTGAGGTTCATTAAGTATCATCATACTCATTGTATTTGGCTCATGCCTTATAGGAATGTCCCAGCATCTGGGAAAGCCCTTGCCCCAGACTGTTGCATGCTGGGAGCTGTAGTTGATGGCACCTAAAAGGCTACATTTTTGACATTCCTGCTGCTCTCCGTTGAGTACATAGGTGTGAATACTCCTCCAGAAGCAGCACTTGGGTTCAGAGTTGCTCCCGGAAGGCGGGGTGCACATATAGTGTATGTTAAAGAATATTGTATATGCAATCGATGGGTGCGCTCATCAGTTGACACCCTGCTCAGCGCTAGCACTTGGTTTAGGGTGCAAGTTGGCCTGACAACAGTTAGGTAGAGATCATGCATTATATAGGCCTGTGTTTGAAATGAGAATAGAAAGGGCTGATAGGCTGGGGTCAACTAGGAGATCTTTGGAGATCCATGGTCTCTTATTCACTTTCCAAAGCATGGGCTTTGTCCATTTCCTTATACTCTTTATATCAGTGACATCTGATCTCTATAACTGTTCCCTTTACTCATTTGGGTTTCCCCATTCTACCTTGGTCTCACTTTTCAGCCTCTCTTTTTGCTTTCTTGTTCATGAGTCTCGATTCTTGTTTCTTCTGCCCTTTGCCAGCTCCTTGACACTATTGGCATTCTTCTTCGCCAATCTGTGTCCTACCACCACCATATTGGCACCTCTTTTCCCGTTTAATAGGGTGCAACAGAAAGGAAAGCCTAACCTTAAATCTAAAATTATAAGGTGGGTGACACAGCACCGAGGAAAGGGAGGGAGTGGGCAACAGGGTAGAATGTAATGGGAAATGAGATGGGAGAAAGATATGAGAATGGGAGGAGATGATGAAAATGATGATAGAGACAGTGCAGATAGAAGGAGATAATGAAGGAAAATTATAATAGAGACAGTGAAGATATGAGGAGATGATGAAGGAAAATTATGGTACTGAAGATGGGAGGAGATGAAGCAAAATGATGGTAGAGACAGTGAAGATAGGAGGAGATGAAGGAAAATGATGAGAGACCATGAAGGTAGGAGGAGATGATGAAGGAAAATGATGGTAGAAACTGAAGGTAGGAGGAGATGATGAAGGAAAATGATGGTAGAGACAGTGAAGATAGGAGGACATGATGAAGGAAAATAATGATAGAGACAACGAAGATAGGAGGAGATGATGAAGGAAAATGGTGATAGAGACAGTAAAGGTAGAGAAGGAGGGATGGTAGAAAAAGATGAGGTGGAAGGACTTCATTAAGCTAAAGAGGTTTAGATAGAAGATGTTAGAGGATGAAGGAATACAGGTGGAATTAAGATGATGAAAGATGGGGTTGTGGCAGATAAAGGTAGTTGAGCTGGTAACCCCTAGTTGGCAGTTAATATAGATGGAATGGTACAAGGAAGAGTTGGATGATAAATTTCCGGTGGGACCTAAGGTACGTGGGAAGGAGGGGATTCAAGACTGGAATATGAAAGTGGGAGGTCACCAATAAAAGAATTTACTGCATGCTGATATAATGGTGGGGTCTGCACTCTTCCACCTAATGCTTTTCACTATTTTGGCTCCGATCCTTCTATTCTCACCCTGGACCAGTAGTCCGCATGTGACTATTTAGCAGTAGTGATAGTGCCCCTCTGTTTTATGATCAGAATGTTGATGAATGTAGAACTGGAAGAAGAAGCTCCCAGAATCCCTCACTGGGTTTTACAACAAGCACTTTTTTTATGGTTTATTCTATCTTCGGCTGAATGTACAGTACCACACGCTGTTTGGGCGACACAATGTTCCATACGAGTCTTGGGGAAACTCCAAAGTTGAAAAAAATTACAAAAAGGTCAAATTTTTTTTTCATGATTTTTAATATCAAACTCAGGCAATATGTCTCCACCTCTCCCTCGAATTTTGCACTAGCGTCGACATTGCGGGGCATGTTTATTATGCTGTGCCGGATTTATCAAGGGGTGTGTAATTTTTACGCCATCAAACCCCCAGATTTGCCTCCGTTATTTTCCATTTCTTCCGAGGGAAGTCACTGTAAGAAAAAACGTGCAAAAACTTTACACGGCAAATCCCGGAGATGTGTGGCATATTATCCCGCTGTTTTTTACACCACATAATAAACATGTCCCTAAGATTTCATTTTTACTCTGTACAATGGTTTCTGGGGTGGGGTGTGGATTTCCGAATGGATAAGAGAGGTGTGGGGGGGAGGAGCCTACAATATTCCGTCATGTAATTTACACGTATGGCCGTATGTATAGAGATGTGTAAAATGTTTTTACCAAATAGTAGTGTAGAAAGTGGTGTAAATAAAAGTGATATTTATAAAGTCGCGTTGTTCTTACTCTTGACTTGACACCGTCCATCACCATTTTTTTTTTTTTTCGAAACCAGCAGGCACAATCCGTTGCACAGTTGACAGTGGCGGTGATATTTATCAAGGTGCGTATTTTAATTTACACCATTTTTTATGGTGTAATGGCTTTCTACACCGGAAGGTTGCACTTGGCTACGTATCCATTCCGTAGAATGATATATTTATATATAAGATGTCTATTCTCATGCCACTGTTTTATGCACATTTTTAAGGAATTGGGTCTACTGCTAAAGGGCTGTGGTTGCCTTGGGCTGATACAGAAACACAAAACATTGTGTACAACATTTCTAGCTACTTCTTTAGTTAGGCTTTAGTTCTCCTTTAAACCTCTCTTTAAAGGGGAACTAAACCCCTACCGAGCACAGTCTCCCTTCCCTTTAACCACACTATTGCCTCATACCTGCTTCCAAAATGCAATAGATAGTGTTGATGACTATGATAAGAAACACTCCTACAATGCTCTGTATCTGCCCCCTGTAACATCACATGGTGCACACAAGGGGGGGCTTTTTATCATGCTGGGTAGAACGTTGGAGAAAAATGCCATTGGTGATGTTTCCCATAGCAACCAATAACTTGTAGGTGACTATTGAAATCTAATTGCTGATCATGCAGATTCATTCTTCTTGGAAAGAGAAAAGGTGTTTGTGTCTCTCCAAAAGAAAAATGAATAAAGGGCAAAGCAATAATTAGCAGATATGGAATTCTAGATGGGTCTGAGTGTCAAGCATCTGCTCACATAGACTATGAGGTATATTTATCAAAGAGTGAAGTTCGAGGTCACCACGGTGCTCTAGAGTGAAATTCCGCCTCTCTTCATTCATTTCTATGGGATTTTGAAAGGCGTATTTATCAAAGGATGAACTTTCACCCATTGATAAATACTCTTAAAAATTCCATAGGAATTAATGGAGAGAGGAGTAATTTCACTCTAGAGGACTGTGGTGACCTCTAACTTCACTCTTTGATAACTATACCCCCGTGTGCTGGTTGTCCCTGCCCCTACATGCCATGTTGGAATACAACAATACTCAGCTAATGGTATAGGATCCCCAGCTCACCTCTACCCATGACAGCCAAAAATCATCCCTTCAACTGGACCTTAGATTGTAAGCTCCACTGCGACAGGGGCTGGTGTGAATGATGGCTAATATCTATAAAGTGCTGTGGAGATGTCAGTGCAATATAAATACCAGCTAAATAATTATATAAAGGTACTGCCGGTATTAACGAAACTCATAGCAAATTAATTAAAATTAAATAAGCAGCCCATGTTGCAAATGGGTGAGGTTTGTGGATGAAAGGCGGTTTCTGATGGAACTAGACCAGGGCGAGCGGTAATTAATAATTTTTAATATGTGTAAACCTTCACTAAAGTAGAAGAAGTCTGACCAGATGTTGGACCACAGAATGAGCTAGAACCAAAGGAAGAAGGGTGACTTGACTGCCTGAATCGTTATCCCACCACTGCACTCTCTGTGGCCAAATAAAACCCAGTGTTGAATCTTTTCCACTAGAATCTGTATGTGCGGCTCCTACATTGCTACAACCCAACTACCCTGCAACTCACTGCAACGCATTGCAACTCACAGCCCCTCAACCACTTGACCTTGCTTCAGCAGAACGGCGTTAATTGTGAGCTTTGGACCAATTGTGTTTATTTATGAGTATTCATGATCTCACTTAACACTTTTGGGATGCAGAGTGTGGGATGTATGGACTTCATTCATATTGCGTTCCTGATAAAACTGCCGAGGCCTTGAACTCTGAGGACTTCTCTACTTCCATTGCTGCAATTCAGATGCAAAGCTCGAATAATATGTGGTCTCGGAAATGTATTCATAAGGTGTCTTTAAATGTTGCCTGTGAAGTTATGGTCTATTCACATATGCACTTTATGTATAATATTCATGATTCCTATACCTTCCAACTGTCTGCATTTTTGTGAATCCTGTTGGATAGTGCTTATAGTAACAGTGGATAATAGTCTCTGGGAAGGGAGTGTGACTATGGGATATCAGGTATAGTAGGGAGAGATGGTGTCTATAGTAACAGTGGATAATAGTCTCTGGGAAGGGAGTGTGACTGTGGGATAGCAGGTATAGTAGGGAGAGATGGTGCCTATAGTAACAGTGGAATAATAGTCTCTGGGAAGGGAGTGTGACTGTGGGATATCAGGTATAGTAGGGAGAGATGGTGTCTATAGTAACAGTGGATAATAGTCTCTGGGAAGGGAGTGTGACTGTGGGATAGCAGGTATAGTAGGGAGAGATGGTGTCTATAGTAACAGTGGGATAATAGTCTCTGGGAAGGGAGTGTGACTGTGGGATAGCAGGTATAGTAGGGAGAGATGGTGCCTATAGTAACAGTGGATAATAGTCTCTGGGAAGGGAGTGTGACTGTGGGATATCAGGTATAGTAGGGAGAGATGGTGTCTATAGTAACAGTGGATAATAGTCTCTGGGAAGGGAGTGTGACTGTGGGATAGCAGGTATAGTAGGGAGAGATGGTGTCTATAGTAACAGTGGGATAATAGTCTCTGGGAAGGGAGTGTGACTGTAGGATAGCAGGTATAGTAGGGAGAGATGGTGTCTATAGTAACAGTGGATAATAGTCTCTGGGAAGGGACAGTGACTGTGGGATAGCAGGTATAGTAGGGAGAGATGGTGCCTATAGTAACAGTGGGATAATAGTCTCTGGGAAGGGAGTGTGACTGTGGGATAGCAGGTATAGTAGGGAGAGATGGTGCCTATAGTAACAGTGGGATAATAGTCTCTGGGAAGGGAGTGTGACTGTGGGATAGCAGGTATAGTAAGGAGAGATGGTGCCTATAGTAACAGTGGATAATAGTCTCTGGGAAGGGAGTGTGACTGTGGGATAGCAGGTATAGTAGGGAGAGATGGTGTCTATAGTAACAGTGGGATAATAGTCTCTGGGAAGGGAGTGTGACTGTAGGATAGCAGGTATAGTAGGGAGAGATGGTGTCTATAGTAACAGTGGATAATAGTCTCTGGGAAGGGACAGTGACTGTGGGATAGCAGGTATAGTAGGGAGAGATGGTGCCTATAGTAACAGTGGGATAATAGTCTCTGGGAAGGGAGTGTGACTGTGGGATAGCAGGTATAGTAGGGAGAGATGGTGTCTATAGTAACAGTGGATAATAGTCTCTGGGAAGGGAGTGTGACTGTGGGATAGCAGGTATAGTAGGGAGAGATGGTGTCTATAGTAACAGTGGGATAATAGTCTCTGGGAAGGGAGTGTGACTGTAGGATAGCAGGTATAGTAGGGAGAGATGGTGTCTATAGTAACAGTGGATAATAGTCTCTGGGAAGGGACAGTGACTGTGGGATAGCAGGTATAGTAGGGAGAGATGGTGCCTATAGTAACAGTGGGATAATAGTCTCTGGGAAGGGAGTGTGACTGTGGGATAGCAGGTATAGTAGGGAGAGATGGTGCCTATAGTAACAGTGGGATAATAGTCTCTGGGAAGGGAGTGTGACTGTGGGATAGCAGGTATAGTAGGGAGAGATGGTGCCTATAGTAACAGTGGATAATAGTCTCTGGGAAGAGAGTGTGACTGTGGGATAGCAGGTATAGTAGGGAGAGATGGTGCCTATAGTAACAGTGGGATAATAGTCTCTGGGAAGGGAGTGTGACTGTGGGATAGCAGGTATAGTAGGGAGAGATGGTGCCTATAGTAACAGTGGATAATAGTCTCTGGGAAGGGAGTGTGACTGTGGGATAGCAGGTATAGTAGGGAGAGATGGTGCCTATAGTAACAGTGGATAATAGTCTCTGGGAAGAGAGTGTGACTGTGGGATAGCAGGTATAGTAGGGAGAGATGGTGCCTATAGTAACAGTGGGATAATAGTCTCTGGGAAGGGAGTGTGACTGTGGGATAGCAGGTATAGTAGGGAGAGATGGTGCCTATAGTAACAGTGGATAATAGTCTCTGGGAAGGGAGTGTGACTGTGGGATAGCAGGTATAGTAGGGAGAGATGGTGCCTATAGTAACAGTGGATAATAGTCTCTGGGAAGGGAGTGTGACTGTGGGATAGCAGGTATAGTAGGGAGAGATGGTGCCTATAGTAACAGTGGGATAATAGTCTCTGGGAAGGGAGTGTGACTGTGGGATATTTTAGGGCAGTATAGTGACGGTAGTGGTTTACTGGTTTATTCCCCCTTAAAAATGCAGTGTGGGAAAGGTGTATAAATCATTGTTTAATTCAGTCTAAACACAAGTTTAGCCGCAGCACCTTCTCTGCATTCCATGTGTACCATTAATACAAAATGTGTTGTTCTCATTAGTGGAAAGGTGACCTTGAGGGAACATAAATACTAATTGAGCCAATATGGCATTACAGGGACTGCTGTGAGTATTGCTAAATGTAAATAGCTGAAATGCAAGCGACAGTGCCACCCACTGGTGACTCCCTTAATTACACATTATGGAAGAAATTTGAAAATTTGCTTTGCTGAAGATGCCACAGAGCAGTGCAACAAAAGAATGTAAAAGGTTGTTGCTGTAGTCATAACTGACTGTGTATCTGTGAGCTGCTGTTTAATTCCCATTGCACATAACCACGTCTGTTTGTATCCACGATAATTATGGCCACCCTTATATTGTTTGCTCATTCAGGAGTTTTGCCTGTCTGCCCAAAGTGAAATACTTCCCACCCTCAGGGGGCGCTGTTAGTATAATAATACAGAGCAAGACATTGTACATTCTTACATTTAATACATGTGCCAGACCCTGTGTTCTTAAAGGAAAACATTTTACCTTATCCTACAGGGATGCCATTAGTCTTTCAAGGCAAGATTTCCTTCCTCTAGTTTCTTCATTAACCCTTTACTGGACAGTGATTGCTCAGAATAGAGACGCTTTAGACTTTCCAGCTTCTGGGACATCACTTCTGTTGCATCCACTTTGTTCTCAAAGTCCTTTAATAGCAGCTTGTTGTCCAACAGGCCACTTCGTTGTTTAAGCTTTAAATTGTCCCTCCTTTAAGCTGTCTCTCACCTGTTTGGTTTTTGTCAGGATATCCCTTTTATTAGCCAAGATCGCTTCCACCTCCATCAGTTGGTCTTTCTTTTCCTGCCAAACTGCAGTTTCTCTTTTACGTGAGTCAGAGTATGAACTGTGCTTGTGATTTTCTTTTGGAGCTTCAGCAGCTCCTCGTTCTTCTCTTCGATCTTCTTGTTGTAGGTCTGGTTTTCAATCTTCAGCTGCTCAAAGTCAATGAGGTGCAGTCCCTTGGCCAGCTCTTCTTTGGATCTCAGTGTTGATTGGAACTGATAGATCCGATTCTTCAGCTTGATATTTTCCAGGTTAACCTGTGTGACCTCCTTTTCCTTGCGGTCCTTTTTGGCCTGAAGTTGGGTCACTGCTTCAGTAAAGGCAGATAATGCATGCTTTCCAGCTCCAGACTGCTTATATGCAAGCAGAGCTACACGTTTCTTATGTTCTTGAAAAGAGGTTCACTCCTTGTCCACCCTGCTTACTACCTCCAAGCATTGGGCCCTGAGTTCTTCCAACTGCTGCTGATACATAGCTGCATCCTCCACGTTCTTCTTCTTCTTCATGTTCTCCAGAGAAGTCAGATACTTGAGGTATTGGTGCTCCTGGTCTGAGATGCTTTTACCAGTCTCTGGCCGTAGATCTTCTCCTTTCTTACATCTAAAATATTCATACAGTTTGTTCTGGAGTTGCACGTTGTGCTGCTGGACCTTATGCCATTTTTGAATTAGGGCTTGGTATTGCTGAATCAGTTCTTCTCTTCTTTCTTTATCGTCAGTATCGTCCTCTTCCCCCTCCAGGACTTCCACATCATCTGTACGTACTTGGTGTTCTGCTTCTACTTTTAACTCCTCTTCTTCTACAGTGGCTTCTGGTTCCACAGAAGGCTATGTGGTATCATTCCACTGTTTTTCTGATTCTAACTCTGGTGTGTCCATTACTTCTTCACTTTACACTACCAATTCCTCTACCCCAGTTGCCTCTTCTTCCTCTTTCTCTGTGGTATCTTCCCTGCTACGGACAGAGGATCTGCGATCAGCTCCATCACGACGTATCTCCAGCGTGGTACCTTCTGCTGGCAAATCAACCATCTCCGAGGTGCCTTCTACTCCACTGTGTGGTAACTCTGCTTCTTCTTTCATGTCAGCATTCTTTCCATTATCCTCTCCAGTCTCCAAATCGTCTCCATCTCCTTCCTCTATGGCTGGCTCAATGACTCCACTGAGTATTAAAAAGAAAAAAAAATACATGAGACTTTATCAAATGGTTTGAGTGCTGATAAATGTATTTTAAGGGCCACAGCTAAGAAGCCAGTTACACGATGCTTTATACAAATTGTTCCAAAATTTAAATCAGTCACTTCCCCTTTAGAGCTTACAATCTAATCCCTCTATTACAGTCACATTGTATGAGGTGGTAGTTTACTCATCTGTACATTTATGGATTGTGGGAGGAAACAGAACTGTAAACGCTATAAATTATGTAAATTGCATATACATAATCAAAGTGAACAAATGTAACAAAAAGTGAAAATATAAACTACAATAATAGATTATTTCTTTTTTTGGCACAATACTTTTTTTCACGTCAGGTTCATCAATTCAAAGTACACAGTAATTTCTTCCTAATATTAGGCAGATATGAGGCAAGAACTCCAATTAGCTGGTGTGTGATACAGTAATTACACCCAGATTTCTAGTAATGATGTTGTTAAAGCGGTTCCAACACTTTTTTCAGTTCAGTCGGTTTCAGATAGTTCACCAGAAATCATCTATTTCCAATTACTTGATTATTTTTCAAAAAAAAAATTTAAATTTTCACCTTCTAAAGCAGCTCTGTAGTGATGTGCGGGCCGGACTGATAGCAGGCGGATTTGGGCTGACCTAGCACCCAACTTTCAGGGTCGACCGTACAAATGCAGACTTCCGGGTTGTACTTTAATAGACGCGTGCCGCGTTCCTTTTGAGACGTCATTGGGTCGCAGGTCTAGAAAAATAAGTCTGGCTCTGGGAGGCCGTCGCTGACTCTGTAAACGGTTCTAAATTGATACATTTAGTTGATACATTTCTTATCTTTGTCCCTGCTGAGCAGAATCCCTGGGTTTCATTACAGGCAGCTGTTAGAATTGATACAATAGTTGCTAATACTCCAGAGATGCTGCTGAGAAATGGATCAACTAAATGTTGCAAAATTGTAACAGTTCAGAATCTGCACCTGAATTACTGAGCTGCCCGACTCAAACACCTGAGACACAAACATTCAACTTTAAACTTAGATTTTGGAAAAAAACTGTAAAAAATAAAAAAAGGGAAAGTAATTGTAAAAAGTCTTTATTTCTGGTGAACAATCTGAAATAAATTGAACTGAAAAAAGTGTTTGGAAGGTGAACAATCCCTTTTAAGTAGAATTTATCACTACAGACCTTTGCTTAATTCTGATTCAATCATTTAGAATTTGATTCCATAGCAGTCTAAAGGTCTGTGACAGACAGCTACAGCTTTGGCCCAACTGAGCTAACTGTCCAGCTCTTCAGTCTTATTCTGCTCAAGCCCCCTGTTTTAGGGTAGGACTTCACGACGCGAGAGGAGCCGACAAGTCACAATGAGACAAAACACATGCGACGTGACGGATGTTCTAAAGAAAACGGAAGTGAAGGAGAAATCGTAGGTAAGAACTACATTTATGCGACTGTCGGATGAAAACGCAGCACGCATTAAAGCAGGACCCCCCTTAGCCCATAAACAGGTACGTTCTAAGAATATCTAAGACGTCAAATACGTGTCTATCCAAAATCTTGCACTATATGACCTTCAATTTGAATCAATATATGACCTTCAACTTGGGATTCCAGCAGAATCCATTACAGAAAAGGGTATTCCATCCAAACATGTTCCTAGATTGCCTCCAGGCTGGGTTTCCCATACAAAGGCACTGATGCCCCAGGATTCCAACAGAATCCATTACAGAAAAGGGCATTCATGAAAGAGGTAAACATTAACAAATATAGCACTAAATAACACAAGTGCAGTTGCCCATAGCAACTGTTCATGAGTTTTGGCCAGCCTACTGCCTTAAGTGTATGTAAGGCCTTTGCACTGTTCGGTGTTTCTGAATGAAATCTGATTAGTATCAGATATTAAATGTTTGCCCTTAAAGGGCACCTATCACAGCCAAAATCAAACACATATTAACAATCTGACCAGTACAAGCTAAACACATTTAATAAAACTACATATATAGTTTTTTGAAAAAACTGCAGGTTTTAAAAAAATCCCTTACTTTGTCAAATGGGTTCTTTCACTGAGGGAGGCCATATTGAGACATTAACAGAGACTCTAATATGCAAATTTCAGGAGCATGCTCAGATTGTAACACTGCTTTGAGTATTCTACCCAGAATGCATTGTTTTAGTAAACTCCTCCACTAGAAGTATCCACTAGAAGTGCTGCCACCTGCTAACTTCCAGCAGGGGGCAGCACTACTGTACAGCAGCTAACACACAGGTTTGGCTGATTTGAAAATAGCTTAGAAGGGTTGATAAGCAAACAAGGAATTTGAACTGAGCATGTGCGAGATTTCAGAGCTACAGTTGGCTGGGAAGATATAGGTAGGAGGAGCCAGTAAAATCCAAGATGGCTGCCTCAGCTAGAACTGCAGTGGAGATAGGGGAGATCTTGCAGAAGGAATAGTGAGCTGATCATTTACATTATACAAACAATTCTAACTGTTTTAAAAATCGGATTTCTTGAACTTTCACATAGTGTATTTGCTTAGTAAATGATTTTGGTCATGATTGGTGCCCTTTAATCCACTGAATGGTGGCCCAGACCAGACCTGAGCTAATTGCTGTCCTGACATTGCTGGGTTACATTGTTATACTGTCCAGGACACTGTCTGTATGTGCTCCCCGTGTTTGTAGGGGTTTCTTCCGTTACCTGAAATATATTTCAACTAATTGACCACACGTGAAATTGACCCCATTTGTATGTGGAGAAATGCTGAAGCTGAAGCTGTTTAATGGAACATGCTGGTGCTATACAGAAACAGTTGCAGGTTGGACATAGCTGATTTATGTATAGAAAATAACAAACTGTTAAATATGGTACATCCGTTGTAATTGTATCTACCGTTTCTCATTGAGGGCCCAGGCAAATCCCCTCTCTGCCCTACTCTAAGCTTGTCCTTAACACACACAAGAACCACATTCCACGAGCTGAAAGACTGATGAGTGAAATTTTTCATCAAGTGAAAGTGATGCCCATAGACTCCAATGAGTGAAAAAAATTGTTACGCGTCAAAAAACAAGTTGCCGCCCATAGACCCAAAACGGGTCAGATTCGGCCATCACTACAATGAGTCCCAATGTAACCCAAAAGTGCCTGGAGCAGAGAGAGGCTGCTTAGTATCAGGGACAGGTACAACATCATTGCTAATAGAGTTTGGCAAAGACATAGGTGTCAATTCAGCACAATATTTATTCAGTAGAATTTCTGCCATGATTCCATATTCAGGCCCAACTGCATCATATTACTCCCTATGATCATGTCCCCAGCTGTGCCTATGCTGTAGGGAATTTTGGAAGGGTTTATAGGCATTTGCAATGGTGAGACTTAAAGGAACAATAACACCAAAAACTGAAAGGGAATCAAGGTAATAAAAATATAATGTACTGTTGCCCTGCACTGGTAAAAGCTATGGTGGCAGCAAATTCAAGCTGGAAAAAATACACGTTACATAGCAGATAACAGATAAAACACCATTGTATTGGACAGGAATTATTTGTTATGTGCTATGTAAACTGTGTCTTTCTTCCATTTTTCCATATTGAACGGCTGCCCCCATGGCTACACAGCAGCTTATTTATATAAACTATAGTAGTGTTTCTGAAGCAAACACACCAGTTTTACATGCTATAGGGTTCCCACCTTTTCCAATTAAAGAAAAGGGGTAGAGGGCGAGCAGATGAAGTTGGGGGGTGGGCACACGATGATGTTGGGGGCGGGGTGGGCTAATGTTGAGGGAGGACCAGTGATGTAAGGGGGAGGGGCAGATCAGGGGCGGGACTGATCGCCATGTCATTAACGTCAAGACTTGTCAGGCACTTTTCATCTGGACAGCCCTTCCAAAATCTGGGCTTTCTGGGGGAAATCCGGACAGGTGGCAGCCCTAGTATGCTAACAGTACAATATATGTTATACTTTATTTTTTTGATGTTACTGTTCCTTTAAATTAAAAGGAAAAAGACTCACAATTCGAGAGGGATGCCATGTCTGCTGAGAAAGCCAAATTAGAGGGTTATGGGTGCCAGTGAAATATTTGTGCCAGGCCAGTGGCGTAACTATAGAGGAAGCAGACCCTGCAGTCGGGGGGGCGGAGAAAAGGGGGGACTGGACTGCGGGGTCTGCTTCCTCTATAGCTAACAAGAACCCCCCTTCCCCATCTTACCTGCAACAGGGAAGCAGAGCACAAGTTGTCCAGGGGCGGAGAGTTGGCGGAGTCTGGACGGAGAGTGGGCAGAATCAGAGTGGGAAGTGGGTGGAGGCAGGAAGTGGGCGGGAGGATGCGGATCGGAGTGCGCTGGGCCCCTCTGAAAATTTATTTGCAGGGGGGGCCCGGCACACTCTAGTTAAGCCATTTGTGGTGTTTATACAAACGGCCTGTAGATGTCACTGTGCTCAAGACCTATACTGTGCATACTTTATATACAGCTTGTGGTGTTAGAGTTGCTTACGGTTGTGTAATGGCTGCATGAGTCTCTGCTAATAAATCACTGTTATACTGGACTCATCCTCGGCTACCAAAACATAACACCATTGTGCCAGGCCCAGACTGTCCCAGAGGAGCTGCTGTAAGATGCCATTGACAGTCACTGTCTAGTGGGCTGGTGGGGGCTGTTTGGACCTCTTTATAGCTGAAATGCTGGTGTCTATTCTGAATGCAAGTCCAGACGTGATTTGTGCCAGGGTGATGTCCCTCATACTTAATGCTCTGGCACCTTCTGCTGCCCCGGTAGTTACCCCACTCATGAGGGCACATGTCAGGGACCACCCCCTTTTGGGAGGGAACTAGGGTTGCACCGAATCCACTTTTTTGGATTCGGCCGAACCCCCGAATCCTTCACGAAGGATTCGGCCGAATACCGAACCGAATCCGAACCCTAATTTGCATATGCAATTAGAGGTGGGAAGGGGAAAACATTTTTTACTTCCTTGTTTTCTGACAAAAAGTCACGCAATTTCCCTCCCCGCCCCTAATTTGCATATGCAAATTAGGATTCGGATTCGGTTCGGCCGGACAGAAGGATTCGGCCGAATCCGAATCCTGCTGAAAAAGGCCGAATCCTGTCCGAATCCCGGATTCGGTGCATCCCTAGAGGGAACATGTGGTTCTACATCTGGGCAGTAATCCATGGCAACCAATCAAAATCTTGTCTTAATTTTTTTAGATTGTAAGGTATTCTTGTGTTAGTTATTGGTTGCTGTGTAATTCTGGAAGTTCAAATACATGTATTTATAACAGCGACAACATATTCCGCAGCGCTGTACGATAAATATGTTGATACTTTATAAATATATGTTATGAATATAACACTATTTTGGGCTATACAGACCAACGGGGTTAATTTCAAGGTAGTGCACTAGAGCATGGGTTACACGTGGCTCTAACACTTTAGGCTAGGGTCTTTGCTACATGTAAGGTGTGGTGTTGTGAAACTACAACTCCCACAGCCTACTGTGCAATAAAACAGGAAAAGAATGGGCGCCAGGAGGTTCTTGCAGTCAAACAGAATAAAACTTTTATTGGTCAGAGACAAATGATTCCCAGGGTTGTACAGACAGTCATGACATGACTACAACAGAGACAGCACAGTGGAATTCCCTGATAGTGTCACTCCAGGTTAAATACACCCTCAGGATCTCAGCACTGTGACCTGGATCCTCACACGTTGGATCAGGGAACTCACTAGCCCTAATTCCCTATTAGTCTGTGTCCCTATACTACAGGCCAGTCTTGCCTGAGGGGAGAGTTACCTCCCTGATATCCCTCCTAGTTGGAGCCAAGCTGCTCTTGCTGCTCAACCTGCCTATCTTACTCTACTAGAGAGTCCTATTACAGGTAGTAACCTATCTCTAGCTGGCCTCATTCACGGGGTCCCTGCTCCCCAACTTGTCTCTCTAGAGGTACTGGTCCCTCTAGGGCTCATGGATTTACTGGGCCTTGTTGCACTCAGGCTCCCTGGAATATCCAGCTGGATCAGCAACCAGAAGCCAAAGAGCAGGGTTGCCAGGTATAGTTTTCAAAATCAGCCAAAGTCAGCTACAAAACCAGCCCACAACTAGCCAAGAGGCACTTCAAAAGTAGCCTAAAATAGCACAATATGTGCAGTGAAAAAAAGTCTAAAAAAAAAATTAATTAATTTTTTTGAAAATTCACCGTTTTAAAATTTTCACTGATTTGCAAATTCTTCTATGAAGTAAAATAGGGCAGATTCACCCGTCACCAGGGGAGTAACTACAGAGGGGGCCCAGGAGGTAAAGGGGCCCCATAAGGCCCTAATTCATACACAATTACAATAAATATTGGTAAAACATTTTGGTGGGCAGTAGATTTTTACTCCAAAATAGCCTGAAATTGAGGAAAGTCACCATAAAATGCGAGAATGCGAGAAATCTGGTAACACCCGGTCTCCTACACTAGTCAGTCCCATTGCATGCTGGGTATTGTAGTCTTACATTAAAATTGGCAGTTGGCAAATTGTTAAACAAATAATACATTACCCAACATGCATTGGGAGACACAGACTTGGCACATTAGGGCAAGAAAACATTTTGGCTGGTTTCCAAAGTACAAACCAACCAAAGGCCTTAAAAGTAGCCCAAATCTGTACCTTGGCTAGTTTGTACCGGCCTGGGCTTTAAATTAGTAGCCCAATTGGCTGGAAACCCGCCAACCCTGCTAAAGAGGAAGATTCATCCCTTCTCTCTCACTATAACAAAGTGTGACAGGAAGTGGTCACAGCCAATAATAAAACTATAGCGTCTACTAGCTACATGGGCATCTGCCCAGCAACTAGGGAAATCAGGAAGTGTAGGCAATTAAAGCCATAGAGGCACATTAACCCTACATAAATAATAATAATAAATAATTGTTAACTGGCTGAGAAAGCTCCTAAGAGTCGTGGTTGCCTGTCCCTGGTCATCACTCACTTGAGGCCTCTCACTCCAGTGTCTGCGTTCACTTCTTACTGCAGCTCCGTCTCAGACTCGGACACATCAAGCTCCATGTCCGCCTGTCACCTAAAAGCTGTAAAAGTTACTACTGGTTTCCAAGGCGACGGCGTGTACAGGCGGCACTAACTAAACCACATTGACAAGCTTTCACCAATAGCGTCTCAGTCTTATTGATTTTTGAAGAGCGACGTCAAAGCCGGAGGCTCTCAGCCAATGGGCTTCGAGAACAACCCTACTCAGCGCAGCGCATGCGCTTTGGAAAGGAGGGAAACGATGGGCGGGGCGTAGCTTGCAGAGAGTCCCCCAACAACAGCTCAATATGGCGGACCTGAGCAAGAAGTACTGCGTCTATTGCTTAGCCGATGTGACCAGCCTGCGCCTCCGTTGTACGGAATGCCAGGACATCGAGCTATGCACAGACTGCTTCTCAGCGGGGGCCGAGATTGGCAATCACCGCCGGTGGCACGGCTACCAGCTAGTGGACGGCGGCCGATTCACCCTATGGGGGCCCGAAGCCGAGGGAGGCTGGACCAGCAGGGAAGAGCAGCTGCTGCTCGATGCAATCGAACAATTTGGCTTTGGAAACTGGGTGAGCAGGATCAGTGGGCTCGTAGGGGAGAGTAGATGATGCCCGATGTCATACAACCTATTAGTCAGGGCTAGCCTGGGATTTGGAGGGATATGTGTAACCCTGTTTGCTTCCAGTGACTTAGTACAGCCTGTAACTTACAGGAAAGTTTCATTCAACAGTTATTCTTCCTGTACTATAACTATTGAAATCAGTATTCCTTCCCTGGTGCTGTTCATTAAAGGGGAGTTGATGTTAACTTTTAGTACATTGTAGAATGGCAAATTTTTCATCCTCATTTGGACCCTAGCAACCAGATTGGCAAAATTGCAAACTGGAGAGCTGCTGAATAAAAAGCTAAATAACACAAATAAAAAATGAAAACCAATTGCAAATTGTCTCAGAATTCCGCTCTCTGCATTACACTGAAAGTTCATTTAAAGATGAACAACCCCTTTTTATAACACACTGAAGCTGAAAGAAGTGAATGAACTGAATTCCTTAACCTCGCACCATAAACGGGAACTATAATGAAAATGTAAGCTTCATCATACTGAAATAAGAAACTTTCTAAATACAGTCAATTAAATATTCTGCATTGTTTCTGAAATAATCAAGTTTATATTCACTATTCCTCTCACAGCATCTGTTTCTCTTCATTCTGTCTTCATTCAGGAGTTGGGTGTCTGATGAATGATCCAATATATCTTATAGGGAGGCTCCTTTTGCCTAGAAGATGTATTAGAGCTCACTCTATTAAACTCACCAGACATCATGTCTCTCTACATGCAGGATTTGTGCAAAAGGCAGTTATTTTGTTTGTACTGGAATCAGTTATTTGAGTGAGCTCTAATACATCTGCTAGGAAAGGGAGCCCCCTATAAGATATATTGGATCATTCATCTGACACCCAACTGCTGCATGAGACAGAATGAACAAAAACAGATGCTGACAGAGGAATAGTCAATATAAACTTCACAATGCAGAACATTTAATTAATTATATTTACAAAGTTTTCTTATATCAGTATGAGGAAGCTTATATTAAATTTTCATTTTTGCTACTTGAAACTTAGGGTTTGATGCCCAACTACATCGTTCCAAATCCAGTATGTAGGAAACCGTGTCAGACCTGTTGCCTTCTCTCTCGAGTTAAAGCAACAGACTGGGATTATTTGACTTTCGGAGGAGCCGCTACATAGACAAACAATGTCACAATAAGAACAAACTAATGTCCCGCGGGGTTTGTATGCCAGACAGCCTACTGCCCGCCCAACAAGCGTAGCTGTTGGATATATCTTATGCGAGCCCAAGAGTTTTGCATAGACCTGGAAACTAAAAATATGCATACAAAGGCTCATGTGGTTTAGTCGAGGATACCAACTCCAATCCTTTGTGCTGTATCACTTTCATTGTCACTGCTGAAATAAGACTTTAGGCTGGACTTACAAACTCCCCCTTTGTGGTTTAATGGGTTATTTAGCCTTGTTGTTGTAGTGGTTTCTTGAAGGAAATAAAAGTTGTCTATTGCTAGTGGACAGTGGCCGCTACTGTAAACAAAGCTAGACATTCTCACAGCTGGACGTCAATGCAACTTTGCTGTAAGTTAAAAGGGACCTGTCACCTTAAGACATAATTCTAAATACTATCTAATAATGTTAGTCAAACCAAATAAACTTTACCTGTTCTATTTATTTATATTGGTCAACTCAGACAGTAGAAGAATGTTAATTCAACCCCTGCTGTATGATAACTTTAATTTATGTCTTTAAATATTTGTTAATTTTTACCCTTTTCTTGTCAGGAGGATATGGCTGCACACGTGGGAGCTTCCAGAACACCAACAGAAGTAATGGAACACTACGTCACCATGTATATTCATGGCAACCTAGGGAAAGCATGTATTCCAGACAGTATTCCCAATAGAGTAACTGATCACACGTGTCCCACAGGAGGTCCACTGTCCCCGAGCCTCACCACCCCACTGCCTACTTTAGACTTAACAGTTGCAGATCAGCAGCAGTTGGGGTACATGCCACTCCGAGATGACTATGAAATTGAATTTGACCAGGAAGCTGAGACTCTAATTAGTGGGCTGTCTGTAAATTATGACGACGATGACGTTGAAGTAGAACTAAAAGAAGCCTACGTGGATATGTATGTAAGGAAACTCAAAGAAAGGCAACGGAGGAAAAGCTTAGCAAGGGATTACAATCTTGTACCTGCCTTTTTGGGTAAAGATAAAAAGGAAAAGGAGAAACCAGCCAAACGGAAAATTTCCAAAGAGGAGAAGGAGCTCCGTTTAAAACTGAGGCCGCTGTATCAGTTCATGTCGAACAAGGAAATCGAGGACTGCTTCGAGAACATGCACAAAGAACGGATGCTTAGGGCTAAAATCCGGGAACTGCAGAGGTACCGCCGAAATGGCATCACCAAGACGGAGGAATCTGCTGAATATGAAGCTGCCAGACATAAACGGGAGAAGAGGAAAGAAAATAAAAACATTGCAAACTCCAAGAGAGGTAGGGAAGATGGCAAGGAGAGTGAATTTGCTGCCATTGAAAACCTTGCTGGGTTTGAACTGTTGTCCGACAGAGAGAAAGTGCTGTGCAGCTCCCTCAACTTGAGCCCCACTCGCTATCTGACTGTAAAAACCATCATTATTAAGGACCACCTACAGAAACGACAAGGGATCCCTTCTAAAAGCCGCCTCCCCAGCTATCTGGATAAAGTATTAAAGAAAAGGATTTTAAATTTCCTAACAGAGAGCGGCTGGATATCTAGAGATGCATCCTGACGGGTTCTTCTTTGAAAGACTTCTCGGCACAAAGAGTCTGATTATGGTGTGTTTTTGTGTCCTCCTTTTATCCCTTCATGCTACAGTGATAAGTGCCCATTGGATTTCTCATCCCAGCAGAATGTTACTATGTGATGGAGGGATATACACTTCACGCTGTGCTCAAATCACATGTACTTCGAGTGCAACGCAAGGAGTTACTCGGCCGTTTGCAACTTAGGTCTCGCACAGGTTCAATGGCTGGCAAGTCGGCAAGGAATTGCTCTGGAAATGTTTCCCTAAGGGAATGGCTGCTGTGCAGTCAGTTAGAAAGGGCGATTGATATCCATGCATTTGTCTTGTATTTTGTCTATATTGGAGAACATGGGGGTAACGTATCCCAGGTAGGCAAAGCAGCTGCTCTATATGCTGCCATTCTGATGGACAGAAATAAGTGTGAATTTTTGATTAAACTGTTTGCTGCAGATCCTATTTTTCTGCTTGAAATGCCTGTGCCATCGTCCCCTACATTCTGCTTCCAATGCTGTACCTAGGCAGAGTGTATTCGGCTGCAGAAGAGGCTCGATCACTGTTTTGGCTGCCATTGAGGGGGCCCAAACACTTCCAATATGGCTGAACACAAAGCTCACTGTGGTTTCTTTGGTTGTTTAAAGCATTGTCAGTGTAAGGGAAATATATGTTCCTAATAATCTTAAAGAGGAACTATAGTGAAAATTAAAATTTTATATAAGCTTCCTTATACTGAAGTAAGAAACTTTCTAAATACAATCAATTTAAAATTCTCTACCGCTTCTGACATAATCAAGTTTATCTTCACTATCCCTCTCTCAGCATCTGTTTCTCTTCATTCTGTCTTTATGCAGCAGTTGGGTGTCAGATGAATGATCCAATATATCTTATAGGGGGGCTCCTTTCCTAGCAGATGTATTAGCGCTCACTCAAATAACTGATTCCAGTACAAACAAAATAACTGCCTTTTGCACAAATTCTGCATGTAGAGAGACATGATGTCTGGTGATTTTAATAGTGAGCTCTAATACATCTTCTAGGCAAAAGGAGCCCCCCTATAAGATATACTGGATCATTCATCTGACACCCAACTCCAGAATGAGGAGAAACAATTGCTGTGAGAGGAATAGTGAAGATTAACTTGATTATTTCAGAAACGGTACAGAATTATTAATTGATTGTATTTAGAAAGTTTTCTTATTTCATTATGCTGAAGTATATATAATTTTTTTTTTGTTTTTGCAATAGCTCCCCTTTAATTAAATCAGATTCCTATTTTCCAAATGTGAACATCCTGAGCATGGCATCATTGATCATTGGATTTAGGTCACCACTCTATCCAAACGATATAATAATCCGTATCCTAACATCCGTCGTGTGATGAATTCATAAAGCTCGACTGTAATATAGTGAATAAAGTACCCCTTCTTGTAAAATATAAGGATATTATAAGTTACCGAGGAGTTTCATGACCATATAAAAACACGAGGCCGAAGGCCGAGTGTTTTTATACAGGTCATGGAACTCCGAGGTAACTTTTAATATCCTCATATTTTTCAACAGGGGGTACTTTATTTATTATAATACACACGTTTCAGTGAGTCATGTGACTGAAATGACATCAGAACTCACCGTTTATAACTGATGACATCAGAACTCACCGTTTATAAGGATATAATTTACAAGATATTCATGGCTTTTGTGTATTATATATTTCTATGTTATGGCAAATAATAAGTACAGTATGTCCATCAAACAGTCTTGGAAGCCAGCTGTGATGTTTGCTGGGCCTACATTGTGCAGATTCCAACTGTCCCATTCAGTTGCAAATTAATCTTTAGTAGTTAGTGTGCTGGGAATTTGTTCCATATTAAAGGAACACCAACACCAAAAAATTAAAGTATTTTAAAGTAATGAAAATATAATGTACTGGTAAAACTGGTGTGTTTGCTTCAGAAACTCTACAATATTTATATAAACAAACTGCTGTGTAGCCATGAGAGCAGCCATTCAAGCACAGGATACACAGTAGATAACAGATAAGTACTACTATAGTTTATATAAACAAGCTGATGTGTAGCCATGGGGGCAGCCATTCAAAGCAGAAAAGGCACAGGATACACAACTGATAACAGATCAATTCTGTAGTATACCATGGGATTCCTCTGACCCTATCTGTTATCTACTGTGTATCCTGTGCTTGAATGGCTGTCCCCATGGCTACACAACAGCTTGTTTATATGAACTATAGTAGTGTTTCTGAAGAAAACACCAGTTTTACCAGTGAAGGGCAACAGTACATGATATTTTCATTCCTTTCAAACACTTTAGTTTTTTGGTGTTACTGTTCCTTTAAGTTTAGACAGTATAGGCCTGTGTTTTGGTCAAATGGACCAGTCAAGAGCAGCTTTGTGCTGTTACCATAGATACCTACACAGAGGTATATGGAGGATATTTAATCCTAATGTAAAATATAATAATTCTAGAAGCGGCATCAGACTGCAGGTTGGGTTATGCAGATCATGGGACACCAAGGTGGCTTCAAACCGTTTTCATTATATTTTAAATTGGAGGTTGAATTATTTCTTGTTATACAAAAAAGCCGCATATGGCACATTAGCCAACATTTATAGAGATCCATTGTGGACTTTGTGTAAAATATCAGAGATATAGCAAGAGCAACATATAGGTTGGAGGAAGAAACTGAAGTAGGTACAGTCATTACAGTGTGTTGTCATCCTGCCCCTTTAACTGTAGCTTGTGGTGATTTCAGAGCACTCTGATGTGTTGATAGGAAGGCACTGTTGTAATCTAAGGCTTCATAAAGAGGGGGGGGGAATAACATGCAGAATTCAGTTGATCTTGTCACTGACTGTAGAGCCTTGTGTTAACATGAGTCCATAATGCGCAGAACAGAGCACTTTGCAGTAAATGCCTAAATTAGGTCCGGAGGAGTTTGGAGATTTGGATCTGGATTTGGAGTTTGGATCTGGCCAGGTCAGGGGTTGATTGTGATGGACCGTCTTGTAATTCTTTCGGATGAGGGATGGTCGTCTGTGGATGCCCAATGTTGTTGAGTTCATTGGTAGAAAAAATAAAGACGAACCGCCGCTCCTCTTCCCTTCCTGCAGTTCAGATCATTTGTGCCGATTGAATAGAACACCGTAGAATACGGCCACCTGTACAGTAGCCATCCGTTTGGCCACGAGTTGTTGAACTGGAGTAGAAAGTTGAGTTCCGAAGCATTTTTAGGCCTCCAGTCTATTCAGGGGCTCCATAGCCTTCTTTGACTGACGTCATTATTTTAATATTATTCGACCTTTGAACATGAGAGAACTATTTGGTTTCCTACGAGAAAAAACAGCACTGCCATGGAAACGTCCCCAACATATCACCTTATGCCTTTTGGTTTGTTCACCATCAATTTGGGAATACAGCCAATTGATAAGTAGACGGCCTCTTTCAATTCTTTTATCTGTTCATATTTGCACTTATATGTAAACTTCCATGGTGTCTAGTTTTTTGAACCAATGCATTTTTGCCATAAAATACCCTCCTCTAAAGAAGGTGCAGCGTATAAATGTCAGAAGCGATATCAAGAGTAACTCTGTGGGGCAGCCATTAGTATTGCATAGTGTAGCCGTTCTGGTACCCTCGTTTTAGGAGCCGTGAAATACAAGTTTCAGCTATTGATCAGTTATTTGTGAGGTGCAGGGCAGCAGTTCTGTTTTTGATGGAAGCTTTAAGTATAAGTCCTCATAGAGGTGGTGAACTGGTTTGGCTGTTCATGCCCATAGAATATGGAACTTACTATTGTGTGGGAAACCATCGCATTGTAGGTGCCAGTAACTCTGAGTAATACTCAATAAGTCTATTGCTGACAAATATTTTATTTTGAATAAGTCTGTATTATTAGGGAGCCATGAATGACTTAAGCTTATCAGCAGTGGTAGTCTGATGATACACACTTACATGCTGGTGTTTTACAACCCCAAATTACTCTGTGTTTTTGGCCTGAAAAGTGCCAGTACCCGCACTTTCAGGTGTTTCCAATTTAAGTTATTGGGAGTAATTTTCGGATACCTTTCAGCCGGCTCAACAATGCTATGTGCGCCAACAAACAAGAAACTAACCCATTATTAAAAAAAACCCTACACTTCATAGAACCGACCGCCCTCCTCCCCCCAGCCTAGTTTCTACCCCGGGCAAATGCCCCTAACTTTTTACTTACCCCTCGGTGCAGATTCAGGGATCGGAGTTCACGGCAGCCATCTTTTCTGGGTCTTCGCATCTTCTTCCGGCGCTTTGGCAATCTGTCAATTCCGGGGCATGCGCAGTTGTCGCAAACCAGGAGATTGCTCCAACTGCGCATGTGCCGGTCTTATTCTCAGATTACTGAAGAGCTGGAAGATGGCTGCCGTGAACTGCGATTCCTGAATCTGCACCAAGGGTTAAGTAAAAAGTTAGGGGCATTTACCTGGGGTAGCAACTAGGCTGGGGGAGGAGGGAGGGGGCTATTTTGGGTAGGGTGTTTTTTTTAATAAGGGGTTTGTTTCTCCTTTAAGTTGTATGCTATACAAGTGGGCCTTATTCTTCCAATATGACTGCTTAAAGGAACAGTGAAAGTGTTTTAAAATAATGAAATATAATGTAGTGTTGCCCTGCACTGGTAAAACGTGTGTGTTTGCTTCAGAAACACTACTATAGTTCATATAAACAAGCTGCTGTGTAGCCATGGAGGCAGCTATTCAAGTTGGAAAAAGGAGAAAAGGCTCAGGTTACACAGCAAATAACAGATAAGCATATATATATATATATATATATATATATATATATATATATATATATATATATATATATATATATATATATATATATATACGTGTCCAAACAAACCAGATGGCTGGAAATGCTAAATAAGTTTTAATGTTTTATTTTTAAAGATAATATAATTTTTTTTTATAATCTCAAAATGGAATATTTCTGTATAGGATGTCCTGATTATTTTTTTTTTTTTAATTGGGCAATTAAATCTAGACATTTGTATTCGGACACACTGCTTTTTACAGGCTCCACTGGGGTGGAACGTGTTCCAGGGCCACATTGTGGAGAAGCTAGCCTTGTTCGATGTGGCTATGTACTGGGATACCGCCTTGGGAAGTGTCCCCAATAGAAAGCCTTGGAGATGAACCTGACTTCGGCCTTTAGTTGCCCTTCAAGTATTACTAATCTATGTTTTGCCTGGGTATTTATTTTTACTGTGAATCTTCAAATTTGCGATGCTATTACACTAGGATGTACAGTGATTGCCAGGGTAGCTTTTGTTATTCTAAAGAGGAGGCATGCCCTTTGCAATATTGTGAATACATAGGAAACCTCTGGTGCTCCTACAAACTACAACTCCCATTCTATTCCATTCCACAGGGGATGGCTGCAGGGAGTTGTACATGTGGAGCCCCCTGAAGATTGCCTCACATATCAGTGATCACTGTGTACCTCTGGAATAGGAACAAACTGATTATTTCTATAGGACAGATATGTTTCTCTAGAGATATGCGAGTGCATTCAGATCGTGTGTATGTATAAGTAACGGACAGGGAAAGGCTAATACTCCGGCGGGTGCCAGTTAGGCCCTCATACCCAGTGTATGACATTGCTTCACTACTTTTCTATTTTTCCTCCAGACTTTTGCTCCTCTTTGGAAACATAATTGCACCAGACTGTGGTTCTAGCCATTGCAGCACCGTCTTATTTCCCAGGTACCCTTGGCTCGAGCATATGGAGTACAGTACATTTTCTGCCTTTACACTACTGTTCATGCACCAGTATGGTTCCGTGCAGTTGTTTCTCAAATAGGAGCACCGGCCTGAGGGGAAAACCTGGGGATTTAATCTACAGAGGGGTGGGTAACATATTGGAACACCTTAGTGAATTAGGGTTTAAAAAATATATTTACCAAAATATAAACACATCCAAAAAGACAGGCTCTGGCTTATAGTACATATACTGTATCCCTCAAGGTCTGTTTCTTCACCCTCCACTCCCTCCTATCCCCAGAATTGTTGTACGGACAACCGTTTCAGCAGGGCCTGATTTGTAAAACAGCGGCTACAGAGGCAGCTATAGGTGGGCTGATACAGTATGGTATCCACGTGATGAACACACAAGCCAAAAGGACTGATCCCATATAGGGGGTCGTGAATGATATTGCTGCTTTTATGTTGGTTCAGAGCCTGATCAAACGGCAACCCTTCATCTGCCGAGGTGCAATACGCTGGAACATATGGTGCATTGCCAGACTAACTGTTCAGACAAGAAGGTTGATACGCACAGTACATTGATATTGATTGCAGTTGGTCAGTCCAGCTTAAGATGGAGCTTTTCAGGGTCCATACCAACCTTTTCATTATTTGGTCATAAGTTTATATCCAGATTACAGGCAATGAGGTTGTCACAGACACCCTGCAGTAGTGTAGAGAATATACAGAGCAACGGTGGAGGACAGACTTGCAAACCATTAACTGGCTTTCAGGCCGAATATTAGAGCCCTATAACCTCTGGCCAACGTTAATAAACAAGGGAAGCAGATTAGCATCTATACCTTACGCCCGTACAACATTCTCTCCATGCTAACTGCCATATTCTTTGCTTCACCTTCAGCTTAAATACCACTAGCATCGCCGTCCTTAACTGGGTTTGTAAATGGGGCCGTCGCTACTTCTCTATTGTGAATACTTCATTTTACTATGCTCACCCCCCCCCAAAGATCGGTAAACCCTTTATTTCAGCCAAAAGTTTGGCCAATAACCTGTACATTGCTTATCAAGCTTCTTGAGGAAGCTGTAAATCCATATACATGTCATACACTGGGTCATCACAATTGTAATTATTGAAGGAGTGGGCCCATAATGCATTGCCTGACCTGCTTCCTCTTAGGATGGTCATAGACGTTACAATTAAGATCTTTCCAGGAAAGATTGTTTGTTTCAATACACACGTGTAGAGCTGAATTGTCAGATATACAGATAGAAACAATAGAATTCTACCTGTATCGACGATTCAGCACTAACAATGGCCGCTGTTCGGGTGCCTTCAAAATTTTCCGTCCAGCCTGATCGATGAGCCGATCCAAGTCTTCTGCCCATATCGGTCGGCTCGTCTCCCGCCATACACGCACCGAATATCATACGAAAATTTGTTTCATACAATAATATGTGTGTCTATGGCCTCCTTTAGGAAAGAAGCTTTCAGAGCAACTTTTAATGCTTGTTGTGTCGTACTTTCACCTCTCAGCCACTATTACTGAGTAGGCTCCTTTGACAGAAATGTTTTTTTTTTGGTTGACAACACCCAAATCTTTGCACAGAAATACATTTTTAATAATATATTCTTTTTTTATGCTGTGTGACGCTCGAAATCTAGTGCCACTTTTGTTTTTTGTTTTCCTCTCCTTTTCCGGTTTTATGTTTGCGTTGGACTCTGATGGCATTTCTTGGTATTCAAGACTTTAAAAAGATAGGTTATCCAAAGCTTTCACCCGATATTTCTGTACAAAAAAAGAAAACGGAAGCGTTCTAAGTTAATGTATCATTGCTGGAAATGAAATGCTTGATGAAGCATCTTTGTCGTGTGACTTTCATGTTGGACGTATATAAAGCCATGAAACCTTTTACATTTTCTAATTTATTATTTTGCAAGAGACGGTAATACTATAAATCTCTTGGCATTATTTCCATTTTTTTATGATGTAATAAACAAGTTTCTGTGAAACTGAAAATCCGTGCCAAGTTCTGCCTCCGTGTTTTATTAATCGTCGTATGTTCCTCAACCTGTCGCAAGAATCATGGAACCTTTCACAGCACATTCTAGTAAGGTCCTGGAATGTTCAATGGGTGTTGGTGATTGGCTTATTTTAGAAAAAGGTGCAACTGGAGACAACTGCCCAGGAACTCACAGAGCAGCGGTTGGAGATGACAGTTTATATCAGCGCGGCAATTCATTTGGCCAACATTCAGCTTTCATTGAACGTCTGCAGTTTTTAAGGATCCTGAGAGCCGTAGTTATATAGTCCTACATTATGCGAAGTTGAGTCGCAGCAGCCGAACGCTGCCAAATTTTAGCTAGCGCTTTAGTACTCTTACGATGGACGTCTTTATTAGAGATGTTGGTGCAAATGCTTGAAGTGGCCACTTTTTATTACAAATTTCTAAGGAACCATAATAAAGACAAAAGAGATGCTGTACTGCCCTAGAAATGAGCCCACCCGAAAACAAATGTGCCATGTCCCTCAAATGTCTGGAAAAAGTTTTGGAACTCAAAAATCTTTAATAGTTCGGACTTTTGACGGCAATACCGCTTTAAAAAAGTAAAAGTCGCCAGCATTTTTTAATAAATTTCCGGCATACAGGATATGAAGTCACATTGAGGAAGATGCAGCTTGTTTTATCAATTCGCCTGAGGTGGCAAAGTAAACTCTGGTAACGTTCTGTATAATTTGCATCTGCTGAGTAACGACCGTTTGCCAGGGCCGGAACTAGGGGTAGGCAGAAGAGGCAGCTGCCTAGGACGCATTGATTGGTGGGCGCTGGGCAGCTACCTCTTCTGCCTACCCCTAGACCGAACCCACCTGGAAATCTGTTCGCAGTAAGCGCCGCACGCTGAAGGGAACATGAATGACTTTACTGCGCATGCGTGCCGGGCTGCCTTTACTGCGCATGCGCGGGGAACCTGTTACTGTGCTTGCGCGCCGGGAACAGGAGAGAGGAAGGGGCGGGCTGGGCTGCCTAGGGTGCCCGGCCTGTTTGGCCTGCCTCTGGCCAGAGCAAAGTCACCTGGCCATAGGGTGCGGACGAATGCTATTGACAGTCTCGTTTGCTAGCAAATTGTCCTCTACGCCTGTTAGTAAATTGGCAATGTCCCTTCAGATGGGATTTCAGGCAAATTGCCTCTAGCGTTAGCCACTTCGCCTTTTAGTGAATTTGCCCCATAGAATTCAAATAAATCTGCTTTGCATGGTGCCACAGAAAGATGGCCCTGTTACTAAGCAAAGGTATTGAGAGAAGAAAAAAAATATAACGGCAATGTAATAGCCCATAGACGTTCAAATTTTATTCTGTGGCGAACATTCAGTTATCGATTGTTCATTTCAATGCCACGAGCTACAACTAACCATTCATATTTAAATTGTAGGATTATAGTAGATAAAATAACAAATGAGACCATGTTTTGGCCATTAATTAACAGACCACAGTGGTAAGAAAGTTATATCCCTGAAATAGTAGTGACAGTCACCCATGGATACAGTCATATAGGCAATACAAGCAAAGATATTATAGTTATCCGACAGTATTTTTCTAACCTGTCCAATTGACCAATCACCATGGTACGATTATTGTTGGGGCGATTATTCTGAGCCCACAGATGGTCCAAAAATCATACCAAATGTCCTTTTGTATGTTTATATATCTGCATGTCTATGGGTTTTGCATGTTGATTGAGCCTGTGCAGGGTTAAGGACACTCAAAAGATGGGGGGAGCTCCAGTGGAGACCCGTTAAAAAAATATTACAGATTTTCTTGTTCAGGTGATGAAAAGTCACACGATTTAACAGTTCATATTCTGTTTGGCCCAGGCACTTGGATACGGCCAAATCTGAATCCTGCTGAAAAAGGAAGGAAAAATTGCGGTCATCTAAGATTATCTGTATAAATAATGCACAACACAAACACCTAACATATAAATGTATGCCATGAATTAAGCTAGACACTCCCAACAGAATTCAGATTGTAGGCTCCTACCCCCTTTTTGCCAAAGTAAACTACAGGCCAAAATTAACATGAAGGGAGTGGAAACTGGGACAGGATTAGCTTTGTACAATTTGCTTTATAATTTTTATATTGTATGCGGGGCAGCCATCAGGGGGGAGAGTTGTAGGGGGCCCTGGGGGTAAGGGGGGCCCGCCCACGCCGCACTTTCTTGATTAGCGGGCCCCCTTGCTTTCTGAGAGCTGCTGACTTCAGGAAGGCAGGGCGGGAGCACAAGGGGAGGTATCTTCTGTCTATTACTTCCCCTTATTGGTCACTAAATTTAAGTCCTGGTTGAGCTGCTCAGGGATTGGATAGTTGAGGTTTGAACTTCTCCTCCAGCTCATCCAATCACCATGCAGCTTTACCAGGACTTGCAGATCTGTGACCGATAAGGGAAGAAATGCTGTCACTGGAAGAAGATGCAGCCACCTGCGTTCCCCTCCTCCCTTCTGTAGTTATTATTATCATTATTAACATGTATTTATATAGCGCCAACATATTGCGTAGCACTGTAAAGTAGATGTGATTATACAACTAAATCACATGAATTATATACATAAGGTGAGGAAGGCCCTATGCATAGGCATACACTCTAAAGAGAAGGGAGTAATACACAAGGTGTGGGAGTGGGCAAGATCGAATTAAGTGGGTGAGAAATGTGGTACTGTATGTGGTGTTGCGTTTGGTAGTTAAGCAGAGTGAGGGTAGGCTTCTCGAAAGAAGTGTGTCTTAAGAGATTTCTTGAAAGCAGAAAGGTTGGGAGAAAGTCGGACAGACCGTGGGAGAGAGTTCCAGAGGAGGGGTGCAGCCCTTGCAAAGTCTTGAATGCGAGCATGTGAGGAGGTAATGAGAGAAGAGTTGAGTAGCAGGTCAGTAGAGGAGCGTAGTAAGCAGTTGGGTGAGTATATAGAGATATGTTCAGAGATGTAGGGTGGGGCAGAGTTATGAAGTGCTTTGAATGTCGGGGTCATTCATTTGAATTTTATTCTGAAAGGTAACGGAAGCCAGTGCAGGGATTGACAGAATGGCGAGACAGAGGAGGAGCGGTTACTGAGGTATATGAGCCTCGCAGCAGTGTTCATTATGGACTGGAGAGGTGACAGTCTCTGGAGGGGGAGGCCAATTAAAAGAGAGTAACAGTAGTCTAGACGCGATATGATGAGAGAGTGAATAAGAATTTTGGCAGCATCTTGGGTGATAAATGATCGTATTTTGGATATGTTCCTTAGGTGGAAGTGACATGATTTAATAAGTGACTGGATATGAGGAGTGAATGACAGGGCAGAATCTAGGATAACCCCAAGGCACTGGGCCTGGGGAGAGGGGGTGATAGTGGAATTGTTAACTATGATGGATATTTCCGGGATGTTACTGGTGTTAGTTGGAGGAAAGAGAACCATTTCAGTTTTAGAGAGGTTTAATTTAAGGTAGCGTTGCGACATCCAGGTAGAGATAGCGGACAGGCTGGAGGAGACTCGAGTTAAGAGTTCTGGGTTGAGATCAGGAGATGAGAGATAGATCTGAGTATCGTCAGCATAGAGGCGGTAGTGGAAACCATATGAGTTGATTCATTTGCCGTGGAAGGAAGTATAGAGGGAGAATAGTAATGGCCCCAGGACAGAGCCTTGAGGAACTCCAACAATTGTAGTTGGCAGCTCACAGCAGGTGGGCCACACTAATGAAGTAAGTGTAACATGGCAGGGTACCCCTAAAGGTAACCCTTTGTGGTCCCTGTTGTGTGGTGGGGCCCTGGGCACCAAATTTTTTTTAAACTTCTGGGTGGGGGGGGGCAAGTTTTTTACATGGACGTTTAAGGGGGGCCCTGGCCACCAATTTTCTTATAACGTGGGGGGGGCCTGGCCACCATTTTTTTTCCCCATGTTGGGTCCTAGCCACCTATATTTTTTAATGGGGGGCCCTGACCACAAATGTTTTTTTTAATGGGGGGGCCTGACCACAAATGTTTTTTTTCAATGGGGGGGCCCTGACCACCAATATTTAGTTTTTTTTAGTGTGTGTGGGGGGTGGATCTGTGGGGTAGGGAGGGCGGACCTGTAGGTGGGGCTTGTGGTGGGCGTAGCCCAGGATTTTTTTTGTATGGGGCCCTGCGATTTCTGATGGCGGCCTTGATTGTATGCTCTGATTGTAAGTATCTCTGAAAATTTTGGAAAGTTGAGGAACAGAGATTTCACAGTATATTTCCACCTCTTTCCTCTATCACAGCGCTGTCTAGCATATAGTGGGGCGATCATTTCTCCTATAGCAGGTTCAAGGATCAGATTAAAATGATGATGTCATACAGTGAAATCTATGGAGCCTCTGAGCAGGCTGGGGGCTATAAAAATCCTTTAAAGGGCCACATACAGCCAGAAAGTTCTTGAAGTGATACGGACACTAAAAAAAATTATTATTCAAAATATTAATGTACATCAAAAGTTACCTATAGGTCATGTTGATTGTTTTTCACCAATAGTTCTGCTTTTGTAAGTAATCGTCACTTGAAGTTATATATGTGTAAAGAAAGCGACTTCACCTCCAACTAGTAACCCACCAATATTCCAGTATAGCAAATATTTATTTTTCACCATGCCATTTGTAAATTAAAAACATTTAAAACAAGCAGCGCTGCGTTTGGGATGATGGATCCCTCTCCTCTGGGTATTTGCTCACTGGACGATTCAACTAATCGGATGTGAGGAATGCAAACAAACCATGTAATGAACCAAGTGAAAGGCTAAACAGACTTAAAGGAGAAGGAAACCCCCTGGGTGCAGTGCAGCAGTAAAGAGTGATTGAAGTTTATCAGAGTACAAGTCACATGACTTGGGGCAGCTGGGAAATTGACAATATGTCTAGCCCCATGTCAGATTTCAAAATTGAATATTAAAAAATCTGTTTGCTCTTTTGAGAAATGGATTTCAGTGCAGAATTCTGCTGGAGCAACACTATTAACTGATTCATTTTACATGACAGTATCCCTTTAATTTCGTTGTGGGCACTACAACCTATACAGGCCACGAATTACTCATTTGGGACATATCCTGCTTGAACTCAATTGGTTTTTCAACTGTCACTTGAAGTTCCTAAACCTGACAGTTTTGTCAACCTGACTGTCCCTTCTCAACATGTCAGAGTTTCTAATACTAAGACTACTGAAGCTCAAATATGGCAGCCCTCTCTGTAAATACTTTTATGGCAAAATTATAGATAGCATGCAGAGACAATATTATGATAGATGTAAAAAAAAAAAGGTTTAATTGTCAGTATCTCTTTAAGGCTACTCCCAGAGAGACCATTTTAATTATTCAACAAAATGTTTTAAATGTAATTTTCTTAATGACAACTAAACCGCTTGGCTCCAAATGCAAATCTCCTAAGGAATTAATATTGTCATTTTGTTTGCTGCTACAATTATTCTGAATACCATTAGTAAAATACAGCCGCAGACTATGCAAATAGTATTATGTGTGCTTCATACAGGCATACGTACATTGAGATATAGAAGAAATATACAGACCTCACATACAGAATAACTTGTTGCTATAAATTGTGAGTTTTATTCAGAATAAAATGATGCTGCAACTGATATAATTTTGAATTAAAGGCACAGGATATATAAATTCTACAATTCTGGCTTATATTTAAAGGGATACTGTCATGGGAAAAAACATTTTTTCAAAATGAATCAGTTAATAGTGCTGCTCCAGCTGAATTCTGCACTGAAATCCATTTCTCAAAAGAGCAAACAGATTTTTTTATATTCAATTTTGAAATCTGACATGGGGCTAGACATATTGTCAATTTCCCAGCTGCCCCAAGTCATGTGACTTGTGCTCGGATAAACTTCAATCACTCTTTACTGCTGTACCGCAAGTTAAGAGTGATATCACCCCCTCCCTTTTTCCCCCAGCAGCCAAACAAAAGAACAATGGGAAGGTAACCAGATAACAGCTCCCTAACACAAGATAACAGCTGCCTGGTAGATCTAAGAACAACACTCAATAGTAAAAACCCATGTCCCACTGAGACACATTTAGTTACATTGAGAAAGAAAAACAGCAGCCTGCCAGAAAATTTTTTCCCATGACAGTATCCCTTTAAGCTTCCAACATGCCAAGTCAAGCAGCCGTGTTTGTTGTAGATCATGACCGACATTGTATAACTAGAAGTTTCTAGGATCGCAACTAGTGATGGACGCATTTCTCCCGTTTAGCTTTATTCGCGAAGAAAACGTGAAACTCGAATATTGACGCCCGCCTCCAATTTTGTTAGTGTTGACACACGGCGATTTTGATGCGAGAGACTTTTCGGATGCCCGTCAATTTTTCGCGGGAGATTTCTCAAATTTATTTGCTGGTGGCTTAATGTGTATTTCGCTGCAAATTTGTGACAGGCAAATTTATTCACCCATCACTAATCGCAGCTAGTGATGTTGAATTTATTCGCCAGGCATGCATTCGCTTGCTGACATAAATCAGCTCCTTTGGGGATTACATACTGTACAACATGTGGCTATAAAAATGTTGGTGAGGCTAGTGGCAGTGGCCCAGGGCAGTTCTTTAACTAGGTCAGTTTTAGTTTCCCATCAGTGATTTCCACTCCATACTTGGATATATCCTTTATTTAGCCAACGAGTGAGACACAACAACTGGAATGAACAAGGTACAAAACATTTGATAAACTCACAGGTATGTAATATTGTAACCCTTACTATATATACACTTGAGATTACCGGAATGAAGGTTGGGGGAGGGTTTTTTCATCTTTAAAAGAAATCCCAGCCATTTAATATCTAAACATTGTTTATTTAAAAAAAAAAGAAAACCAGTTAAGTTCCTTTCACGACCCCGACTAAGGCAGGCCTCAAGGTACGCTCATGAAGCTTGTATCCCACTTTGGTTACCAAGGCAACGGTGCCTGGCTCCTTTCCTGCAACGGGACTATGAAACAAGGCTTCATGTTCATAAGGGTTAAACTTGGCCCCGACTGGATTAAGCTTGAGCACCCCGTGCTTCTCAAACACTTTCTGCATCTGGACTTCAGTCATGATTAGCCCTTCGTACAGGCTCTTTAGGTGAGGATTTTCAGCCTTGATCTCCTCTTTTGGAACACTTTCTGTTGCTTTCTCCAAAATATCAGCAACCTCCAGCAGGTCTTTGCAGAAGCCCTGGATTCCTGAATAACGGATGATGCATATTTAGCATTAGCAAGGTGATATTAATACAGAAAGCACCTTTACTCAGTGTGTAGTAAAGTGACTAGGAAATGATGTGTAAGCTCTAGACAGCCGCACTCATAGGGTTAGTGACAATTCTGCAAACACAATGATGTTCTTTGGGGGCGACTTTTTTTCCTCAGTTTGGCTGCTCTAAGACTGGAACAACCTTCCCTTTTATCCGTGTCACAAACAGCCGGACATCCATCTCTGCTCAGTAGTCGTTTTCCCCTCATCTTTATAAATAACTAGATTATGAATAATACATAAGTGACCTGGGTAATCTGATTGGCTTTCAGCCCACTTCACCCATGAAGGACACTTGCGCTGGCTTATTATAATGTTTGGAAATAACTTTCACGCAATTTTCTTTTGATAAACTACTTTAAAGGTGAAGCAAAGGCTTTTAAAAGTAAGTAAGCTTTATCAGAAAGGTCTATTTAAATTAGGGATGCACCGAATCCAGGATTCGGTTCGGGATTCGGCGTTTTTCAGCAGAATTCGGATTTGGACGAATCCTTTTGCCAGGCCTAACCAAATTTGCATATGCAAATTAGGGGCAGGGAGGGAAATCATGAGACTTTTTGTCACAAAACAAGGAAGTAAAAATGTTTTCCCCTTCCCACCCCTAATTTGCATATGTAAATCAGGATTCGGTTCGATATTTAGCCGAATCTTTCGCGAAGGATTCGGGGGTTCCGCTGAATCAAAAAAAAGTGGAGTCAGTGCATCCTTAATATAAATACACCAGTAAACCCTCAAAGTAATGCTGATCTGAGTCCTCTGTCAAAAGAAACACTGCATTTCTTTCCTTCTATCGTGTACTCATGGGCTTCTGTATCAGACTTCCTGTTTTCAGTTTAAACCTCCAGGGCTAGGGCTTGAGCATGCTCAGTTTGCTCCTCTCCCCCTCCCTCCTCCCCTCTCTGCTGTAATCTGAGCCTAGAGCCATTAGTGAGCAGGAAGAGACTCAGGCATGCTAATGCTAATTTTTTTATCACATTTAGGGTCAGGACACACGGGCAGATTCGGGGAGATTAGTCGCCTCCCCCTACCTTCCCGCCGGAGCTTTGTTTTCCGGAAACCGAAGCACCGCAATTGCCATCCCGCTGGCGATTTTTCATTATAGCCGGCGGGAAGGCAGATAATTTACTGAGTGATAATTTACACACTAAAAAAGGAAACGGAAGGAGACACCTTAATGCCAGAATAACCGAGCATTTTTATAAATCTTTCGCTGGGTAAGATGATCAGCTGTAGGGGGATCACACATGGGACAACACTTGCCTGAAAACAAGACAGATAACTCCAGTGTATTGAGCCAATCCTCATAGAAGGCATTTAATGCTGTATCTTTTACATGGCAGGAAAAGTCTCTGACACCAACACAATTACTGAGTACATAAGTGCAAACTCACCATATAATTTAGCTTCGTCCACTAGTTTCTTACTCCTTTGCCTCAAGTTTTCTGTGTCTGCTAGAGCCCGCTTATATTTGTCCTAGGGATTAAGAAAGAAGATGAGAGTGAGAGGAGTGGGACATTACTGATTTAAAAGGAAAAGTAAACCCAAAAACTTAATATGGCTAAAAATGCCATATTTTATATACTGCACCAGCCTAAAGTTTCAGCTTGTCAATAGCAGCAATGATCCCGGACTTCAAACTTGTCACACGGGGGGGTCACCATCTTGGAAAGTGTCTGTGACACTCACATGCTCAGTGGGCTCTGAGCAGCTGTTGAGAAGCTAAGCTTAGGGCTCGTCACTAATTATCCAGCAGAAAAGGAGGTTCCCCTGTTATATAAGCTGATGCTACAGGTTTGCTGATTATTAAATTCTGATGCTAATTGCACTGATTTCTGTGCTGCCATGTAGTAATTATCTGTATTAATTACTAATCAGCCTTATATTGTGACATTTCTATTCTATGTGTACTGTATATTGTGAGTGGGTCCCTAAGCTCAGTAAGTGACAGCAGCACAGAGCATGTGCAGTGAATCAGCAGAAAAGAAGATGGGGAGCTACTGGGGCATCTTTGGAGACACAGATCTTTACTGTTAAAGGGCTGTGGTTGCCTTGGGCTGGTACAGAAGCACAAATGCCCTTTCTGCTTTACCTAAAATTGGTTCAGAATCCAGTGCTCAGATAGATGATGCTCTTTTAGGAAAAAATGATTCTGCCAAGGCAATCCAATACTCACTGTGAGGTCTTTGATCTGCTCTTCTAGTTTGGCCTTTTCTGCTGCAGCCTGATCAGGACTTTCTTCTGCCTGATTCTTACTCTTATCCTCATTCTCTCCAGGATGGTTTTGCTCTTTTGTTGCTGTGCACATGAGTCGCGGACATGTTCTAAGGGAGCAGCATTAAGTAATCATGTAAAAAAACTTATAATAAAACATATTTTAAAAATATTATTTTGCACAGGAGATCCTCAGCCAACCCCACCATTACTGAACAACACAATCTTATGCTTCTCTAGAAAGTGAACAGCTCCACTACTATGGGTTTGGTGATTTCATATAGCTTTGTTGCCTTAAAATCACCTTTCTGTAAACATTTATGACAGAACATTCTGCTCTATAAACCAAATCCTAAATGTAATACACATCCTGTAGCTAAATATTTTTACAGTCATCTCCCTTAAAAAATGCATTGTATTGTATGAATGCACAGTTCTGTTATTTGATCTCATTACCACCATTGCACACTGCCATCTAGTGGTCAGAATAGTATGACTGCTGCAGCAAGTAGGCAACTTCATTATCAGTCATCAATTGTTTATTTAGCACCAGCCAGTTACACAGCGTTTTATTTAATTTGCAACTTAGTTCGTAATGTCATTCGTAATGCCACTGGTAACGCAATTGGTAACGTCATTCGTAGCTTCATTCATAACGTCAACTGCAACGTCATTCGTAGCGTCATTGGTAACGACATTCGTAACGTCATTCATAGCTTTATTCGTAACGTCAATAGCAACGTCATTCGTAGCTTCATTCATAGCATCATTTGTAGCGTCATTGGTAACGCCATTGGTAGCTTCATTTGTAACGTCAATCGCATCACCATTCGTAATGTCTTTGTAGATTCATTTATAGTGCCAATCACAACGCCATTCGTAGCTTCTTCGGAACGTCATTCGTAAGGTCATTCGTAGCTTCATTTGTAACGTCAATCGCAAAGCCATTCGTAATGTCTTTGTAGATTCATTCGTAGTGTCAATCACACAACACCATTCGTAAACGTCATTCGAAACGTCGTTCGTAGCTTCATTCGTAACGTCAATCGCAAAGCCATTCGTAATGTCTTTGTAGATTCATTCATAGTGTCAATCGCAACGCCAATCGTAACGTCATTTGTAGCTTTATTCGTAACAAACAGGAGTCTTACAGCCATTTATCAAAATAAAAATAGGATCACCTTGCATGAAAATATGCAGACACTTTAGGCAGGGAACAAAACTAAGTAAAAGTTTTATATCAATTATATACAAACTATATATCAAAGTCAGTTTTGAAATTGCATAGGCTTACCATTGGTCACTTATAAATAAAAAACAATACTGGCTTGCGCAGACCGTACCATTACATGATGCAACAGTGGGCAATCATTTACTGTCTGGCAGACACCATGAACTTCCAAGGGCATTGGAATCACATGGTATCCTAAACACAGTGTAAAGCTTTGCAAAGTCATTTTAGACCAGTGCTTAGAAGAATTTAGCACATATAAAACGCACATAGCACATGCCCTGGACATGTAATTAGCTGTACAATTAGCAGTGGTACATCTCTGCAGACCTCCTGCTGTTCTATGGTATATTTTGGGTTATATAAACTCCCCAGATACTGTTTGTGCGCAGGTCCTACTAGGGCAACATTTTGCAGGTTAGGGTCGGATACAGGTTTCGTTTTTCCTGACCCGCACATTACTACCACCTATCCCTGAGCAATGGCCCAGACTTGAGCTCATTTATCAATGCTGGGCAAATTAGAAGCTGGGCAGTAACCCATAGCAACCATAATGTTCATATTGGCATTCAAAAATAGCCCCTGACATATCAAGTACAGGTATGGGATCTGTTATCAGGAAACCTGTTGTGCAGAAAGCTCCATATTTCGGACTTGCTGTCTTCCATAGACTCAAATAATATCCAAATAATTCAAACTTTTTAAAATTATTACCCTTTTCTCTGTAATAAGAAAACAGTACCTTGTACTCCCATCAATTAATCCTTATTGAAAGCAAAAGCAGCCTTCCAGTTTTATTTACTGTTTAAAGGAGACATATAGGCTAAATGAAAAAAAAAAACTAATTTTGTAGGCAATTATAAATAATATATGGCGTTGCTTTTTACATAATGCTAAAAATGAATTATCTTTAAAAATAGCCCCTTTATTGGAGCTCCCTATAGATGTTCACTGGTCCCTATCTGTGTTTTAAATGAGGGGTGGGCATGGGTGCACAGTCTGGGAATTCAGGGAGCAGGAAGTGGAAGAGAAGGGAGGGATTATTAGGGATTTTTGAGAAATATTCAATAAATCAGTCTGAAACAATACTTTTTAAGTACTTTTAAAGGTTGAACTCGATGGACATGTGTCTTTTTTTCAACCTTACTTACTATGTTACTATGTTACTAATTACAATTCTTCTATATCTAAATGAGTATAACGCACTTTTACGCAAAATGTCTCCTTTAAATGATTTTTTAGTAAGATTTAGTTATAAAGATCTAAATTACGAAAAGATCAGTTACCTGCAAAACACCAGGTCCTGAGCAGTCTGGATAACAGGTCCCCTACCTGAACACAGAGGCCGTAACAGACCTCACAGGCCCGATATATAGTGACTGTCTATGGAAACTTATAGCAGCCCCTCTGGCATTTGCCAGAAGCCAATGAGAATTGTCAGTCTGGCAACCAATCAGAGATGAGCTATCTTTCATCCAGCTACAGGTATAACAGTGAAAGCAAGCATTTGATTGGTTGCCGTGGGTTAACGCCCAGGTGCACATTTGCCCAGAGTTGCTAAATGCTCCTCACTTAGTGTTTCCCATGTGATACATGTACATCATTTCTGATTAACTTCGCCTTCTTCCAGGAGTCACTATTTGCAAATATTCCACCACTTTACTCTCCCACAGGGCTTCCCTGTTCTATTGACATGATTTACTCAAGGTGAGATGCCTTTAATGGTACAATTAAAAGAGAGTTGCTGTTTAGATTTCCTAGAGGCCAACCAGGGAACCTCTAATTGTGGGATCAAATTCAGTCCTACAGCAGCAGAAGAATCACAAGTCGGAGTTCAAATGAGTGAAAAATATAACGACATGGCAAACAATCAACTAAATTCTAATTCTCCTTACCGGACCGGTGTCTGTGCCGACCGCAGTACTGCGCCAAAGCTCTGCCTGAAGAACCTTAGTCCGCTCGCTGCCATGTCTCCTATCTCTCACACACACACACTGCACGCAGAGGGCAAGCAGCGGCGCAGCCTAAAAACGCTACCGGTTTTGCAACCAATCAGGAGACGGCATGCCGAATGGCGCATGCGTATCAGTTGTTGCAGCCGCGTTTGCCATTCTAGTCAGTGTAGGTTGAGGCGAAGTTGAAATGTCATTGAGGTGAATTGCTTCACCCGGTTATGCTTTTTTTTTTAACTCTTCACTCAACTTTATGGACAATTTAGCAAAAACATGGTTGTCTTTATGCCTGTCTAACTAGTTTGTGTGTGGGATTGCCAAGGTACGGATTTGGGCTACTATTTGGGCTACTTTTTGGGCATTTGGCTAGTTTATACTTTCGAAAACCAACCAAAGTTTTTTGTGCCAACCCTGCGTCAACCAATGCGTGTTGGGTAATGTCGTTTTTGTTTAACAATTTGCCGACTGCTGAGTTTAATGTAAGACTACAGTACCCAGCAGGTCCGGACTGAGAATTTAAATAGGCCCTGGCATTTCAGGTACACAGAGGCCCAATCAGCCCACAAAGAGGCCCAAACAGCCCCCATCAGCCCACTAAATACTGACTTTCTATGGCACCTTATAGCAGCCCCTCTGGCATTTGCCAGAACCCACAGATTGCCAGTCCGGGCCTGGTACCCAGCATGCAATGGACGGACTTGTGTAGAAGTCCCAGTGACTTTCATCAATTTTAGACAATTACATACCTCCCAACTGTCCCTTTTTCGGAGGGACAGTCCCTCTTTTGACAGCTCAACCCTCAGTCCCTCATTTGTACTGGAAAGTCCCTCTTTTCTCTGCACCGAACAGCCAGAAAAAGAAACAAAGTTTCTCACTTAAAGGAAAACTATACCCCCCAAACAATGTAGGTCTCTATTAAAAGATACTGAGTAAAACAGCTCATGTGTAAAACCCTGCTTCATGTAAATGAACCATTATCATAATAATATACTTTTTTAGTAGTATGTGCCATTGGGTAATCATAAATAGAAAATTGCCATTTTAAAAAATAAGGGCCGCCCCCTGAGATCGTAAGATTCACTGTGCACACATACAAACCACATGTAAGGTCACATGAGCCAATTAACAGACAGAGTTCTGCCTTTTGCTTCCTCACTTCTTCCTGTTACAGTTAGTGTTGTAGTATTTCTGGTCAGGTGATCTCTGAGGCAGCACAGATAGAGTCACGAAATGGTGGCTCAAGGCAAGAGATGTAAAAGGGCAATATTTATGTAAATATATATTCCAGTTTGGTAAGATTCTTTAATATGTCATTCAATTTGATATAAACTATCTGTTGCTTAAGTATTCATTTTGGAGGTATAGTTTTCCTTTAATTGGCTTTTAGCAGAGAGCCCAGAACATCTAACAGGTGCAAATAAGAGACTTTGTAACAATTTTGAGACACAAAAACACAGTTTAGATAAGGAGAAATATTTTCAAACTTTCATAACCTGCCAAATTTTTAAAACAAATTAGGTAATTAGGGGGTGTGGCCACATAAAGGGGTGTGGTCAAAAAAATGCTGTGCTACGTGCAGAAAAAAAAATGTTGTCCCTCTTTTTACTTCCAAAATGTTGGGAGGTATGCAATTTTGGGAGAAAAATCTGCTGGCCACCAATAAACCTAGAGGTTGACCTGTTTTACCAATATTTATTGAAATGATATATGTATTAGGACCTTATGGGGCCTATGCCTCCTGGGCCCCACTCTGTAGTTACTAGGCCGGTATTTTTTTGTTGTATTAATTCTGCTTGCAAATATTTTCGCTAACAATATGTAGGGCTAAAAATGTATAGATTATTACTTTTTTTTCAATTCTCATCTTTCTATTCAGGTCTTCTCCCATTCATATTCCAGTCTTTCATTCAAATCAATACATGGTTGCTAGGGTAATTTGGACCATCATGGGAATCACAGTGAACTGGAGATCATTTCAGGTATTATTATTATTAACATGTATTTATATAGCACCACATATTGCATAGCCTGAGTGACTTTCCAGCTGTGACCCCTAGACTATGGTGGGTTTTGTCTATGGAACACTAGACCCTTGCTATTTCTCCTTGGCTAACCACAGGCCTGCTCTTGCTCACTAGCCTTGACTATATTACACCCCTGGGTCACTGGGTGTAGTATAATAGGTTGCTTGTTTGTCACTAGTTTGTTCTCCCTTCTCAAGACCCATGCCCCCAGCTTCAGTAAGGGTTGATTATCTTAGAAACTGGTCTCTTGTCCTGAGGCCTACCTCCAACTCAAACTCTCTGGCAGAGCCTCCTTCTACTGTGATGGAGTCCAGAAAGAGACTTGGGATATGTTCCCATCACCTATAATACACTAGGGCACCAGAGCAAAGTTTCTGAACTATCCCATACCTCCCAACTGTCCTGTTTTTCATGGGGCAGTAGCGATTTTGACCACTCAATCTGCAGTCCCGGATTGTTACTGCTTTCTCTTTGATCTCCTGCACTGAACAGCCAGAAAAAGATACAGAGTTTCTAAAACCTAATTGGCTTTTGGCAGAGAGCCCAGAATACGTAGCAGGTGCATTTTTACAACAATTTAAGATAAGCAAAGAACCATTTGTAACAATTTAAGATAAGCAGATTTCTTGGGGAAACTGTGACTTGCAGGGCAATTCACCTTCATTAGCAAAACTGTATTAATACATAAAAACCACAGAAATGTGTTGAAACTTTCATACCCTTTTTGTAAAATGCACATGGAAAACATTACTTAAATATTATATTGATTTATGATAAATGTATAATTTATATTTTTTCGCCCTCGGAAATGACGCCCATAGACTTGTATGGTGTAGTGTGACAAAAAAAAAAAGACGCCCATAGACTTTAATGGGCGTCGCCGGTGGTTCATTTTTGGCGAAACTAAACAGGTCAAATTCGCCCATCCCTAATTGCTATATTTAACAAACTATTCCTTATGTAACATTAACATAAATATGTGAAGGAAAAGCATGAAATAGGAGGATGATATAGACAAGCTGTTTGTTGACAGTGACTTGAGATCTACTGATCACCAGCTAAAGCTCTACTGGTAGATCCCCGTCTACCTTTTGGGCACCCCTGCTCTATTCATCAATAGGAAGTCATACTGAGCCTCATGTACTTTTCATTTGGGAAAAATGCATCTGTTGGTGTAATGCCAAAGCACAGAAAGCTAGATATTAAGTGACCAATATCCCTTTGTATAGATTATGTTGTACAGCTATGGGACCTGTTATCCAGAATGCTTGGCACCTGGGGTTTAAAATGGAGTATATGAGAGACGGCCTTTCTGTAATTCAGAGCTTTCTAGATAACAGGTTTGCTGTATAACGGATCCCATACCTGTATTGTTTCATAAAGCCTTAGTCAAGCCAGGCTTGCTTGTTTTAGGGGCCGATTCATGAAGCTCGAGTGAAGGATTTGAATTAAAAAAACTTCGAATTTCGAAGTGTTTTTTGGGCTACTTCGACCATCGAATGGGCTACTTCGACCGTCGACTACTACTTCGACTCGAACGATTCGAACTAAAAATCGTTCGACTATTCGACCATTCGATAGTCGAAGTACTGTCTCTTTAAGCAAAACTTCGACCCCCTACTTCGGCAGCTAAAAGCTACCGAAGTCAATGTTAGCCTATGGGGAAGGTCCCCATAGGCTTGCCTGAGATTTTTTGATCGAAGGATATTCCTTCGATCGTTGGATTAAAATCCTTCGAATCGTTCGATTCGAAGGATTTAATCGTTCGATCGAAGGAATAATCCTTCGATCGTACGATCGCAGGATTTGCGCTAAATCGTTCGACTTCGATATTCGAAGTCGAACGATTTTAGTTCCTAGTCGAATATCGAGGGTTAATTAACCCTCGATATTCGACCCTTAGTGAATCGGCCCCTTAATGTTGCCATACACATGACAATAAAAGTTGCTGGCACTTCCATTTGTATGTATGTATATTTTTATTTGTATAGCGTTCCTTGAGGGCAAAGCACTGTACAGCAGAACAATAAATTAGTAGAACTAACAGGGGGTCATTGCAATAATAGATAGTACATTACTAAAATACAATTCACATGCATATAAAGTATACTTACAATACAGATTAAGTGCTCAGTGTCAAGGAGACAAAAGTATGGAGGTCTCCTGCCCTGTAGAGCTTACAGTCTAAATGGGAGGGTAACTTACTGACACAGTTTATTGGCCTTTGTATGAGGGCCTTCTACTAGCTACTAGTAGCAACTACCTGTTGTGGCTACAAAATGACAAAAAATACCCTATCATAGACATTACTGAGAACAACCTCTGCTAAAACACACAGTGTCTTAGCAAAGCCAATTAATCACAAGTAGCTGCTACTAGTAGCTCTGTGTCAGGGGCATAACTATAGAGGAAGCAGACGCTGCGACTGCAGGGGGGGGCCCAGGAGGCAGTGTCGGACTGGCCCGAACCCCTCTCCAAATATTTCGATTTGAGAAAAAAAATGTTCCCGGAGCTGCGCAGCACCACCTGCGCGCCGAACGGCGTCGTTGCGCATGCACGCCAAGTGGCTCCCTCGCTGAGCCGTCGCGTCACAGTAGGGGAGCCGGAGGGGGGGACCAGCAGCAGGGTCTGTGGGCCCCGGTCCCCCCAGTCCGACCCTGCCAGGAGGTGAAGGAGGAGTAATGAAGGAGTAATATCAACATATATTGGTAAAACAGGACAACCTATGTATATGTTGGGGGCCTTAAAATTAATTTGCTGTGGGGCCCAGTAATGTCTAGTTGTGCCACTGCTCTGTGTATCTTCACCCTAACAGCTTGTTTGATGGATATTATGCTGTTGTTTCAAAGAGAAAATGAGGATAAAGGTATGGGATCCATTATCCGGGAACCTGTTATCCAGAAAGCTCAGAGTTACGGAAACGCTGTCTCCCATAGACTCCATTTTATCCAAATAATCCAGATGTTTAAAAATGATTCAAACAGTAGCTTGTACTTGATCCCAACTAAGATATAATTAATCCTTATTGGAGGCAAAACCAGTCTATTGGGTTTATTTAATGTTTGCATGATTTGCTAGTAGACTTGAGGTATAAAGATCCAAATTATGGAAAGGTCCGTTATCAGGAAGGTCCCAGGACCTGAGCATTCTGGATAACAGAACTGTCTACATTATACAAAAATAAAGGTGAATGGCCCCTTTTAATGAACGGGAACTGACGCGAAGAAGGCACTTCATTGAGGATTTGGCAAATCTGTATCTTTTTTTTATTTAGCTACCAAAAATAATCCCATTTCATGTTGTATTTAAGCAGAAGTTGGTGACAATGATTGTGTGCAGTGATGCTGCTGAGACAAGCTCTGGTAAACAAATGTGTTTCTCATCCCCCTCAGGACAGCCTTTACCAGACAATACAGCACAGTGTTGATTGGTTTGCTTCAGCCATTGGGGTGCCTCAAGAGAGAAAATATAACAGCGTTTTGTTTGGGGGTAAATATAACGTTAATGCAAATGCGCTGGAACTTTACAAATGTTTTCTATTGAACCTTTATCCTATCGTCAGTGTCATAGGGAGTATTTTAAATAACTGAGGGTTTATAACAATTTACATGTCGTACATGACTTTGGGGTCAATCAATCGTATAATCGGTTCTGATTGGTTAAAAGACCTGGTGCAAACCTTTCTACTTTTATTTATCCATCTGTGTAGAATATTGGAAATGACATTTTTGAATAAGGAGAAAGTTCCACAGCCAGTTTCATTGTCTGACATGCTTCTCTAGTTCAGGAAATGAAGATTGCACAGAAAGGCCCCCAGGCCGACAGATTAAGTTGGCAGTTTACTACCCAGTGTATGGGGCACTCTGACCGGCTTCTCCAATCAATAACTGTCTTAAAGTCGGGCAGATGTCGATTGGTCAGCTTAAAAATCCCATCGGATCGAGGACCACATCGGTTAGTTGATGAGGTCCTCAATCCAACCGCCCATTTTCTCCTCGTTATGATCCGATCGTTTGGCCCTAGGATCAGCCAGATATCACACGTTCAGATCAGCCAGATATCACCCACCTCAAGATGGGTATATCGGGGAGAGATCCACTCGTTTCGCCACCGCTTTACTTAGTGGTAAGAACAGCCCATGAAATGTAGCCTATGTTAGGGCCATGCATCGTCACCATTGGGGGCCATACCCATTTGAAAAATTGCTCTTGTAATTACATATGACTATGAAGATTTTCATTCGTCCAGGTCATGGTATAGTGTAGGTAAATCTAAAACAATCGATTACTCAGCAAGTCCAGTTGTTTTAGATTTACCTATCTTGTAATTACAGTTAGTTCTACATATGTCTATATTTTCCATAGAAAAGGCAGCAATAACAATCAGAAAACACTTTTTTAAGCACTTTAAATCAGTTACATAAGTTTGCTAATGTTAGGTGAAAGGAGGCCAATAGTGCGTTGCACGTTTGAGTTCAGTGTCTCAAGTCTCTAAATGATGCTGACCATGAGGACGTTTGCTTTAGTTACTAACTTGAGAAGGCTTACGGGGGAATGTAATAAAAATCAGTAACGGAAAAACTATTCGCAATGTGAAAAGTTATGCCTTTGCGCGAACAAATTTTGCTCTGTGCGAATTTAATATAGCTTTTGCGAGCCCGGAAACTGTTTAGCGACCACTTCCGACAGTGAAAGACCGTTTGCGAATTTTATAGTTTGCGCCAATGCGCAGTCAATGTAATAAAACTAAAAAGTCGTTATGTTTGCTCCAAATGATTATGACACCTTCAGGCACTTCTTATGAGTGCGCAATTAAACTTTGCAATGCGCAATTAAAATTCGCAATGCAATAACAGTTTAAGGAACAATATTACATTGCGAGATGTGGATTTTTAGTCTTATTGGTGCGAATTGTTTTGCTCTTTGCGACTTTTATTACATTCCCCTGTTTATGTTTTAATTCCCTATTTTGGTGGGATTAATCCTATTCCAACTCTGCAACAGTTGAATCAAAAGAACGGTAATGTGATATAGCACTAAAATAATTCATTCTAACTGTTTTTCAGGCTTTATTGGCACCATCTTCTCCCTCCTTCAGTTCATCTGCTCTCCACTCACTGGAGCTGCTTCTGATTATTTAGGAAGACGACAAGCTATGATGATTACAGCGGTAATGCAATGCTGACATTAATCAAGAGAGAGAGACAGATTATATGAGAGTAAAATAAAAAGTATCATCTTGAAGCAGGTGTCGAGTCAAGACACTTATTTCCGTTAAACTGTCCTGACACACTTGCACTTTATGAAGAATATATATCCTTCCATAGACGTTGTGCAGATTATAGGGATGCACCGAATCCAGGATTCGGTTCGGGATTCAGCCAGGATTCGTCCTTTTTCAGCAGGATTTGGATTCATCCGAATCCTTCTGCCCGGCCGAACCGAATCCTAATTTGTATATGCATAGAAAAGGTAGTAATAAATTAGTGAGTAATTTGCATATGCAAATTAGGGGTGGGGAGGGAAATCACATAACTTTTTGTCACAAAACAAGGAAGTAAAAAATGTTTTCCGCTTCCCACCTCTAATTTGCAAATTAGGATTCGGATTTGGTTCGGTATTTGGCCTGAATCTTTCAAGAAGGATTCAGGGGTTCGGTCGAATCCAAATTAGTGGATTTGGTGCATCCCTAGCAGATTATGTAGGGAGGACTTTATCATTTTATATTAGATTATCTTCAGTTAGCTCAGCATATCCCTGCCCCATGCATAAACTGGCAGCCCATGCAATTAAAGGGAAAGCAATATTACATAAATGTATGCTGTAGTACAACTACGTTTGAGACAGTAGTCCTGGGTTGGAGCAGGTATATGAAGCAGTGTCTGAAGAGATACTTTGTTAAATCCTACCAGATAAAACTGATAGGCCTCTTATTGTGGCTGCCAATATTCACAAGAAATTGGGCTATTCGGCATCACTTTATAACCAGTTAGTTACTCTGCAACATCCCAAAAGCCTGTATTCTGACTTGAACCCTATTTTCATCTCATTTTCATTCCCATTCATTGAAATAACTCTAGATTAGTCATCACTATGGCCAGTGGCGTAATTAGATATTACTGGGCCCCATAACAAATTATTTTTCAGGCCCCCAAAATGTCTAGAGGTTGACATGTTTTACCAAGTTTTATTGAAATAGTATATGAATTAGGGCCTAGTGGGGCCCCTATACCCCCTGGGCCTCCTGCAGTCGCAGGGTCTGCTTCCTCTATAGTTACACCCCTGACTATAGCACAATCTCCTATGTCTCTCCATCTGTCCTATGTCTGTCACTCAGTCCCTCTTGTATTTATTCTGCAGATAGAACCTCCTAATGTTTCTGCTCCAGTTCCTTTGCAAGCAAAAGATAGTTTTTCTCATTAATAAACAAGTGCACAGTTACCTACACAGAGAGGTACCTATGCATGGAGAACCTATAGATTTCAATATTGATTGTTACAGCTACTGTTGATTGCTCTTCTTTCTTTTCAGGCCCTCTCCTATTCACATTTCAGTCTCTTATACAGCTCAGCACATGGTTGCTAGGGTAATTTGAACCCCAGCAACCAGATTGCTGTAATTGCTCGAGAGATGCTAAATAACTTATAAAAATGAAAACCAATCATCACTCTCTACATCATACTAAAAGTTAACTGAAAGGTGAACAACTCATTTAACCACTGAAAGACTAATTAACAGTCTAAAATTGCTAATATCTCAGAAACCTCTAACAACACAAAAATAATGTAATTGGCAAAATTGCTCAGAGAAGCACTTGGGTAAATATACATGAATAACATTTTTGGGTTTAGATTAGAGTGCACAGTGTAGTGGATGGGGGAGGGGCAACCTGAAGTTTATTTTAGGGTGTGATTTAGGAAGGAAGGGTTTATTAAAGTTGAAGAATGTCCTAGGAACTATAGAAGAGTAAACATTACACTTTTATAGACCTGTTATCTAGTTTGGGTATATAATCAAATCTTGGACCACAGAGGGAGACCCAAAGCTAAAATTTGGTGATCTTTATTTATCAACAGAGAATAACCCATTGATTTCTCTGGGCTTAATTCTGATTACAGATTGGGAGCAGTCTCTGATGGCCCATTATCTAGTTATTGCATTCTTATAATCTACAGAGAGAAGACGTTGGGGATGTGATAGAAGAAAGGCAGGTGTAGAAAACAGGACAGTTTGCCTGTATCTTGCTGGTAACATTCATTACAGAATTAGGAGCTAAAGGCAGGGTACAGGGGAAGATTGAACAACAATGTTTGGTCTAATTACAGATTATGTATTGGTTCCACCATTTAAACCACATGGGAAGAACTCTGAGCTTCTACTGCTTGAGAATAAGGAGGACAGTGACACGTGGGCCAAGAAGCCTCTCCCAATAACTGCAATCAATGGGCTGACTGAAAGCAGTGAACTGGAAATTAGTCATTTCAAGTGAGTCCTGTTATTGTGTAAAGAGAAAAAACTTACACTCGCACACCCTGGCCGTCCAGAAACACACGAATCCCAGGTGCTCGATGATAGAGGAATTGGGCAACCTCAGAAGCAACGTGGACACAGAACACACCGGCACAACATGGGTAGTACTACCAGGTATAACCTTGCTCGTTTATTGCTGATGCAACATTTCGGGGCGTGACCCCTTTCTCAAGCATGCTTGAGAAAGGGGTCACGCCCTGAAACGTTGCATCCGCAATAAACGAGCAAGGTTATACCTGGTAGTACTACCCATGTTGTGCCGGTGTGTTCTGTGTCCTGTTATTGTGTGTCGTGTTATTTAATGAACTCTGCTTACACGGCTCTTAATATTTTTTTCTACTAAGCATGCAGTCTTGACATTGGGTTTGGAAAGGTGCAAAATCCAATGCTACAGCTGCAGGCTCAGTTCAGCGACCATGGTAAATGGATTCCCAAATGAGCCAATCTTTGCCCAATATGACAACCCTGGTGGTGGGCCAAATTGGGCTGATGCTATGGTCTTTCAGGCCAATGATTGCATCAACCAAGAATTCTGTCCTGACCCATCCACCAGAAGCAGCTCTTAATGGACAGGATTTTCTTGCCTGACAATCAACAACAGGCTGTGCCCAGAGTATTTATATATCGACACAGTCATCTTATTTGACCCCATACATGGACCAGTAAACTCCCAGGCAATAAGTGTAGGACCAATGTAAATCTTGCAGATTCTGCTTCTCCATCATTCTTAGCCGTGTGTGATCCTGTACAGAATGACTTGAGGGCTCGGAGGAGAAGTTGGGCAAGTGCAGTCCTATCATTAGTGCATGACCAATAGCAAAGGAACTGGTTGGACAATACAGAAACAGACTGGACGCAGCTCACGTCTTATTTTTTTTTTGTGGTTTGAATGTCATTGTATGGTTATTTCTGAGCTTTCCCTTATTTAGGCCTCATATTTTTGCATTTGACTGTTTTCTCACAGGATAACGTGTATAGCAACATGCCTGGATCTATTAAAGCGATGTGTGGATATTTATGGGCCTTTACCAGCCTTCCAAGAGATCATGAATCCCATTACAACTCTACTCTGTAAGCATTTATCGACCAGCGACTACCCTCTGCCAATTCAGGTGAGCTTGCAATGTCTGGGTAATTGTGCACCCAAGTATCAACCTGCCCATATAAGAGTTGTTTGTTGGCTACCAAGTTCTTTTTATGACTTATTTGCAGGACTTGCAAGCAGATATACTCAGAACGATTGAGAAAAATAGCAAGAAACCATACAAACCGCTGGTGTTTGAAAAGCAGTTGCCTGTGCCGATGAAAATGTTCACACCGAAAGTAATGCCAGTGTGGGTATCTGCCTGCAAAGGCCAAGTATTGCTTATAGAGTCTGTGCTGTATGTCTTTGTGAAACCTAATCATAGATAAACACTTTATTGTGTATAAAGCATCCACTGAGCAATGAGACATATTGGGTATGTTGTTCTTTCCTTGATTAGCAGTTCCTAGCATAGAGGATGACACACACCTGTATGAATTGACTAGTTTCTAGCAGAGAATGGCACACACCTGAATGAATTGACTAGTTCCTAGCATAGAGAATGTCGCACACACACACCTGTATGAATGTTTAGTTGAACACTTTACCCATTGAGACTTTTCCTGTTGCAGACTTGAGTTTGGCAGAAAACAAGGTTGCAATCGGGAAGAGCGTGAGAGAAAGAAGCTGCTTCACAAACACAAGCGGGAGTTCAAGGGAGCTGTACGAGAAATTCGCAGAGACAACCAGTTCTTGGCCAGAGTAAAGCTGTCTGAGACCATGGAGAGGTGAGTGATTGGCTAAGCATTGTCACATTTATACAGTTACCAATCACAGTTCAGCTGTCAGTAGTGACATGGGTAAAGTTTACCTCCCGGTATGTAACTTGCAACAATCAATCTGAGATTTGCTTTTAATTATTGTAACTTGCACAAGGTCAGCAGCTTGGGTGCCCAGTATAATGTGCCATAATGACTTCCTCAGTTAAGAGACAGACCACAAACCTATCTTTATCACTGTTTGTGACTTCTAATATCCTTATCATTTACAGTAGGGGGTACATTATCCCTTATAATACATGAGTGATACTCAGAGTTCCCTGTATAACTCAGCCTGCAGCCTTGTGCCTTTATATGGTCATAGAACCCCTCAGTGACTTCTAATATCCTTATCATTTACAGTACTGTGTATATTACTCTGTATATAATGTCTTAAAACAATATTTTGAACATTAGAAATCATGTTATACTGGAAGTTCTGTATTAAAACCCCTCTCATTTTTATCTCCAGGGACTCTGAGAGGAAGAGGAAAGTGAAAGAGCTTTTTAATAGTCTTTCAACGCAAGAGGGAGAGTGGAAAGCACTGAAAAAGAGAAAGATGAAGGGGAAATGATGTAGATGAAGGCAGACTGGACTGTAGGGGAAATCCTTGGGACACTCGCAGGTTGTTCTGCATATCTGTCTCTTCATTGGAAAAGACATTTTTTAACCATTGCCCATTGGAAGGACAGTTGAGTGTTTCTATTACTCTTAGGGGGTTATTTATTAAAGTCTGAATGCCCAAAATCTCAAAAATTAGTTTTTTTGTAACTATAAAATTTTTAGTTAAATTTTTAGTTAAAAAAAAAAACTCACATTTTTGAGATTTATTATACCCGAGGCTGCACAAAGTAGAATCTTAAAATCCACCATCTCAGACCTGCCGAGGTTGTTTATATGTCAGTGGCAGAGGTTTCTGAAGTCTGTGCTGAAGCCCGAAAATCCGACTATTTTGGATGGAAATCCTAAAAAATGCGGGCTCTTTGGGGAAAAAAGCCCAAAAATTGAACGATTCAGGGGGCAAAATTGTACGATTCGGAATGTCACTCAATTTTGAGTTTTCCCTGATCCGATATAATAGAGTTTTTTTAATAATAAATAAGGTCTTTGGACTTTTTTTTTTTTAAATCAGAAAAATTTGGATTTTGATAAATAACTCCCTTAGAGTCACTTGCTTTAAACCACAATGAAACGTCATAAGGTTTTTTTTTTCCTTGCTCTAGAGTGTGATCTATGTATACGCCAATTGTATATACTGTGGCCCCGAGAAATAATTGGATATCATTCATACTGACTCAAATGTTATGTCTGGTTCAATATTCTCAATTATAAATTCTATGTCAACTGCGTATACTGATTTCAAATGTAAATGAAAATCCTACTAGATGTGCAGCTTCTCTTTGGCAATCCACATAAAAGAATAAACTGATCCTATGCAACCGTTTCTTAATAAGATCAAAGTGCAGCATTGTGTGTTATTAGTGAGTTTTGGTCCCTAGGTACCCGGGTTCTACATGATCATATCAATGTCCCATGGTGGAATTAGGAGTTTTGGCCCATCGTGCTTACCGTTGCTTGGTATGGGACTCTGGTTCTACAGATGGAGGTTGACAGAATATTGATTATAAAATACAACTGTATCTCCAGGTTGGTAAATACAGATATGGGATCCGTTATCTGGAAACCAGTTATCCAGAAAGCTCCAAATTACGGACCGGCTGTCTCCCATAGACTGCATTTTATCCAAATAATCCAAATTTTTAAAAATGATTTCCTTTTTCTCTGTAATAATAAAACAGTAGCTTGTTCTTGATCCCAACTAAGATATAATTAATCCTTATTGGAAGCAAAACCAGCCTATTGGGTTTATTTCATGTTTACCTGATTTTCTAGTAGACTTAAGATATAAAGATCCAAATTACTGAAAGATCTATTATCCGGAAAACTCCAGGTTCCGAGCATTCTGGATAACAGGTCCCGTACCTGAATTAGTCACTTAAATCCATAGACACACACTTCTTATTTGCAGGTTTAATTTATTGAATAAATTGCACAATAATGCATGAAATACATGTGGAAATGCTGCACCAAAAGCCTCTATGAAATAAGCATTGGCCTGTTTTGATTGGAGGATAGGGGTTAATGTAGCAGAATGGTAGAACACTCAGTATGAAGTTGACTCGCAGGTTCAGTCTTTATGTGCCTCATTATACTCGCAAAGTGGAGCTGGTTACGAGCTTTTCTTACGCTTTTATACCTTTTGCCCTTTGGTTGAGGGAAAAAAAAAGATTCATGTTATTTCAAAATGTTCGTTCTAGGCATAATTTATTTATATCAAAATGCAGAATTACAGAAGTCATAGCATCACCATAAAGCTTTCTAACACAGGAATGATATTAGCCAACTACAAGTCATTATCTGAGTACCTGCTCTTTTGTGGCTTTCAAAGGGGTGGTTCACTTTTAAAGGAGAACTAACCCCTAAAAATGAGTGTGGATAAAAATGCCATATTTTATATAGTGAACTCATTGCACCAGCCTAAAGTTTCAGCTTGTCAATAGCAGCAATGATCCAGGACTTCAAACTTGTCACAGGGGGTCACCATCTTGGAAAGTGTCTGTGACACTCACATGCTCAGTGGGCTCTGATTGGCTGTTGAGAAGCTAAGCTTAGGGCTCGTCACTAATTATCCAGCAGAAAATGAGGTTGGTCTGTAATATAAGCTGATGCTACAGGTTTACTGATTATTAAATTCTGATGCTAATTGCACTGGTTTCTGTGCTGCCATGTAGTAATTATCTGTATTAATTACTAATCAGCCTTATATTGTGACATTTCTATTCTATGTGTATTGTATATTGTGAGTGGGTCCCTAAGCTCAGTAAGTGACAGCAGCACAGAGCATGTGCAGTGAATCAGCAGAAAAGAAGATGGGGAGCTACTGGGGCATCTTTGGAGACACAGATCTTTACTGCTAAAGGGCTGTGGTTGCCTTGGGCTGGTACAGAAGCACAAAACATAATGTACAACATTCTCCTTAATTAAACTTTATTTCTCCTTTAAGTTAACTTTTAGTATGTTATAGAATGGCCAATTCAAAGCAACCTTTCAACGTCTTCATTGTTAATTTATTATAGTTTTTAAATTATTTTCCTTTTGACGTCTAGCTTTCAAATGGGGGTCACTGACCCCATCTAAAAATCAAATGCTCTGTAAGGCTACAAATGTATTATTGTTATTGCTACTTTTATTACTCATCTTTCTATTCAGGCCTCTCCTATTCACATTCCAGTTTCTTATTCAAATCAGTGCATGGAGAGCTACTGAATTAAAAGCTAAATAACTCAAAAACTAAAAAAAAAAAGTCTTTGAATATCACTCTGTACATTATACTAAAAGTTAACTCAAAGGTGCACAGTTCACTGTCTGATTAAAATAGCATTATTACGAGACTATAACCAGTTACGACCTGCTGGAGTTTAATGCCTACTTTTTTTCAGTGGATGCCACCAACCCTAGAATGCATATTGTTACCTAAGCTGCCTACTATGGGAATAAACAGTATTCAGTACAGTTCCATACAACTGCAAATATCCATTTATTTTGTTATATTCACATAGAAAGAGAAATGTAATCTAAATGTGAAAGTCCCCTTTTAACTCTTCATAAATACTATTATTTGGCAGACGGACATCTTTTTACCATGGGTAGGTAAAGAAAGCAGAGGGTAAAATGATGCCCATGGGATAGAAAGTGACCTGGGTATGTATGTATGTATGTATGTATATGTATATATGTATATATATATATATATATATATATATATATATATATATATATATATATATATATATATATATATGTATGTATATATATATATATGTATATATATATATATATATATATATGTATATGTATATGTATATATATATATATATGTATATATCACGCTATACAGAGAAAAGTACAATAGTAAACTCATATGAACAGCCCAAGTTGTGCTGCATACATGATGTGAACATACTAGTGATGTGCGGGCCGGCCTGATACCCGTGGGTAGAGTCCTGTGCGGAACCAATTTCTAAGACCCGAGCCTGCGACCCGAACTGCAACCCGCATATTTAGCCCCTTTGATTCGCTACCCGACCCAGACCCGCAACTGCCTTATCCGCAACCCGACCCGCAAACCCACCGACCACCATCAAACAGGAAGTGATGGTGCTGCAAACTAGAAGTGGCGTCATCAAAAGTGGGCAGGGACAGAAATAAGTTTCGTAAAACTTTAAAAGGAGTAAAATATAGACAATATTGCATAAGATAAGAAATTTAGATGAGACCCGCAACCCAACCCACAGACCCGCACCTGAAAATCCTCCCCTCATTCCGCGGGGAGCCCACTTTTTTTACAGGTAACCTTCGTGTACCCGACCCGCTGCAGGACTCTGCCCGAGGGTCAGACAGGTTCGGGCTGAGCTCACACTCCTTTTCACAGGTGCTGGGTGTGAGTTGAGCTCTTCTGCTCTCCCCGCCCGCCACCTTCAAATGTCGACTTCCAGCTTTATAGCCGCGTGCCTGCTCGCCCCGTCCCTTTTGTGACGTCATCGGCAGGGCGGGTCGGCGCGGGACTATAAAAGGAACCCGGATGTTGAACGCGAGCGGGCACGGAAGGGAGGGTGGGTCCGGGTCGGGCACATCACTAGAACATACCAACCAAAATTGGCAGTGATGTTGGTATATTTAATTTATTTTTTTTTCCCCATTTTTGTGAAAAGAAATGACACAATCTTTCTGGACTACAGAAATGAGGAAAGTTCGTGGTTCCCTAGCCAAACTGATTGGTTGCTCAACAAGGAACATAAGCTGCAACTGAAACAGGAAACAGTTGTTTAACCAACCGTTTCTTTTGTGCGTGTTCTTTGAGGTTCCCATTTCCTATAACTACAGAGAGAGAGAAGTAACCCCAAATTCTCTTTGATGATGTAGGACTAGCAGCGAGGCTTTCACCCTATGGAATGCAAAAGGTAAATCACATGGTCACACAGGAGCTTTCCATTGTTCCGAGACTTGTTGTTAGAGCCCTACAATGTCCTGTAGCCTAGTGCAATGGGCAGATTTATCAAGTGTCGAATTGAAAAGTGTAATTTTTAAATTCGAATTTCGAGCTAATTTTAGTGTACTTCGACTTCGCCTATTCGGCATCTAAAACCTGCCGACTTGCTGTTTTAACGTAGGGGGACCTCCTAGAAACTCTTTGGAGTCATTTGGTGGACAAAGTTTTTTTGGAAAATCCTTCCTTTGAATTCGATCAAATACAATCTAAATTCAAATCGAACGATGGAATACAGCCTATTCCCCCAAATTTGGAAGTGATGGGAGTTAAAAAAAACAAGTGTAGAGTGAGTTATCTGATCTCACTGAAATAAAAAAGTGAGTATTCACATTGTATCATAGATGCATGCTTTGTATCATATAAAGCTTTATACTCCTACTGGACAGGAAGGGCTGCCTTTGAGAGGTTCTGGTGAAAAAGTTGAAGAATCCCTGGACCAGAAAGGCTCTGGGTTAAAGGATAAGTAAACCTTAAAAATACGTGAATGTAAAATTGATGAGGGGATTATTCTAAGAACTTTCGCAATGTACATTCAGAATTTTTTTTTTTAATCCCAAGTTATTAAAGGACTTGACTACTTGGTGGTCAGACTGGTGGTGCTGTTGTAACTAAATTCATTCATGTAACAGTACATGTATCCCTTAATATCTTGGAATTTAAAAAAATAAATAATGAATGTACATTGCAAAAGATCTTAGAATAACAATCTCATCACTTATTATTCACTTATTTTTAAGGTTTACTTATCCTTATATGGTGCATTGGTGGTCTGGGCATTATGAACCAATGTGTGAACTTACTGGGCTTATCATAGTTACACATGCTCATGGAATGTTGGAAGGTATGGGTTTCTTCAACAAAAACGCCTGCAAGGGGAAGAAGCCTTGTGACCGCTACTGTTCTGAGATAAACACATGGTAGCACCAGGACTATTGCATTTGATGGAATTGCACAGCACTGTAACACTAATATATAGAACCTAAGGGCAGCACACCTCTATAATAAATGGCAAATAGATGAAATACTTCAAAAAAGACCAGCATTAATCAGTGGCGTAACTACCGGTGGAGCATGGGGTGCGATTGGGCCAGGGCCCCCCGGCAGCTCGCGCGCCACTGACTTCTTAAGTAATTGCGGCCGTTTCCGGGCGTACGGAGGGGGGCCCGCATGCACGTCCTGCGCCAGGGCCCTCCCCCCTATAGTTATGTTACTGGCATTAATGAGATATATTGTGAAAACATCAAAGTGTATTCAAAATTGCAAATAGTAGTTCATATACTGTAGTATTCCTTGCATATTGCAAATAAATACAACCGCTCCGACTCACCGCAAATCACAAGGTAGAAGTCTGGCAGCTTGTAAGGGCACAGCCGGGTGCTGGATTCCCTTGGTGTCCCACGCCGCTACAATAGGAGAACAAAAGGTGGAGTTCCGCACACCGGGGTACTTTAATAGCATAAATGTTTATTCATCCATATTTAAAAGACATGCAGCATGGTTGCTTGAAGCGTTTCGGGCACAGCAGCCCTTAAGGTAGCTGTGCCCAAAACGCGTCAAGCAACCATGCTGCGTGTCTTTTAAATAAGGATGAATAAACATTTACGCTTTTAAGAAGGGCGGCTGTGCCCGAAACGCGTCAAGCAACCATGCTGCATGTCTTTTAAATAAGGATGAATAAACATTTCCGCTTTTAAGAAGGGCGGCTGTGCCCGAAACGCATCAAGCAACCATGCTGCGTGTCTTTTAAATATGGATGACTAAACTTTTACACTTTTAAAGTACCCCGGTGTGCGGAACTCCACCTTTTGTTCTCCTTTTCCTTGCCTATTGTTTATAAATGTATTATGATTGAAGCAATAAAGTTCTTACCCTCACTTTCATTCTTAATTCCAAGCCTCTGTTCCTCTTCTTCCAGCAGTTTTCTGTAGAATGTTATCTCCGCATCCAGCTTGATCTTGATGTTTAGCAGATCCTGGTGATCTTGCAGATAGCGGGCTAAATCAGCCTTTGTCTCTAGTAACTGACTGTCTAGATGAGCGATGATTTCATGCAGGGCGGCCACTTCTTCCAGGTGCTGTGCTTCCATATCCTCCAGCTGCTTCTCCAAAGCTTCATTGCGGGCCCTCAAGGTATCGATTTCATTTTGCAGGTCTGACACTTGAGAGGAATACTTGCTGATATCTTCCCGGATGGTCTTCATTTTTTCTTCATTCTTGGAGACCTGTCCCTTTAGGGAACCAAGTTTGCTCTTATACCACTTCTCTGCATCCTGGATATTTTTGGTGACTTCCTGCTCAATCTGAGCCCGTATTGCTTTAACTGCTGCTGCCAGATCAGGGCGACTGCTATCCAGTTCTGCAGAGACCCTCGATTCCTCGATCTGCTTTAGTAAATCAGCCACTTCTTCATCGTGAAGCTTCTTAAGGAACTCAATCTCATCCACCAGCTGCTCAACTTTCCTTTCTAGTTCGAGCTTTTGAATGGTTGCATCATCCACATCCTGATGGAATTCTCTCAGGGTCTGTTCAGCTTCACCTGTTAAAAATTAAAAAAATTTGTTAAACTTTTAAATTTAAACTGTCTGTCGTACTTTAAGGGGGTTATTTATTAAAGTCTGAATGCCAAAAACTTGAAAAATTTAGATATACCTCGAGGATGGAAAAAGTCAGAATCCAAAAATCTGGCATCTCTGACCTGCCAAGGTTGTATATACAGTCATATGAAAAAGTTTTGGAACCCCTCTTAGTATAGGATTAGTATTTAGTTCAGTCAGGAACATGTACTTGTCTGAATCTGAATCCTGCTGAAAAGGCCAAATCCTTGCATCCCTACTATAGAGGCACCAAAGCTGCAGTCTATTTAAATTACAGTCATATGAAAAAGTTTGGGAACCCCTCTCAGCCTGCATAATAATTTACTCCACTTTCAACAAAAAAAGATAACAGTGGTATGTCTTTCATTTCCCAGGAACATCTGAGTACTGGGGAGTTTTTTGAACAAAGATTTTTAGTGAAGCCGTATTCAGTTGTATGAAATTAAATCAAATGTGAAAACTGGCTGTGCAAAAATTTGGGTATCCTTGTAATTTTGCTAATTTGAACGCACGTAACTGCTCAATACTGATTACTGGCAACACCAAATTGGTTGGATTAGCTCGTTAAGACTTGAACTTCATAGGCAGGTGTGTCCAATCATGAGAAAAGGTATTTAAGGTGGCCAATTGCAATTTGTGCTTCTGTTTGACTCTCCTCTGAAGAGTGACAGCATGGGATCCTCAAAGCAACTCTCAAAAGATCTGAAAACAACGATTGTTCAGTATCATGGTTTGGGGAAGGCTATAAAAAACTATCTCAGAGGTTTAAACTGTCAGTTTCAACTGTAAGGAATGTAACCAGGAAATGGAAGGCCACAGGCACAGTTGCTGTAAAACACAGGTCTGGCAGGCCAAGAAAAATACAGGAGCGGCATATGCGGAGGATTGTGAGAATGGTTACAGACAACCCAAAGATCATCTCCAAAGACCTGCAAGAACATCTTGCTGCAGATGGTGTATCTGTACATCATTCTACAATTCAGCACAATTTGCACAAAGAACATCTGTATGGCAGGGTGATGAGAAAGAAGCCCTTTCTGCACTCACGCCACAAACAGAGTCACTTGTTGTTTGCAAAAGCTCATTTAGACAAGCCACAGTCATTTTGGAACAAAGTGCTTTGGACTGATGAGACAAAAATTTAGTTATTTGGTCATAACAAAAAGGGCTTTGCATGGTGGAAGAAGAACACCACATTCCAAGAAAAACACCTGCTACCTACTGTCACATTTGGTGGAGGTTCCATCATGCTGTGGGGCTGTGTGGCTAGTTCAGGGACTTGGGCCCTTGTTGAAATCGAAGGTTAGATGAATTCAACCCAATATCAACAGATTCTTCAGGATAATGTTCAAGCATCGGTCAACAAAGTTGAAGTTACACAGGGGTTGGATATTCCAACAAGGCAATGACCCTAAACACACTTGGAAATCTACAAAGACATTTATGCAGAGGCAGAAGTACAATATTCTGGAATGGCCGTCACAGTCCCCCGACTTGAATATCATGGAAAATCTATGGGATGATTTGAAGCAGACTGTCCATGCTCGGCAGCCATCAAATTTAACTGAACTGGAGAGATTTTGTATGGACGAATGGTCAAAAATACTGTCATCCAGAATCCAGACACTCATCAAAGGCTATAGGAGGAGTCTAGAGGCTGTTACATTTGCAAAAGGAGCTCAACTAAGTATTGATGTAATATCTCTGTTGGGGTGCCCAAATTTATGCACCTGTCTAATTTTGTTATGATGCATATTGCATATTTTCTGTTAATCCAATAAACTTTGTCACTGCTGAAATACTACTTTTTCCATAAGGCATGTTGTATATTAAAATTAATTTGCTTCTGAAAGCTCAGCCAATGATAAACAAAACTCCAAAGAGGGATTTCCAAAATTTTTCATATGATTGTAAGCCAATGGGAGAGGTCCCTATCCTGTCTGTGATGGAATAATTTGGACTTTTTGGGAAAAAGGCAGAAAAAATCGAGCAATTCAGGGTACAAAATCGGACAAAAAAATCGTTCCATTCGGATTGTATAGATTTTTTCCCCTGATCCAATTAAATTGTGCTTTTTAAATAACAAATAAGGTCAAACCATCTTCTCTTTGAAAATATTTAAATACATTCAAATGGCAACTTTGTTGGTTCCATAATTCACAGAATTGTATAACTTGTTGACCATCAAATGATGAATGTACCACTTCTCATTCCAGGAGTCCTACGTATCTCATCAAAATCCAAAAATGCACTTTTAAGGCCTTTCTCTACCCAACAATTATGTCGTCGAACATTTATTTTTACAGATGGGCAATCTACAGTTTATAGATCTATATATATATTATTTTCTTTAGACCATACCTAAAGATTTTTTAAATCTTTGCGTAAAACGTATGACGAATGCAATTGTGATATTTAACATATATAACTGAATAGCTCCTAAATTCCATTTTTCATGAGTTGTTCAAGACAAATTATTTTACATAAAAGCTCATTTATATTGATTGTAGTAATTAAACAAAACAATAGTATTTTAACAAAGATTTTATATTTTTAGTTACACAGTAATGTTTTCATACTTTTCATAGATTTTTATGGGAAATGACTATAGTGTTTATGAGTCTTCAATTCCTAGTCATAAAGACTGTTGTCCTTTCTATTACTTTTGAGTTGGTGGATAGGAAGTTCCATACAGAAAATGGAGCAACAACAGAAACATGGAAATATTGGTGCCAATAATTTTCTTTAAACACAGTACAGGTATGGGATCCGTTATCCGGAAACCCTTTATCCAGAAAGCTACGAATTACGGAAAGGCAGTCTCCCATAGACTCCATTATAATCAAATAATCCAACTTTTAAAAAACTGCTTTTTCTCTGTAATAATAAAACAGTAGCTTGTACTTGATCCCAACTAAGATATAATTAATCCTTATTGGAAGCAAAACCAGCCTTTTGGGTTTATTTAATGTCTACATGATTTTCTAGTAGACTTAAGGTATAAAGATCCATATTACGGAAAGATCCGTTATCCGGAAAGCCCCGGGTCCCGAGCATTCTGGATAACAGGTCCAATACTTGTATTATATTCTATCAAATATTTCCTGTAATATCACTGATAAAGTAACACATTCTGTATATTAAGAGGATGATTAATACTGTTTTTTTTATTTTAGTTTAAAATAATTCCAGCAGAGAGAAATAATCTCAATTAAGTTTTATTTTTGCAAGCACAATTCTTTTCTCAGTCACTTGTATATTTATTTTAATACACTGTACTGGAAATTGGAAACGCGTTGCATTAATTTTCAAAGCATTTGATATTTGATTTTATTAAAAATAAAAGAATAAAATTGCTTGAATGTTGAATAGACACCCCCTTTTGACTTATCTGACATTTTTTTTTATTATTTTAATATTGTAAATGTTTTCAATTGACGAATCTCAATAATTTGTTAGAAAAACAAATTAAAATGGCATTTTTTGGAGATATTTTTTTCTAATTGTGGGAAAAATGCAAATCTCAAACTTTTAATAAATGTCAGAAGATCTGGGACTCAAAACCTTTTGATCATAAATATTTTCAAAAAGATTCCTATTTTGTGTTTTCCTAGAGCTAAACTTCAGTTGGGAGTTAAGTCAAGTAATGGAAGACCCCGACTGAGAATGTAGTTAAGTTCCCTGCTGAAATCGGATGTGGCGTTACATGAACGGAAAGGTTGGTAATCATCCCAACTTCCATTGCTCTACCTTAATATTACTTTAGGGAAAACCACCACCATGCCTTCAACTTTCAGTCTCAATTTTTGCACTTAATGGCCATCCTATATGTTTGTTTGCCACAAAATGTGGTCACTATTGCTTACCTTTTAGGATTAGCTCTTCATCGCACTTTGCATTCCAGATATCAATTTCTTCTTCTAGATTTCCCCTCTCAATTTCAGCCATGCCCTTTTCTTTGGTTAACTTCTCAATCAGGTCTTTGAGCTCCTTGAATTCCTTGTCGTACTCATCTGAAATGCAAGGACCCCTTTCTTTCAAACGGGCAGTCAACTCTTCAATCTCAGTCAGCAGGGCCTTGTTCTTTTGCGCCAAAGAATGGACTTTATTGATGTAGCCTGCAAAGCGGTTATTCAGCTCCTGAAGTTCTTCTTTCTCATTTGGGCGATAAATGCGAACCTTAGGAATGGCTTCTTCTACAATCTCCTTAATCCCTTCCTGGCCCTGAGAAAAAGACAGGTTATCATGACCAGATGAGCTTTGACCACGCCTCCTGCTGGATTCATTGACTGTCAGAGACTTTTGAGAGTAGGAAGTGTTTCTCATGTTGCCTACACTGCACTTGGCCTTTGTTATATCAGAAGTGAACTGGCAGTAGCACAAACACAGCTTTTATACTGTACACAGGAATGTGTTAAAGACCCTGCCGCTGTACAAGTTTTAATTAATATCCAATAAAATTGTATTGTACAAATGGATTTGACAGCACGCAGCATTCTTCAAGTTTGGCACCTCAGTGAAAATATTTCTAAAGTTATCTGTAATGACATAACAAATTACTCATGGATATTTAGTCTTAATTTAGCCCTCTGTTTCCATGCTGGCCTGGGAAAAAAATATTGTTTGTCCTCAACTATATAACTCTGCTGAGAAATAACTGTCGGTATAACGGTCTGTAGCACACTAGCTTGGCTAAACCATTAGTCAAAATCAAAAATTCATTTTATCCAGGATCCACACATTTTTAATAAAATGTATAGTAGGATATAGAAGAGGATATTTATATTAGGAGGTGCTGTGTACATAAAAATATATTTTATTATTATACCACAGTAGGAACCTAATTCCTTGAGGGATCACTGGAAATCTGGTTTCAGCGAGCTCTAAGTTGTGGTTGGCAGTGCCATAAGTAGACTCTTCAGGGCACAAGTGCAAATCTTGCACCCTCATGCTATGTCTGTAGCTGGAATTTAGCATACCTCACCCAAAATGTATGCAGTGTTGTGCATTTTAGGTCTTGTCCCAGGACAAGCCTTGTAACCACCACTATATAATCCCCCAAATGTAGAAGGCCACCAGGTCTTCCCAATAAATGAGCTATGCAGAGACATGGGTTTTGGCTGGAAGGATTTTGCCAGTCAAAAATCTGCCACAGACTACATCTACAACCAGATGAACATAGTCGGTTAGGGGGTTATTTATCATAGGTCAAGTTTTAGAGTTATGTGAGATTTTGAAAACCTTGAATGAACTCACAACTCAAATGGTTTCCGATTTAAGAAAAACCCCAAATGAACAAGTTCAGGGTTAAGAACCTGAAAACTTGAATTAATTGAGTTTTCTATGGGAAAAACTAGAATCGCTCGAGCGGAACCCTGGAGTTTTCGAGCAGAACCCTCCTAAAAAAACTCGACCATCATGAAGGTTACTAACATCTTCAAACAGTTCAAGGGACCTCTGCCATTTACTTCTACATGACCTCGACAGGTTTGAGATGGTGTATTTTTGGATTTGAGCTATTTCCAGGTCAGGGTATCATAAGTCTTGACAAATTCGAGTTTTTTTTACCGAAACTTGAAAAATTCGAGATTTTTTATTTTAACCCAAAAAGATAAATAAATCGATTTTTGACTGCAAAAATTAATTCAAAAACTCAAATTTCTTTGTGAAAAACACAATTCGACCCTTCATAAATCTGCCCCTTAGTGTTGGATCACAAACCCCACAAAAACTGGTACTAGAAATAATCTGGTACATGTTACAGGGTCATACACAAAGAAAATCACTGGAGGACCAGACTATGTTCTTCACAAGGTTCAATATTAATTTGCATTGTCTTTGTTATGCCCTGTGTACGACGTCTGCAGATTTTAAAGTCGCCATTAGGGTTTTGCTTAAAGTCACAACATTTTTGAAGATGTTTTTAATGCTAGACTGGCACTGAAGACTGAACCACAGCAGTTAAAAAATTAGGTTTTTAGGTCCTAAAGAAAACTATTTTTTTATGTTCACAGGGTGCAAGGTTTGTTCATCGATAGCAAGCACTTCCTCTTTCAAGTCCAGCTTAATTGATAGTGTAGCGTCTTTAAAACTATGTGTAGTTAACAGAAGTAGATATGGCTCCTAAGGCCATCCAATGCTCTCTTTCCATTCAATCTCCTTAGAGTTAATACTAGTAATAAAATCTATCACAATTTCCAATAATGCAATTCAATCCAAAGACAATTTGGGGATCCAGCTGTGTTCCTTCACAATACTATTTGGTTGTAATTTAGGACAACAATCTAAATGGCAGTTTGAGCAATATACAGGTCTCACATTAGGAATGTGCAACGTTCAAGTTAGTAAATGGGGGAGTTATATATTTAAAGGAGAAGGAAACCCCCTGGGCACAAAAACCCTCCCCCTCCCCTATGTTGCCCCCCCCTCCTCCCCCCTGGCCTACCTGTCCCGCTGGGCAAATGCCCCTAACTTCTTACCTACCCCTCTGCGCAGGTCCAGTCCACGGAGTTCACAGACGCCATCTTCTCCCAAGTGGTCTTCTTCCTGCTTTGTCCGACGTTTTTGGCGCATGCGCAGTAGGAGCATTTCGCCAGTACGTATCCACTGCGCATGCGCCAAAAGTCACGAAGTTCAAATAAAGCTGACAGTACGTAGCTTTTTCTCCTTAAAGACACGCAGGACAAAATAGGTTTCATTTTTCACATGGGACCCTCTGCAGATTTTCTTGGATATTGCAAGGGAGGCTGCAGCCTAATCACATAAGTCAATCCATGTTTAGAATGCTACATATAATCAGCTACAGTTTATTGGTTGGTGTGGATTTTATGTTGTTAAATGTTAGTGCCACCTGTCTTTCATTAAATAGAATGATCTGTTTGGTTAGTGGTTCACTAAGTAGCAGAGAACAAGGGTGATATAGATAAGGTGAGACAAACGAGCAGGCAATAGTGATGTTTCGGGATGACCCGCACTGACCCTAACCCGCGTGTCCCTGATCCGTTTCAGCAGCACCCGCCTTCTATTTATAGACCTGCGATGACCTGCCCCACCAATGACATCATGAAAGAAGCAGGACGGACAGGCTTGCGCCTATAAAACCAGAAGCCGGAAGTCAGAAGAGTAAGGTCGCAGGCGGGAAGAGCAGGCAGAAGAATTCAACCCGAAACCGACCTGCAAATGAAGGAGCTAGTTCGGCCCGAACCTGCCTGACCCGCGGGCAAACCCGCAGCTCCTGCACATCACTACAAGGCAGGGATATTGATTTATATATATCAAGTTATAACATATTCCATTTTGCACTGTAATAATCGGTTTTTCTCACAACCCAACTAGACAGTGTGAAAACACAAATTTTGGAAATGCGCTAAAACTATATATACTTTGCTTGTATATTGTTTTACTCTTCCACAAAAACCCACAGGCTCATTTTACTACCCCAGCCACAGTTGGTGGTCTTGTAAAAAATGGATGCAGGTATTGCGTGCGTTGACAACATTTATTCCTTACACTTCTCTATATACTCGGAATCACTGCCTCAGTCTTGCCTCTCCTGATGTACAATATTACCAACGCATGGACCTACTGACATAGGGAAACAGAAGAGGTACAGACTGCAGTGTAAGGGGGCAGAGGCCACTCCTTTTCTTTGCACCGGCCCCATTCTGCCACCAAACTCCCACATCCCACACGGCAGGTCAGGGGATGGTGGGTGGGAAGCATATGAGCTGCTGAATTCATCTGGCAGTCTGAGACCTACAACAATTCAGGATTAATGGAAGGCAGTGAGCCAAGTGCTAAATGACCGACTGCACAAAGTCTATAAATTAAGATCATTCCACAAGCGAATACTCTGAAGTGATAATACTGAATGCTAAAAGTTGCCTGAAGTATTTAACAGAGCTATTCCTATAGAAGGAATCTGTGCATTTTTGTTAGTTAGAGAAGTCAACATTTGTGTTGCATTATTTGGACGGTTCCCTGCTGTTTTCTCAGTAGGAATGCTGAAAGTATTAGTTTGCCTTTAGATAAAGGTATTTGTTAACCATTATTTTGTGTGCATTAATGTACCCAGTGGAGTAATCCCTTTGCTAATACTTAAATCATACCAGATAGGAGTGTACCTAGTAACCACTGTCTCCCCACACCACAGTGGGGAGTAGGAGGAGAGAAAAGCATTTTGTCCAACTTTAAAGGGATCCTGTCATGGGAAAACATGTTTATTTCAAAACGCATCAGTTAATAGTGCTGCTCCAGCAGAATTCTGCACTGAAATCCATTTCTCAAAAGAGCAAACAGATTTTTTTATATTCAATTTATCTGACATGGGGCTAGACATATTGTCAATTTCGAATGGTCTAATATGGATGCTTCGACCATCGAATAGGCTACTTCGACCTTTGACTAGGGCTTCGAATCGAACGATTCTAACTAAAAATCATTCAACTATTCGACCATTCGATAGTCTAAGTACTGTCTCTTTAAAAAATACTTTGATCCCCTAGTTCGCCACCTAAAACCTACCGAGGCCAATGTTAGCCTATGGGGAAGGTCCCCATTGGCTTCCTAACAATTTTCTGATCGAAGGAAAATCCTTCGATCGATGGATTAAAATCGATATTCGAAGGATTTACATTCGGCATTTGAATATCGAGGGTTAATTAACCCTCGATATTCGTCCCTATGTAAATCTGCGCCTGTATGTCTTGCATATGAGCTTTTTGGCTCCATTTAGCCCATCTTACCCTATCCAGGTTCGGTTCTCTGGTTCGATACTCCACAAGTCCTACCACCTCTGTAGCCATGTTCCAATATGTTGCACTGATGAGATCTAACAAGATCGAAACAGGCTGTCTGCAAGTTTGGATATATGACTCTGAACCATTAGTCTGTATCTGTGCTATAAAACTAGCAGTTATGGATACATAGTTGGCCAAATGGACATAAAATAGGATTTTTTGCTACTCACCTTTAAATCCTTTTCTCTGTAGTCGATAGGGGGACACAGGGAACAGCTGGGGTTAAGCTCCACCCTCCGGAGGCAGGACACTTGTATGAATAATCAAAAGGGGCGTGACCTAAGGACTGGCTTAACCCTGATGCTACGCCAACCTATTCAGTTTGTACCAAAGAGACTGCTAAACAATAGGAATAAAACTTCAACTAGCAGAACTGGTAACTCAGGGAGTATTCCCTCATGGAGCAACGTGGTCAACATCTCGCCGCGGGGCGGGAAGCCCTGTGTCCCCCTATCGACTACAGAGAAAAGGATTTAACGGTGAGTAGCAAAAAATCCTATTTTCTCTGTCGTCTCAGGGGGACACAGGGAACAGCTGGGGACTTATCAAAGCAGCCCCAAAAACAGCAGGGTGGGAGCGAAGAGATTGTGGTACATTACTGTACCACTGAATGTAACACCTTTCGGCCAAAGGCAGCCTCCGAAGAGGAAAAGGTGTCTATTTTGTAGAATTTAGAAAATGTGTGAACAGACGACCAGGTGGCCGCTCTGCAGATCTGATCCAGAGTTGCTGAATTGCGCCAAGCCCAGGAAGCTCCCATTGATCGAGTGGAATGTGCTTTTACATGCTCTGGAGGAGATTGTCCTTTGGAAATGTAAGCTTGTCGTATGGTGTCTTTCAGCCATCTAGCAATGGACGATTTAGATGCCGCCATGCCTCTTCGAGGCCCATTAGGAACTACAAACAGTCTTTGAGAACGTCGAAAGGACTTAGACTTTTCCAAGTACCAACGAAGAGCTCTGACCACATCTAGGCTGTGCAGTCGTTTCTCCTTAGGGTTCTTAGGTTCCGGGCACAGGGACGGTACCACAATTTCCTGGTTTATGTGGAATGAGGACACAACCTTGGGTAGGAAGGATGGTACTGTGCGTAGAACTGCTTTATCTTTGTGGAATACTAGATAAGCTGGGTCACATGAGAGAGCACTCAGTTCCGAAACTCTTCTGGTTGAAGTAATCGCTACTAGAAACACTGTTTTCCAGGTGAGCCACTTCTCAGGAACTGTGCCTAACGGTTCGAAAGGGGGATCCAGTAAGGCTTCCAAGACTAAATTGAGATCCCAACCAGGAATCGGAGGACGAAATGGAGGAACTAAATGGGCTACTCCTTGTAGAAAAGTGTGCACAGGATCTTCTAGAGCTAGGCGTGAGTGAAACAGAGCCGACAATGCCGAAACCTGCACCTTCAAGGAACTCAATTTGAGGCCCATCTGGAAACCTCGCTGTAGAAAGGATAGGATTCTTGGGATATTCATCTCGAGAAAAGGTACTTGTGCTTCCTTGCACCAGTTCCAGTAACTGCGCCATACCCTGTGATAGGCTTTGGACGATGTAGATTTGCGTGACTTTAACATTGTGTTAATCACCTCTTCGGTTATGCCCTGTCTTCGCCATATGTCGGCTTCAATAGCCATGCCGTCAAAGCAAATAGGCCCGGGTTGTGATGGGTTATGGGTCCCTGACACAGGAAGTCCATCCTGGATGGAAGGCGAACAGGTTGTGCTGCCGACATTTCTTGGAGATCGGAGAACCAGGTCCTCCTGGGCCAGAAGGGAGCTATCACAATCACTGTGGAATGTGATACTTTGATCTTCTTGAGGACCCGAGGCAACATGGGTAGTGGTGGAAAAATGTAGGCTAGGTCGAACTGCCAGGTCTGGGTCATGGCATCCACCCCTACTGCTAAGGGATCCCGAGAGCGGGCGAAGAATCTTTTCACTTTGCGATTGGTTCTGGAAGCCATTAGATCGATTTGAGGTAGTCCCCATTGACTGACAAGATCTGAGAAAACTTCCGGGTGAAGCTCCCATTCCCCTGGATCCAGATTGTTTCGACTGAGAAAATCTGCTTTTGTGTTGTTCACTCCTGGGATATGGATAGCCGACAGCCTTACAAGATGGAGTTCCGCCCATCTCAGAATCTCCTGAGTTTCTGCTAGTGCTGCTTTGCTGCGGGTTCCACCTTGTCTGTTGATGTAAGCCACAGTGGTCGAATTGTCGCTCTGAATTCTCACTGACTTTGTCTGCAACCGGCTTGACCAGTGATGAAGAGCCAGTCGCACCGCCCGAAGCTCCAGTATGTTTATGTGAAGCTTGGATTCTGGGAGGGACCATGTACCCTGCACGGATAGATTGTCCCATGTTGCTCCCCAGCCCCGGAGACTGGCGTCTGTCGTGATTACCTTCCAGTCCGGAATCGCCCAGGATTGGCCCCTTGATAGATTGTCTTGTTGCATCCACCATTGTAGGGATTCCTTTACTGTTTGAAGAAGTTTGATCTTCTGGGAAAGAGGACCCCTTTTCCATCCCGACAGGATGTTGTTCTGAAGAGGGCGTAAATGAATCTGTGCGAAAGGGACTGCTTCCATGACCGATACCATGGATCCCAGGACCCTCATGGCCATTTGTGTAGTTGGATTCTGGATGAGAGATAGTTTGGAAACTTGGTCTCTGATCCTCAACTGCTTGTCCAAAGGTAAGGTCACCCGTTGTGTGAGGGTGTTGAACTCTAGACCCAGGAATGTCATCTGGTGGCTGGGAATTAGACTGGACTTCTCCCAGTTGATTGTCCAGCCAAAGTCTTGGAGTAATCGGATCGCCGTCCGAAGATCTGCTCTGCCCTTCTCCAATGTTCTGGACTTCAGAAGAAGATCGTCCAAGTAGGGTGTCACTGAAACACCCTGAAGTCGCAAGGAGGCAGCCGTAACCGCCATGAGCTTGGTGAACACCCGAGGGGCCGATGATAAGCCGAAGGGGAGGGCTACGAACTGGTAGTGGAGGTTCTTGAAGGCAAATCTCAGGAAACGATGATGAGGTTGCCATATCGGCACATGAAGGTACGCATCCTTGATGTCTAGGGACATCAAAAATTGTTCTGGTTCCATTCCTCGAATCACAGAACGCAGGGTCTCCATTTTGAATCGTACTGAGCGTATGTGCTTGTTGAGGAATTTCAGATCGAGAACAGGTCTGAAGGATCCGTCCCTCTTGGGTACTTGGAATAGATTGGAGTAAAACCCGGAGAATTTCTCCAGCGTGGGCACGGGAACAATTACTCCGTTCTGTTCCATGTTGGATATGCATTCCAAAAAGGCTTGAGCCTTGGCTGGATTGACAGGGATTCTTGACATAAGGAATTTTCTGGGGGGGAGAGAAGAAAAATCCAAATGGTAGCCCTCTGAAATTATTTCGTTTACCCAACTGTCTGATGAATATCGGTTCCACACCTCCCGGAATTGAAGCAACCTGCCCCCTATCGGATGCTGTGACTCCGGAGGGGGTGCCCCGTCAACCTGATGTGGACTTGTCAGTTGTGGGCTTGTTGTGAAACTTGTTGATCTTCCATGTAGAACGTCCCTTGTCACTGTTCTTTGATCTAAAGTGGGAACGTTGGGGAGGACTACTGCGTCTGTTGTAACGTCCACTTTGGCCACGAAAAAATTTTCTGCGTCTGTAGGAAGGATTGGTCTTGCTTTTGCTCTGGGGTAGAAATGTACTTTTTCCCCCCGTAGCCTGTGATATGATTTTTTCTAATTCTTCACCAAAAAGTCGCTACCCCTTGAAAGGAAGTGAGGTTAATGACTTCTTTGAACTGATGTCCGCTGTCCAACTCTTAAGCCAGAGGGTTCTGCGGGCGGCTACCGATAGAGCTGAGGTGCGGGCAGTAATCTGGGCCGCATCCAAGGTAGCGTCACATAAGTAAGCGGAAGACTCAGCTATGGATTGTGCCGTGGCAAGAAGTTCCGATCTAGAGACTCCGTGTTGAATGTCTTTGATTAGGGAATCGGCCCATGTTTGTATGGCCCTTGCCACCCAGGAAGAGGCTAGTACCGGTCGAAGAGTAGAACCTGCGGATGAGTATAGAGACCGCAAAAATCCCTCTAGACGTCTGTCAGATGGATCTTTAAAAGGTGCCGAGTCGGTGACTGGTAGTGCTGTGGCCTTCGATAATCTGGACACTGGAGCATCAACTGTTGGTGGCATGGACCACTTGTCCACCAATTCTCTGGAAAAGGGATAGGACTTGGAGAATTTACGGGTCGCCTGGAATTTTCGTTCTGGAGAGTTCCACTCATCTTGTATGATGGCGAGGAGTTGATCATGAGAAGGGAAGACTGTGGCGGACCTTTGCTGTCTTTTGAATAAGCTAGCGGTCTGAGGTTGTTGTTCTGAGGGAGTAACCTTGAGGACCTCTAGTACTCCCTTAATGATACTATCAATGTCGTGTTGTGGCTCACGACCCTTATGGTCTTCGCATTCATCCTCTTCCTCCCCAGAAGACACATCGGATAGAGGTAGTTCACCCTCTGACTGGGATGAGTCGGCTTCCGCTGATGAGGCGTCTGAGGGAGTAAGGTTACTAACTTCAACCCTTGAAGTGTCTACTCGTTTGCGTTTCCCACTGGATTTCTGACCCAGCTTGGCTAAAGCTTTACCCAAATTATTTGCGATGGAGGGTAAACTCTGTAGGGATGCCAGTGATTGAGACAGCTGGATAGCCCAGAGTGGAGCTGGAGGGTCTGAAGAAGTTCCAGCTACCTCATCTGGAGATGGGTCCTCTAAATTGGAAATCCCAGTCTGAGAATCCGTAGGATTGGATGGAACCCCTGGAATTGGAGCAACTCCCTGCCCCCCTGAACAAGGTCTGCAGAGAGGCTCACCCTGACCCCCTGGGATTTTTGCATTGCACTTAGTACACATAAAATAAGTGACCTGTGCTGCTGCCACTGCTGCTTTCCCCCCCGGTCTAGGGAATAAACCCCCTGACTTACCTTCTGCCATGGCAGTGTCTGAGGTACTCACTGAGCAGGTTAGGCAGGTGTGAGGGATGAAGCTGACCCTGGCAAATGTATGGTGCACTCGGTCAATTGTTGCTGCTGTTAAGTGGAGAAACTCCTAACAAGTAACTAAGAGTGAGAAGCGTCTGCTTTAGCCTGTAAGCCGGTCTCATCAACCCTACAAGTGCAGGCGTCGCGCTGAATGCGGCGCGACAGATCAAAATGGCGCCTGGAACGCAGCCGATGCTTAACTGAGGGATGCGTTCCACCTAGGCACGCGAACAATCAAAATGGCGCCTGGAACGCACCCTGCGTGTAGCTCAGTGCGCACAATGGCTGGCCGCAATAGGGAGGAGGGAGACGCCGCTCCCACACCTCTCCCCCACCCCCTCCGGAGCCCAGGCTAGAGAGGGCCCACACAAAGGACAGAGCCTGGAGAACACTAACAGTAGCAGAAGGCCACTGTAGAGGTACTGAGGAGGAGGAGGGCGGGGGAAAACGACAGGCAAACCCCTAAAGCAGCGCTTATATGAAAAGAATATATATTATATATTATAGGAAGAGTACACATCACCTCACACACACACCGGCCAAACCTTCTGCATCCTTATCAGGAGCAGGGATATATGGGTGGTCGATATAGCCAGAGGGCTAGGTTAAGACCCCGGTATGTATTCCCACGAGGGAGGTCTCTCCTACGGAGACAGGTAGCCCTGTTCCTGGGAGACCCCTTTTTGCCAGCCTAAGCTGGTCTGTAAAATCTTCTTTTCTTCCTGAAGAGGAAATGTCCAGCCTCCTAGCAGGACACTTAAAAACTGGATAGGTTGGCGTAGCATCAGGGTTAAGCCAGTCCCTAGGTCACGCCCCTTTTGATTATTCATACAAGTGTCCTGCCTCCAGAGGGTGGAGCTTAACCCCAGCTGTTCCCTGTGTCCCCCTGAGACGACAGAGAAAGGAGTGATTTGCTTGTCTCTGCCTATACGGTTGCCACCTTTTCTGGAAAAAAATACCGGCCTATATTTATCTTTTTTCCCTAATAACATTGGGATCAACCATCATTTTTACCGGCCAGGCCTGTACCAGTGTTGGTAAATTATCCAAGGTTAATTATACAGATAAATGTGCATGTGGGTGGCATGTTTCTTGGGTAGAAGCCTGGTGGGAAGGCAAGGGCCAGTCTATGGCCAGTTAAAAACTTGTTGAAGTTCTCAGCAGCTTTCATCAATGTCTAATGTGCTGGGCATGGGCAAATGTGACCAGCGACCCACCTGGTAATGATAACAAAATCAAATTTTTTTTTAATAAAGTTTATTTTATTGGTGTCAGTAAGAAAGAATATATACATTTTACAAATGTTTATATACAAAGTGCTACATACAAAGGTATATACAGTATAAGGAAATATACATGGATATATGCAGCGCTGTAAGTTAAAGATGTTTCTGGAATCTTCTTCTTCTTTTGCCTTTGGTGTCAGCTCGTATAGTGTAGACTCGTATAGTGTAGAAGAGAAGTCAGCGTTGTTAGTTCATTGTGCAACAAGGTAGTAAAGATTCTGCAACTCAATGTCTCTGGCACTTCAATAGCATTAAACATGTCGGGCATCACATTTCTTCTATTCAAAATATTTCAGGCCAGCATTGTGAAAGAAGTTCTCCAAAAATTGCCAAGATGAAACGAATGCGCAGTGGCCCGTACGTCCAATGAATGAATTGAATGATTTGGGCATATCGAAACTAACGTCGTATCTCACAAAGTTACAGTTCTTGTTGTTTAGAATAGGCTCAAGGGTGTTTCGGAGCATCTCAGTATAAACAGTTCCTGAAAAGGAAATGGAAAACATTATTAATAAATATACTGGAGCCTTTCCATTGCAGCAACAAACTTATCCAGCAAAGACTTGTGCACCTTCTTTATGTGCTGGAAATGTTTTAAATAAAATGTAAAGCTAGAACTATTTAGCAGGGGTCAACTCTCCTCCAGCCAAGAGGCCTACATTCCTTCGTCTGTTGTATGTTCTGTGATAAACAAACCTGTAAAGAATCACAGCAGTGTGCAAGGCATTGTGGGAGTCTAGGCTGGTGGAGAACTGGCTCCTGCTTCAATGGTGCATGTACTCCATTCAGTAGACATATGTTTAAAAGTGAGACCCTTACCTATCTCATCTCCCTTCAGAGCAGCTTTGCACATTTCAATACGAGTGGAGTGATAGGGAACAATGTGATCTTGTAACGCGCTCACTAGAATCACATTCTTGAAGTGCTCCAAGCCTGTAATACAATAATATTCACCATGAGATTCCAGAACAAGGTTAAAGCATCAATACAGACATGCCATGAAATGAAGGGATGATACTTTCAATAAGATAAATTTAAAATCACTATTTTGCAATGTAAGTTACTCAAGAGTATTGGGTTCATATCAGGTCCATGGTGGCTGCACTTTAAGACCTGCAAATATCTTGAAATACTACCTCGCTGGTTATGGATAAAATAGTTTGCAAACGTTTCTAATTAAACCAATCAAATAACTGTAGCATTATTTTTGGATTTTGTACAATTTAATATACAGATGAAATCCATACAAAAGACGGGCCCAATGTCTTACCTGTTTTCTGGCTGAGTTTGTACAGGAACGTTTGTCTTGGGTCTTTGTGATCTGTGAATGCCATCTGCGATACGGAGACAGATTTATCTAACAGCTGCTCAAGCCACAGGCCTATAACAAAAGACATGCACATATTTATTAATTGTATTATATAAAAACATGCTAAAGTTAACTGAAATGTAGGTAAAGGTACGGAGTTATATTATCAGGAAACACACTGCATCTTAAAAGTTTCAAAATACAGCTGTGAACTTTCCTAAAAATGATATATTTTATATTTTTGACTTTTGTCCTGTCATAATGATATATTACATTGTACTTGATGTAAATTAAGCATGGTTAAATCCATTTACATTTATTTCTTGTTGTTTCTAATCAGTCAGTTACGTGTCAATAATAAAACAATGTAGCCAGTAAATCCCTACCAGTTTGAAACAGATTACTGCCGTGGCACATAAGACCCATATGTGGTCCACCAAAGGAGAGGAAAGTGTGCAGGTTTCCAAGGAAGGCTTCAAATTCAGGTCTCCACAGAGCTGCGCGTATTACCAGAGCGCCCAGAGAGAAGCCAATAAAGCTGCGGGGAGAGAAAAGTAACATTACTATAAGAAAATTCATACATATTAATTAATAAGTATAGAGATTCTTGCTAATTGTACCTGATTCTCGTAATAATGAGCTTTTTGCTTTTTATGTGATCTAATATTTCAATTAGAAGACCGCCGGCCAAATAATCAATATCTTCAGAGGTGGAGTCCTGTAAAGAAAATACGAGAAGTAAAAAAGACATGCATAGAGACCAGCACTAATGAAAACATTGTAGTTGCCACAATTATTTAACGGCGTATAAAATAGCAATAATAAAGGGCCTATCTGCTAACAACCAGCAACAATAATCTTCTAAGACCTATCCACTTCCTGACTTGTCGCTGCAACATTTTCCATGAAATGTGATCATATTTTTCTATATATCTTGGGATATCAAATCCCACAGAAGACGTTTTTATCTTCTGATCGATCAATAATAGGGTTAATTTGTTAATTGTTTCATTTAAATATCAAAATGATCTTTATGGGCCCCCACAGCAACTGATCGTTTCATATTAATCATCAGTAAACTAATAAAAAGCTAATAATAAAATGATATACTTCTCAGGATAGTTACATTTTATCATCATTGTCTATTAGTTTACATTGAGCTGAGATGGATATAATGTTTGAACAATTTCAAATAGGAATAGCGATATCCCCCTCAGAACTCAATGCACAGACATGTCAGCGTACGTACCTTGTTGTACATAGACATTAGGAAGTCGATCTTTCCATGTGTCACTCCACACTCGATGTAAGGTCTTACAAATACAAGATCATATTCGGAACCTAGAGTAGAAATAAAGCTGTTTTATTAACAGGGCAAGGCAATGGTATAGCATGTGACAAAACACCCGCACGTGTTGGAGTCAGAATTTAATCTTAAATTAGTTTTTTTACTTACCATTTCTGCCATGTACACAGACTACTAGATGTGTTCCGTCATCTTCACTACTGGCGTTGGAACTGCTCTGTTTTTCTCTCACTTTTCGCTTAGGTACAAGTTGCTCCCAAAGGAGTTTCTTTTCTTTGGATAATAATCTACACAATAAGAACACACAATGTTGGGTCAAGTAAAACTGTACATTGAAACACAAAATAAAAGGAGAAATATTTGCATGTATCTTTGCTCACTGGGGGTGTTGTTGCTATTCTACTCTATGAGCTAATATTATAAGAAAATGATATGATGCATTTCTCATTAAACACAAGGGGTAACGTAGGCCCTGCCCTATAAGACTGTTGGGTCTCACATTGCTTGATGTACATTTTTTAACTGTAGCTCAGTTTTAACCCACTAAAGAAGAAAAGTTAATATCTTCATCTTTGTTACATATAATGATATAGTTAGACATATTTAGAGTATATGATGCCTCATGTCAATTTTTTCATGGTTTGTTGGAAGACCCGTATAGATATACAGTATTTGCATTTAATTTTATTAGATTGCATCAGAGATAATTCATTTTATTTAAGAATAACAATCTGTACAAAGCACCAGTGGGGTAAATACTATTGTACCAGCCCCCAGTAATCAACAGCAACCAATGAGATTCTCCCTTTCCAACAGGCAACCAGATGCTGATTGGTTACTCAAAGTCACTGGTCCTGGTGGAAAATGAACAATTTCTATTTCTATGTAATATTGTGCATAGTAAGTGCCCTGACTGCTGTATGTATATTTGTAGATATAAAGATAGAATTTCTGTATGTACAATATCACATTCTTTACCTGATCCTGCATATTGTCAGACTGTTCAATTCTATGAGTTTTGCAATTTGGCTCAATAGACGATTTGCCAAAGAATCATATTCAGCCAGAGTTTCATCCTATAAGCAAAACGAAAAAATATTATAAATAATTTGAAATAAAAATAGCATTGCCTTGAAAACATAAGAATCAGAAGAACAACAGAGACTTAATACCTTGGGCATTCTAAAGACTATATTTTTAAGGCCCCTTTCCTCTAGCAACCTATAGGGGCTGAATTTAATGAAACAATTTAAACTCTCTTTCAGGACTCTGACACAACAAAGTAGGGTCAGCCCTCCCCCAGATTAGATTTCCTATAATCATATGGCTTCAACATTTTTATTGTTTCAATAGTCAGAACCAGCTATGCAGCAAATAGCAAGGGTCAAGCGGACAATATATCCCGTAATCATTTCTCCCTCAGTTATTGATCTTGTTCCAAGTGCCGGCAACATACTGTACCTTGTTTCCTAGATGTCCGATGACAGCAGTTCTTCCACCGCGACATCCATATACAAAGGTAGTTATTACTTGCTCATCTGTTGTACCTAGGGTAGAAATAAGTCCATGGTTATTGTTCAAGTTAAGGTAAAATCTATGTGATCTTCATATTTCCCAAAGGAGAATATATAGTAAAAAGGTAATTACAATAAATAGGTCTCATCCTGATTTGCACAGATATTCCTTCGTTTGAGTCGTTGACTAGCTCCATGCTCAGAGTCAACTTCTTGGAACGGTTGTTGGAAAAGAACCGACTTATCCATTCTCTCAGTTCTTTTTTAGCCTCAAACAATCTAAAAAACAAAACCAAAAGATGTATTTTTAGGTTAATACGAATATCTGTAGAACTGACACCACTGGGGGAAATCTAAAATTCCGGGTGAAAACACTTACCCCTTCCTCAGAGGATATGGCATGTCATGAAAGGAGGCAATTAAATCAGGATTTCCATCTGTTGCCATGCTAGTACGGAATGACTTAAGTTTCTTGCATGGATCTTTAGTACAGGCAACAGGGGAAGATTTAACATCTTCTGAACAATCTATAAAATCAAAATTTTTAATGTTAGTAGGAAAATGTTGGCACTTTAAATACATATTTAAAAGATAATAATGAATGGAAGGAGTTCTGGATGAACACCCGTGGATTCTTTCCATACGTACCAATTGCGTCAGGCTCTAAGTACCGGTCTTCAAAGATCACTGGAGCAGATTTCGATACAATGTCCATGTCCGGGCACTCGAGAGAACTACTGACTTTTGGAGATTTCTTTACTTCTTCATAAATCTCTTTATGCCTTTGAGCGCTGCAATTGGAAACGGGTTCTTATAAATAATTATCTTATCTTAATAATCTTTATTATTATTATTATTATCATCATAAAAAAGCTGTAGTATCCAAAAGCAACCAATCACATGATTTTAAACACCTAATAATCAGACCAATAATATCTGCTGTTTGGTTGCTAAGGATACCAGACTTGTAGTAAATTTGTACCATTTATTACATTAGCATGACAAAAGTATGACATTTTCATGTAAAAGTATCTCTTAGAGGTAAAAATGTAAAGGACATTCAGGGGGTTATTTATCAAAGTCCAAATTTATCTTAATATTTTCTGCTACAAACTCCAATCAAATCCGCTCTGTTTTTTTACGCTTATTTATCATTACATTTTCCCAAAAATTTGCTTTGTGGGAAAAAAAATCAGATATTAATGATTTTTCCATCCAATTTTCACAATTTCTTTGGAATTTTCACCCGAAAACACAGTGCACATCAAAAAATCATTGGGACTTCTCCCATTGACTTATATGTAACCTCGACAGGTCTGAGATGCCAGATTTTTTAGATTCTGACTTTTCCATCCTCAGGTTTTAATAAATTCTGAAAATTCATAATTTTTGTAAAAGTCTTGTTTTATTTTGTATTCAGAGTTTAGTAAATTATTCCAATGTCCATAAAAGTGTGTAAATGCAATATTCCCCAATCAGAGAACAACTGACTTCTCTAAATTTAAATATTTGAAGAAAACCCATTGTACTCACATCTTCTCATCAAATAAAATCGCTTCTTCTCGGGGATGGTCAGTAGAAAAGAACAACTTCTCGAACTTTTCTTCCTATAAAACAATAAAAATAGACACAGTTCATAAGCACAATCTTGAGAGAAAACAACAGTATAAAACAATAAATGCAGCCACACTGACGAATGAAGGGCACAAGAGGAAAGCTGCATCTGCCCTAAATCCAATTCAGTCTGCTCCTTACCTTTATTTGCTGCTTTTCTGGTTTACTCTCCAAGGAGGATTGAAGAAATATTCCCCATAGATTGAGAAGCTGAGATGACAGTTCTATTAGGCTGCCATTTATTGCTTCTGGCAGATCACTGGCGTCTTCTATTTCCTATGGTTAAAATATTCAATAATCAATACATTGTGTAAACATGGAGAATACAGTATGTAAAGCCATTTTTTTAATACCCCAATATGGAAAGCAAACTTACCGTCACTTTGTCAGATAACTCACTGAGCCGGGCTTTCATATCAAGTTTTTCTGAGGAGGAAACAAAGACAATGCAAATGAGCAGTGAATCAACGGCTTTATATTACAATTCACTATAATGTTTTTTATATCTAAGAATAGAAGCTTTTCATATTCCCTTTCCCTCGTGGGTTACTTTGCTGCTGTGATGAAAAAAATGTAGTGGATCAGACTGGAAAGGACTAAGAGCCCTTAGGATATAACAACTGGTGTGACTGAAGAATCTAAGGACACAACATGCTGAGACTTCTTGGGAATTGTCCAGATGACCAATGTAATTCTCCAAGGGGGATTTAGAAAGCAAAGGGTTAATGCAATAAAACGTATGCCACCATAGTAACCAATGAAAAGGTACAATTCACTGGTCACCAGTTTAAAAACAAGCCTGTGATTACTTACCAGACATGGTTCAAAATGAGCATCTTTTATTATATCAACCCACACGTCTTTTTACAAGTAATAATTCTTTACCTTTGCCTTTAAAGGCTGCGGCATACTGTGAGTCATGATCACTACTACTTGTAGCAGCAATGTAACCACCTGTTACCCACCACAGGAAAATTCTCAATAAAATGAATAAGAAGTGTCTTGTTAGATTTGTAGGCAATAATTGTAGGTGCCCAGCTACTCGCAGTGCTTCCTAATGATGGTGAGTTACCTGAGATGAGTTTTACAACCAAAATGCCCCACTGATCTAATATTGAAGAAACTAGAAAGGCCAGTGTGTAAATTAACAGTCACTTTGGGACACCTTAATGTGCACTTTGTATGTTAATACCCATAATCTTTAAACTTCCAAGAGGAAAGAATGTGTTAATTGACTCATCAATATCTATTATAAATTTGGGATGTTGGGCGCTCAGAGAAAGCTCAATGTTTAAATGAACTAAGTTGAAAGTTGAAAAAAACCTAACAGGCCAAATACATGGCACAAAGTAGAAGCAATCACATACCGAGCTCCAGCTTGAGTGAGGAAGGCAGCGTTTCTGATATGGAGGTGAAATAACTGTACAGTCCATCATAGGAAAGCAGCAAGCAGGATCGTAGCGTTGAGAGGAAACGATATGCATGCTGCAAGTATTTCTCTTCGATCACAAAACTTTTACCCTAAAATAGAGAAACAGAGGCATGAAGCAAGAAAGAAAGCAGAGGACACAAAGCAGTACAATATGGTGCCCTATTACCCCACAGCACTACTCTGCTTTCTTTTGCCAGTTACAGACACAAGTGCAAAGTGCTGGGGTTCACGAGGAGGGAGGAATGCTGTTAGCAGACCCGGGCCAACCCGGCCGGCCACGGCGCTGGCTTAGTGTGTGCTCAATTGCGCATGCGCGAAAGTACGCGCCAGTGCGCATGCGTGAAACTACGCACATGCGCGCAAGTGCTTTTAAATGCAAATTACCAGCGGCAGCCAGGGAGACACAGGACCGGACATGGGGTAGGTGAAAGAGCAGGTACGTGCCTGGTGCCCCCTCAGCTTTGCCCCCTAGGCATGTGCCTACTCTGCCTACCCCTAGTTCCGGCCCTGGCTGTTAGAGCTTTTGTTCTTATTTAAAATTCCACTCACATAATTGTTTTTACCCCCTGGAAGGTTCACATACAAATTCATGTTTTTTACTTACGTCTGCTGCCAATTTCTTTTTGAAGTCTTTGCCAAAAATGACACTTTCCAACGTCGGTATTTTAGCCTTTGTCCACCGGTTAGGAAGAAGCCTTTTGAATACTGAGCTTTTCTCGGGAAAGCTATAAAAATAACAAATATAGATGTATTATCTTGAATTTGATATGATTTCTTAATCGAATAATAAAAAATGTCATCATCTATATCTGACAATAACAATCCGTGTACTTACTTCTTCAGTGGGGGTTGTAATATAACCAACAGGCCATGAACATTGACGGAGAGCTTTGAAAGAGTCTTAAATACTATATTCATGTGGCCATGAATCCCTCGATGCAGGTTAAAGTGCAGTGTCATGTACTCGCTGCAGATTGGTGTCAAATTCTTACGTTCGTTCAATCTGTTCAGATAAAATCAGAAGATCGAAGTATTAAACACAAATCAGATTTCACTAACCCATCAGTCTTGTTAGCTTTCTTGTATTAGAATGAATTATATCCTAATTTATGGAACAATATTGCCACTTAACCAAGTCTATTGCTAGATCTATACACGTGTGTATGAATATACATATACGCACTGAGGATCACTAAATAGGGTTAAACTTAGGAACTATTGTATTTTTTTTAACCAAATTAATTATGTAACTATATAATCTGTTCTCTGTTGTCCTTGTGTCAGGACAAAAAAATCATTCATGCCAATTAAATAAAGTTTTAGTATGATTTAGAGAGTGATATTCTGAAACAATTTATAATTGGTTTTAATTTTTTATTATTTGTGGATTTTGAGTTATTTAGCTTTTTATTCAGCAGCTCTCCAGTATGCAATTTATTTGGTTGCTAGGGTCCAAATTCCCCTAGCAACCATGCATTTGAATAAGAAATATGAATGGGAGAGGCCTGAATAGAAAGACCAGTGATAAAAAATAGTAAAACAATACATTTGAACCAGGTACGGACTGAGAATTAAAATAGGCCCTGGCATTTCAGGTACACAGAGGCCCAATCAGCACACACAGAGGCCCAAATAGTCCCCACCAGACCACTAAATAGTTTTATGGCACCCTTATAGCAGCCCCTCTGGCATTTGCCAGAACCCACAGGTTGCCAGTCCAGGCCTGATTTGAACCCTTACAGAGCATTTGTTTTTTTAGATGGGATCAGTGACCTCCCATTTGAAAGCTGGAAAGTATCAGAAGAAAAGGGCAAATGATTAAAAAAAGATTAAAAATAAATAATAAAGACTAATTGAAAAGTTGCTTAGAATAAGCCACTCTATAACAAACTAAAAGTTAACTTAAAGGTGAACAACCCTTTAACGGCTCAGGTCGAAAACTTATTTCTATATGTAATTCTAACTGGCTAATACAAGGGTGGTTGGGTGAAGTCCCATCATTTAGCAAGGACTAATCTAAACATTTTCCAGAAAAGCAAAAACATTCGAGCGATGGGAAAGAAAGGAGTTACTTACTCTGCATAGTATATGTCAAATTTCATCTTGCTCTCCAGGGAATTCAGAGTCTCTTCAATCTGTCATTGCAGAGAAAATCAAAGAAACGTAAGATACGGTATAGGGAACCAAGAAACACAAACCTGATCTAAAAGACTTTTTATCACTTACTTTACTCTCATCCAGGAGGATATTAACTCTGTAGATCACAACGTCGTCAATTGTAACAGCGTGTTTGGTCGTAAATATTTTAAACTCACTGCTGGAGAGGACAGTGCCGTCGACTGTAGCCGGATATGCCAGATCATCTAAAACAGAACAGTTTTGCACAATTTACCAAACAATTACACAACATAATAACGCATGTCAACAATAATAACACATAGAGGCACATTTATCAAGGGTCAAATTTCAAATTCATGTGTTTTTTTTAACTTACATAAATTCGATTTGTCTCAAAATATGAATATTCGACTAGTTATTATTAGAATTGAATATTTAAAACTCAGATGAATTTTACAGACTGAAAAACTCGAATCAAATTCGATCAAACTCAATTCTCCGAAAAAAATGTCAGGAAGGCTACAAACAACTCCAAATTGATCCCTGGGTGATAAATATCGAAAACAAATCTGAATTTCTTTAAAAAACTCAAATCGAGTTTGGATAATTCCCTAGTCGAATTTTATAGTTTGACCATAGAAAAACGTACATTTTCAATTCGACCCTTGGGGGCAGATGTATCAAGGGTCGAAATTTGAGAGGTTAATTGCCTCGAAATTCGACTGGGAATAGAATTGAATAGGGAATTCAGGCGAATTTACGCGCTGGCGAATAGTCAAATGGGCGAATATTCGCCCGGCGAATAGTCGCACGATCGAATATTCGATCAAAGGATTTTCATTAGATCGAATGATCGAACAAATGCATTTTTATTCGATCAAAAACTTAGAAAAAAGCCTATGGGACTTTCCCATAGGCTTTTAAAGCAATTCGGTAGGTTTAATCTGGCAAATTAGGCAGTCGAATGATTTTTAAAAGAGACAGTACTTGGACTATCGAATGGACGAATATTCGTAGCGTTTTTGCGCTCAATCTATTCAAATCATTCTACCTAGACGAATTTACGCCAATTCGATAGTCGAGGAGCACAAAAAACGACTCGAAATTTTTTTTCCCTCTATTCATTCACCCGAGCTTGGTGAATGTGCCCCTTAATAAATCTTCCCCAAAGCATAATATTTGTGAAAACAACACTCGGGATAGTCATTGTTTTAGGAAAACTGGGTCTAAATGTTGATCAGAATCAGTGCCTGGAAAGAGGAACATAAATCTTTCCTTATGAAGCACCTGAATCCATTGAACGGGACCTGAAAACTCCATATGCAGAACTAGGTAACGAGGGTATAAGTAACAAGTACCTTTAGTATGAAAAATCCTTGCTTCAATTGTGTGAGGGATGCTCGTCTGAACCTCAAAGGATGTCTTAATCTGCCAACATCTACAAACAAAAACAACGTTTTCAATATCAATGTTTAAAATGTGACATTAAAATGCAACTCCCTCTGAGCCTCATAAACACGTTCTGTTAAAGGGGACTAGTGATGGGCGAATAAATTCGCCAGGTGCAATTCGCAGTGTCAAAAAACATGGGTGCGCGTCAGAATAGTCGCGCGAATAAAAATTATTGCACGTCTAAATTGCCGCGGGCATCAAAATTGATGCAGGTCAAGATAATTTTGACGCCAATTGACTTCAATGCGTTTCACAAACTTTTTGCTGTTTCGCAAATTTCGCTGTAAATTCACAAATTTTTCAGTGAAATGGGACAAATTCATCCATCACTGGACATTTGCCTGAATGCTTCTATATATCAAAGGATATTCTAAGGGGCAGATTTATCAAGGGTCGAATTTCGAAGTTGAAAATACTTCGAAATTCGACCATCGAATCGAACGATCTAACGATTTTTCTTCGACTTCCAAAAACTTAGAAGGCTGCTCTAGAAGGTCCCCTAACATAGTCCCCTAACATAGCACTTTGGCAGGTTTTATTTGGCAAAGTATTGAAGTCGAAGTTTTTTAAAAGAGACAGTACTTCAATTATCGAATGGTCGAATATTCGAACTATTTTACTTCGAATCGAATTCGAAGTCGTAGGGGCAAATGTACTTACGGTCAAATATCAAGGGTTAATTAACCCTCGATATTCGACTGTCGAATGGAAATCCTTCGACTTCGAATATCGAAGTAGAAGGGTTTACCGATATAATTTGATTGAACGAACTAGGGGGGTCAAAGTTTTTTTTTAAAGAGACAGTACTTCGACTATCGAATGGTCGAATAGTCAAACGATTTTTAGTTTGCATCGTTTGATTCAAAGTCAAAGTCGTAGTTATATGTCAAAGTAGCCAATTCGATGGTCGAAGTAGCCAAAAAAACCATTCGAAATACAACGTTTTTTTTATTCTATTCCTTCACTCGAACTAAGTAAATGGGCCCCGTAGTATCCCATTCGATGGTCGAAGTATCCAAAAAATCACTTTGAATTTTGTATTTTTACTTTGAAAATTCCCTCGAATTTACTTCGACCCTTGATAAATCTGCCCCTAAGTATCTGAGAGCAATGCCTTAGAAGCTGCCATATTGAAGTATTAGGATTCATCTAAACTCAGAAATTTAACCTAATGGGATTCCTTAAAGCCTTAAGACACACTTACCCACTTCGCAGAGAAATCGGATTCTGGAATTGCTCTAGATGTAATGAATACTCAAGCGTAGCTTGGACTTTTTCCATTGATGTTGTTTTTTGATTCATCGTAATACACTAAAAAGCAAACGAACAAACAGGAAAGTGAGTCTAAGTGGAAAATCATTTTAACACTTAAAAAAATATTTTTCTTCGGTCTCATTATTGAAAAATGTTGAAATGTATTAAAATTTAAGATTTATTCACTTACCTAGTTAGTAAAAAGAGTAAAAATCTGAAAAAAATGGGTGAAATTATGGGAAAGCTTTCCTGCGATGCAACACGATGTGAAGTCACAGGAAAACTGATTCCTATTATGTTTTTAACCGACATCACAGGGTGGCTGGTGATGTCACAATGACACTGACCTACTTTCTGATGGTGTTTACTTGCTAACTGATGACCTCACAGTGGGACTGCTGTAAGGCAACTGAATGTAATTCACTGTGGATTCAATTTGAATTTTTAATAAACTGTGCAAGGAGAGTTATTACTGTGCAAAGCTCACGTTGCTCAATAAAAAGAGAAAAGAAAGAAACAAGACAAATACAGTTTGAAGCTACAGGAAAACTCATCCCCTAATGTGTGTGTTTTATTTACTCACATCACACGGTGGCTGGTGATGTCATAATGGCGCATCATGTGACTTGATGTCCAGCTTCCCAAAGCTGCAAACAGCTGTTTAACTGCACATCATATAAATTACCCTGATGCTTCTAATGAGCTCAAATGTTTTTCTCTTATTAAATACTGACTGTTACACATACAAAACGGACGATATCAGCAGAAAATAAGGGAGGCTTGAGGGCCACATCAGTTTAAACACGACCATATCAGTCCTCATTCCCTGTGTTTTTTCTGCCTTTATACAGGAGTTTATCTGTGCTTTTAACTTCCATTTTTAATAAATTTCCTGTTTTTTATACCTAAAAATGATTTTCCATACATGTGTAATTTTTTATTACTCTGTGCCTTTGCCCAACAGCTTTCTGATAAATTCTATTACAAAGAGTGAAACATCCCTTGGCTATTTATTTGTATTAATACAGGTTGGTTGGAGCTGCCATAGTGTTTCCCTTAGACAATATAGTAATAAAGGTACAGATTACTATGCACACAAAACATTCCATCTCTTTATATTTATAATAAAAGTGGGAGCTGCCATAGTTCTCCTGCTGACAGGACATTACTTGTATTTACGTATAAAGGTGGCCATAGACGTGCTGGTTTACCTGCAATAACATTAAGTAGGCTGTAGCATCAGTTTCTATCACAGACCTAATTTTCTGCTTGATGACTTATGACGACCCCTAAGCTGAGCTACGCTGCCACTGGCATAAAATGACCTAACAAAATCCAAGTTAGTGAGCTCCTGTACATAACTATGAAAGCCTAAATATAACTATGGGGTTGCTGAACACCTAACCCTGTGAAGTTCAGTATATAAAATACAACGAACACTGGGCAAATTTGCACCTGGGCAGTAACCCATAGCAACCAATCAGTGATTAGCTTTTTACTGTCAGCTGCAGGGTGAACACTAAAAGCAATCATCTGATTGGTTGATTGGTTGCTATGGGTAACTGCCCAGGTGCAAATCTGCCCAGTGTTTATCAATGAACCTCAGTATGTTTAGTCGTTTAGGTTTTTGTTCTCCTTTAAACCAATTTAGCTTAAGTACAAGGGATAGCAGTGAAATGGTCTTCCTGCTTCTTCTTTCTTCAAATTTCCCTTGACAGCTGACTTTTTCATTAACATTCAGCTTTACTGAACTCTACTGCACACAGGCAGCCGGGAGAAGAAAGAAGAAGCAGGAAGACTATTGCTCCGTGGTGCTCGCTGGTATAACCCCGGGCCAGTGATAGGAGCACCAGCCTGGTGTGTCAGGTAAGTAGATATAATCACTTGGGGGTGTCTAACTTTTGGCACCCCCAAGTATAGCATGGCTTTCCTTCTGTTTTAATGGAACTATAAAATTTTATATAAAATGATGTATTTCTGCTCTGCACCACCTCTGCATGGGGACCTCTGCTGGTCTGTCCCACCCAATGTTACTGTGTGTGTGTTGGCCAATGAGCTCCTTTGCACTCAGAAGGCCTGAGTAGCTTGATGTCTTCCTTCTCCTCTCCCCAAGCTCAGCCTGGTACAGTGTCTACACATCATGTAGGTAGGCCTGGAAAACTTCAGAATGGAACACTCAGATGCTTGGTCAGGATTAGTACAGTTTACTCACGATACTTGTGCACCAAGAAACATTCCAATGGGTAAAGGTCTACATGTGCAGCACAGCTTAGTCCCACACAGCATGGATTCCTGGCCTAAGCTTATCCTCCCCAGCACAATGTTGTCCATGTCTCACACAATGTCCACAGGACTTCCACCTCCCGATTCACGGCCTGCAAAAACACTTTATTAGTCAATGGGTCATAATGTTATAATGTCAGTTTATTTCCACTTTGTATATATTACACTCATGTTCTTGTACAGTTATTTCTTATACACAGCACTTTTTGTGCAGTTAAAAATGCATGTGGAGTATGTAACACACATATATTACATTTACACTTTTTTTAAAAGAAAAATGTAAGATTGCTTGTGCCTTTTGCCTAAAAATCATCCCCATACATGTTATTTATAAGTGTGCAGCGCTAACATTTTTGCCCGTGAACCTCGTGTGTGCAACACTAATGATCAACTAGCAGGTTGAAATTTTTGGATGAATTTTTTTTTTCACCACAGCTACTGAAATACAAACCCACCAATCATTTTACTGAAAAGCAGGGGCGTAACTGTAGAGGAAACAGACCCTGTAAATGTTGGGGACCCAGGAAATATAGGGGGGTCCCATGGAACTGATAAGCAGTTGCCACATATGTTCATGGAAAATGTCTTATTGCCAATGTTTAGGCAATATCGTAACTAGAAGGGGGCGGGTCCTGGTGCGTGACGCGCAGCAGGGCCCCCGCCCCCCTCCGTACTGCCTGCATTTCAGTGGCACGCAGGCTGCCACCTCTGGCCCGCTCGCACCCCCTGCTCCCCCGGTAGTTCCGCCACTGTGTTTAGGGGCCCAATAACTAGTTCATATAAATAGTTCCATTAGTTAAACCAGGACCTTCCCCAGGAACAGCAAACAAACAACAAAGGTTTGTTTGCTGTTCCTGACTAAGGTCCTGGCTTAGGACCCGAAACGTTGAATAAACTCTCGTTTTTTTTGCATAATATGAAAACCATGAATGTGCCAGTCTTTACATTTTGCTTTACATATTTGTCACTTGGCACCCAGGTCATAGACTCTGTTAAGTTCACCTATATACCTGTATATATATATATCTAAAGTTTATAGAAAGGAGAAGCGGTACCATTGGTGTTTTGTGCAGTTGTGGTTGAACTTAGGATAGCTCCCCAAATATTATAGCTTCTGTGGGGCAGCAGTCAGAATCCCACGTCATGACTCCCATGATGCTTTCTTCTCTATGGGAAAGGAATCAGAAAAAGTACAAGTGGGCTTTGGTGTTTTTCATTAAAGACAGAAGCTCCATATCTGACGAGCAGCAAATTAGCAGAGATATCCGACTACATAATAACAAATATCTGTCAGCCCAGCATACCCACCGCTAGATTCCCCCCCTGTGTGTTTGTTTTAATAAAGCCCACAATTCAACACAAACGTTTGTGTCCTCACATGGTGTCCTGGATCAGTGCCTAGTACGCGAGAGTATCGTTTGTACTGCAAAATCAACACATTTACAGCATTTTTTCAGGGGCAAAGATAGAAAGAAGTCCGTTCTCCCCCGAAAACCATATATTTTTGGAAAGTACATATTCACCTGAATCCAAATTGGTTATGCATGTCTTTCTAATCCAAAGCACCAAGCTGGAAAACTTTTCCTAAATTTGGCGATTTTAGTGACATTTCCAAAAATCACCTCAAAACTTTCACCTTGCAGCATCTTATCTCCCACATACTATTAATCAGGCCCGGACTGGCAATCTGTGGGTTCTGGCAAATGCCAGAGGGGCTGCTATAAGGTGCCATAGAAAGTCACTATTTAGTGGGCTGGTGGGGGCTGTTTGGGCCTCTATGTGGGTTGATTGGGCCTCTTTGTACCTGAAATGCCAGGGCCTATTTTTAATTCTCAGTCTGGACCTGCTATTAATTACCAATATAACACCATGCAAATATGAAAACAGGGGGTCCACTGAACAGTTTTTGGTATGATATGTATAAGTTTACCTAAGTATGTGGCATATAGGAGCCCCTAAAATGTAGACACCCCATTTTCTTTAATTCCAGATACAGGTATGGGACCCAGAATGCTCGGGACCTGGGGTTTTCCAGATAATGGATCTGTCCGTAATTTGGCTCTTCATACCTTAATTCTACTAGAAATTCATTTAAACATTAAATAAACCCAATAGGCTGGTTTTGCTTCCAATTTGAATTAATTATATCTTAGTTGGGATCAAGTACAAGGCACTGTTTTATTATCACAGAGATTGTATCTCTTTCTCGCACACTGTAATTTTCCTTCAATTTTATTTAAATGTTATTTTTGTGTATTTCTTATTTATACCTATTGTTTGAGATCTCACTAATCACAATAATAAATAGCATTTTATATTGCACATTTAGATGTCGCTGTTGTGTGAGCAGAGTACACTATTAAATATTAATTCATGATGAGTGGAATATACATATATACTGTATAAAATATACAGTGCACCCCAGCTGAAGAAACTTCATTAGAGTGCATTGGAGTGCGGATACTCATTGGAACGCGATATATATATCTATATATATATAGATATATATATAGATATATATATATATAGATAGATATATATATATATATATATAGATATATATATATATATATATATATATATATATATATATATATATATATATATATAAAAGAAACAGATCTGGTGTACAACGATAACAAGAAGAAACGCCTGTGTGCTGGTTCAATGTCCGTAGTAAGTGTATCCAAAAAAACAGCCGCACCAACAGGACTTTTATGAAAACAAAAAGTGCTTTTATTCAACGTTTCAGCCCCGTACTTGGGCCGTCCTCAGGAAGTGTAAATCCCTATTCCCCAAACCCCACATTTAAACATTTACAGTTGGCGCCAAACAACGTCCAGCAATGACGTTCTGTCTAGGCGTCTGATGTAATTAGTGACGTGGACAAGCGTGACGTGTGCTAGCGTTAGTACCCTTTACCCTAAATTAGCGATAAGCCAAATCCTACAAAAAAATCTCAAGTGACTAAAAATGGGGCCCCATCCCATGTCCAATTTTACTTGTGTATCGAGATGTGTAGTTTAGTGTCCCATCAATAGATTGAAACCATCACCAGCAGTAAAACAATTGTTACCCTTTAACATCACTTTACTCTTAGCACCCTTTGTGGAAAGTACCTGTGGCATTCTGCCTGCCCTTGTCGCCCCCTCTGCAGATACGGTGCAACACTAAGGGGCCGATTCACGAAGGGTCGAATATCGAGGGTTAATTAACCCTCGATATTCGACTGGGAATTAAAATCGTACGACTTCGAATATCGAAGTCGAACGATTTTGCGCAAATCCTGCGATCGATCGATCGAAGGATTTTTCGTTCGATCGAACGATTATACCCTTCGAATCGTTCGATTCGAAGGATTTTAATCCAACGATCAAACGAAAATCCTTCGATCAAAAAATCACAGGCAAGCCTATGGGGACCTTCCCCATAGGCTAACATTGACTTCGGTAGCTTTTAGCTGCCGAAGTAGGGGGTCGAAGTTTTTTTTAAAGGGACAGTACTTCGACTATCGACTGGTCGAATAGTCGAACGATTTTTACTTCTAATCGTTCGAATCGTTCGAATTCGATCGAATTTAACCAATTCGATGGTCGAAGTACCCAAAAAATACTTCGAAATTCGAATTTTTTTTTATTCTAATCCTTCACCCGAAATTCGTGAATCGGCCCCTCGGCGTAGGACACCCGATCCTTGTGACTGGCTGTGCTTAGCCTCTCTTGGCTTTCCGTCTTTACACGGGTTACCATGGTAACCTTCCGCTCGTATTTTATGACTTCTCTGTTGTGTTCCATCTGACTCCCGTCCTTCAGCACTCACCGTATACCGCATACAGGGAGTCTTGGCTGGCTGCACTGTCGTAAAACAGTGCTCCCTCCGCATCTGCTCCTGCTTTCTGTATAGGCAATTCTTCCCACATTTCGGGGCTATTAAGCATTAGTGCTTGGGAGTCAGCGGTGACACTTTATGTGCCGGATTATTACTGTTAACTGCCATTCACATGTATATGTCTGCATACAGCCCAGTCACTTACCCTACGAAGCTACGGGAGTACCCACCGTTGTCCCGTGCAACTGCTAGGGGCTTTGACCTCCTTGTCAGCCAGCGTCTTTCCCCTTCTGGGTGTCTCCCGATATATATTTCACTGCTCTAAGCTGGAATATATAAGGTCACAGTGGATATAGATCAGGCTAATATATACCTCCATGAGATGTTTTTTAATAGTAATTAATTGGATTGTATAACATGATTTGTGATTTCACATTAATTTTATAATACATGAATTGTGATAATTAATTTCCACACATCATGAATTAATATTTAATAGTGTACTCTGCTCACACAACAGAGACATCTAAATGTGCAATATAATATGCTATTTATTATTGTGATTAGTGTAATATCCATGAATTCATTTCGTGTGATTGTTGTTAATTAATGAATTAGGAGATCTCAAACAATAGGTATGAATAAGAAAAAGCGAAAATCAAATCAAAATACAATTGAAGTAAAATTACCGTGTGCGAGAAATAGATACTTTTTATGGTACAATTTTGAATTTACTTATCTCACGCACCACCCATAATTGGGGTAGTGTAATCTTCAAATTATATAGCAGCGCGCGCTGCCACTATTAAAATAATCAATCTGTTCTTATCACAGAGAAAAAGGAAATCATTTTCAAAATTTGGATAAAATGGACTAAGCCTTTTAGTAATTTGGAGCTTTCTAGATAACGGGTTTTCAGATAACAGATCCCATACCTGTACTGCAAAATCAACACATTTACAGCAATTTTTGGGGGGCAAAGGTAGAAAAAAAGTACGTTCACCCCAGATAACCATATATTTTCGGAAAGTACACATTCCACTGAATCCAAATTTACTGCAAAAACCTAGGTACTATGTGCTTGGGAGTTTGAGCATTTTCCTGCCAGAACGTAGTACAGGTATGAGACCTGTTATCAAGAATGCTCGGGACCTGGGGCTTTCTGGATAACGGATCTTTCTGTAATTTAGATCTTCATGCCTTAAGTCTGCTACAAAATCATGTAAACATGAAATAAACCCAATAGGCTGGTTTTGCTTCCAATAAGGATTAATTATATCTCAGTTTGCAGATATACTGTTTTATTATTACAGAGAAAAAGGAAATCATTTTTAAAGATTTAGCTTATTTGTATAAAATGGAGTCTATGGGAGACAGCCTTTCCGTAATTCACAACTTTCTGGATAACGGGTTTCCAGGTGACAGATCCTATACCTGTACCTACGTTCTTGGCAGTTAAAGGATTTAAATGTAATTTTATATGTAACTTACGGCATTTATGTAACTTTCACAAAATTGCCAGGTCTCCTTCTGAAACCAGAAATCATATGTACATAAACATAAGGGCAGAGGCTTTGTTACTGCCGCCATTACAGGCCTTGCCATTAGCTCCCAGAATCCTTCCCTCACTGTCTCTTTCCTGACTGCACATTCCTGTGGGGGCAAGAGCCTGTCTCTTCTATTCATTCCCCTCATGTCTCTCTGTGTCTCTTGTCTCTGTTCCACCTCACTGCAGCCATGAGCAGCCCTTCTTCTCACACATGAAGCCACACCACCAGTCCCCACATTCTCTTCTCGCTTTGTTTTTTTTTTATTCAACAACAAGAAACTTTAATTGTTTGTGAACAAATGAGAGCTCAGTGCGATGGCTGCTGTGTTCCCCAGACTATACTTCCCATCCTCATCCCTCCTCAGTGTCGGACTGGGATGCCAGGGACCCACCATCTGACCTTAAACTAATAGGTTTGTGCTCTACTTGGCTGAGCCACAGGAGGCATTGGGGGTTTCTGCCTTGTAAAGTCTTTTGAATTCTACCCCCACCCTGGAGGTGTCTGTCACTCTAGCTTCCCCAGGTTGCATCAGTAGACACACCAGAAATTGGCCTAGTAAATTGGACATTACAACAGTTTGAAGCCATGCCCCATAGGATTGTGACACAACCCCCACTCTGAAAATGCCAGATAAAACTTGTGCCACATTTGTTCAAAAAAAAAAAAATCTGTTTTGATGCATTGGTCAGTAGAAGTTAGTGTTGCCACCTGGCCGCTATTTTACCTGCCTAGCCGGTAAAACACCAGCCAAGGCTGGGGCCGGTATTACAAATTTACCGGCAATGTAGCTGCCGGTAAATTTATAATACACCTTAAAAAAGCCCGTGGCCTGCCCCCAGCCTGCTCCAAACGTAACTTTTTCCTGGGCTTCTTGACAAATTTGCGTGTATGGCTCCGCCTACTTTGACATCTCGACCCGGTCAGCCAATAGCGCGTCACGGTCCCGCCCCCTTTATTGTCCTGGCCCCGCCCTTTTAACACCGCCCCCTCCACCTGTCGGTATAGATTATTTTAAAAGGTGGCAACCCTAGTAGAAGTCGACGCAACTCAGAGAGTGGCCGTAATTATGCTGGGATTATGTTGGGGGGGGGATAGCATTATGGGTTAAATAAAAACAAAATTGCACATTACATTTCATTCCTAAATAACCCCCTTATCTTGTGTTCACTGCTTGATCAACAAGTTGTGTGCTGAATGTGTATGTACAATGTGAACCATTTTTCCTTTGTGTAAATATAATAAAGGTTTTGTGAACCAGCAAAATGAGCCAATGAAAAAAACTGATCATTTTCTGGTTTGCACCTGTGCCCAGAGTATTTAATAAAAACAATACAAACAGGTTTTGAAATGTTATTTTTTTCACATTTGTTATTTTATTACTTATTATTTTGCCCTAATATGTTCTTTAGAAACCAAATAGAGTAAATGAAGTACGGTTATAGGATGCGTCATCCGAAAACCTATAATCCAGAATGCTCCGAATTAGGGAAAGGCCGCCTCCCATACCTTGTACTTGAGTCTAAGATATAATTAATCCTTATTGGAAGCAGAATTATTGGGTTTAATTAATGTTTAAATTATTTTTTAGTAGACAAAGTATGGAGATTCAAATTACAGAAAGATCTGGAAAACCCCAGGTCCCGAGCATTCTGGTTAAAAGGTGCCATACCTGTACTTTAAGGTGATTATTTATTAAAGCTCAAATTTTTCTGGCAAGACTCTTAAAGGGGAAGAAAAAAAGAAAAAAAACTCTGCTTTAGTATCCCGGAAGCGACCTGTCGAGGTCCTGTAGAAGTCAATGTCAGATGTCCCTTTTACAATGTATATCGTGGTCTGCACTGGGTTTCGTACGATAATCCAAAAAAATTGTGCTATTTGGGTGATAACGTGAAGAAAAAAAATTTCATGAGTTTATAGAGACTTTTCCCGAATCTAATTTTTCAAGTTATTTTATTCATAAATAAGGTAATGGAGATTGGGAGTTGGCACGGCGGTTTCCGAAGTCGCCCCGAAGTTTCCTCATGAGGCAACTTCAGGCGACTTCGAAAAACGCCTCGCCGCGTATGCTTTAGCGTAGGTGACTTTTCATTATAGCGGATGGGAAGACACGAGGAGGCAGTTCGGGGAGATTGTCGCCCAGAAGTCAAAGCGATTAGTCGCCAGGTGACAAAATCTTCCTGAATGATGCACATTTCAGTTGTGAAAAGCAAGTGCAGCCAATACAAGGAAGTTGCTTTTATGGTACTTCTGCCATGGAATGTTGCCCAATAAGTTGTTTCAGAGTTGTATTCAAGGCCATGAGTCAGCACTAATTTTCTTCCTATTTCGCAGTAAATGTGGGAGGTGAGTCTTTGGAAGAACTAAAAAGACTGACGTGCTGCTTTGGTTATTTTTCAGGCTGCTGTTGCTGTAGAGAGAAGGTTCACTGGAGAGGATGATGGCGAGCAAAACAGCAGAGACGCGACCCGCAACCAATCGCGGATCTCCCAGAGTCATCTCTGTAGTGTTTGTGACTCTTCTGATTGATTTATTAGGGTTCACTCTGATACTCCCCCTTCTTCCCTCTATTCTGCAGCATTTCAGCAAGTCTGACGTGAGTATTAATATTAATATAATAGCCTGTCAATAACTGCAATACATCCCAAGCACAAGATGTTACCTCTTATGTTTCTGATGCTGGTAGTCAGACTGCATTAGGTTGGTCCAACCAGTTGGAATATTGCGCTGCAGTGTAAGAAGGACTTGTGCATTTTTCTGCAACTTCTGTGATGTAGAAAGTACCAAAGAATTGATTCTCTATTCCAGGAGTGCCCATACTTTACTAATGTCAGGTCTACTTTTAGTGATGTTGTCCCATAATAATCTACATCCATAAAATCATTGTTAGCATTCTGTTCCATGCAAAATATTACTTAAATATTATATTGATTTATGAGAGAATTTATATTGCTATATTTAACAAACTATTCCTTATGTAACCTTGAGGAGGATGATATAGACAAGCTGTTTGTTGACAGTGACTTGAGATCTACTGACCACCAGCTAAAGCTCTACTGGTAGATCCCCGTCTACCTTTTGGGCACCCCTGCTCTATTCATCAATAGGAAGTCATACTGAGCCTCATGTACTTTTCATTTGGGAAAAATGCATCTGTTGGTGTAATGCCAAAGCACAGAAAGCTAGATATTAAGTGACCAATATCCCTTTGTGTAGATTATGTTGTACAGGTATGGGACCTGTTATCCAGAATGCTCGGCACCTGGGTTTTAAAATGGAGTATATGAGAGACGGCCTTTCTGTAATTCAGAGCTTTCTGGATAACGGGTTTGCCGTATAACGGATCCCATACCTGTATTGATTCATAAAGCCTTAGTCAAGCCAGGCTTGCTTGTTTTAATGTTGCCATACACATGACAATAAAAGTTGCTGGCACTTCCAGTTGTATGTATGTATATTTTTATTTGTATAGTGTTCCTTGAGGGCAAAGCACTGTACAGCAGAACAATAAATTAGTAGAACTAACAGGGGGTCATTGCAATAATAGATAGTACAGCATTAAAATACAATTCACATAAATATAAAGTATAGTTACAATACAAATTAAGTGCTCAATGTCAAGGAGACAAAAGGATGGAGGTCCCCTGCCCCATAGAGCTTAAAGTCTGAATGGGAGGGTAACTTACTGACACAGTTTATTGGCCTTTGTATGAGGGCCTTCTACTAGCTACTAGTAGCAGCTACTTGTTGTGGCTACAAAATGTAAAAAAATACCCTGCCATAGACAATACTGAGAACAACCTCTGCTAAAACACACATGGGGGCAAATTCACTAAGATTCGTAGTTGCGCCAGGTGTAACTTCGCCGCACTTCGCCACACTTCGCAAGGCGTAGTTTCGCCAGCGCTTCGCAAATTCACTAAAATCCGAAGTTGCGCTCAGGGGTAGCGTAAGGTTGCAAAGTTGCGCTAGCGTTGATTCGCTAAGTAAAGCGAAGTTACGCTAGCGAAGGCTAATTTGCATACGGCGCCAAATTCAAATTTCAATGGAGGAATACATATCAGCACTACAAATGGCTAGAAAACATCAAATAAAAATTTTATTTTGCCCTACACATGTGCCCACTGTCTAGGTAAGTTGCCATGAGTCAGGAAATGTAGGGGGAAAGGAGGGGAGCCCCAAAAATGTTTTCGATCTTTTTCAGCCTATCACCCATAATGTAGAAAACACGCCAGCGTTTTTTGGGACTTAGAAAAAATTTTGACTTTTTTTGAAGCAATCCCTATCAACTCTATTGCGCTTCGGCAGGTCTGAGGTGGCGAAGGAAGTCTAGCGTAAAAGGTAGCGTTCAGTACACTGCGCGCGTTGGTGAATTTGCGTAGTTACGTCGCTAGCGAAAAATTCACTAAGCGCCGAAGCTCCAAACGCTAGCGAAACTACGCCAGCGTTCGTTAGTGAATTTGCACAGTAACGAAAATGCCAAACGCTAGCGAAGTAACGCTAGCGTTTGGAGCTTCGGCGCTTAGTGAATTTGCCCCATGGTGTCTTAGCAAAGCCAATTATCACTATCACAAGTAGCTGCTACTAGTAGCTCTGTGTCAGGGGCATAACTATAGAGGAAGCAGACGCTGCGACTGCAGTGTCGGACTGGCCCGGCGGGGGCCCATGAGGGTTGGGCCCACCAGGTATTTTCCCGGTGTCCCGCTGGGCCAGTCCGACGCTGCAGTCACAGCAGTGTCCCTCTCCAAATATTTCTATTTGGAAAAAAAAAATTATCCCGGAGCTGCGCAGTGCTGCCTGCACATACGCGCCAAGCAACACTGTTGCGCATGTGCGCTAAGCGGCTCCCTCGCTGAGCCAGCGCGTGACAGTAGGGGGGCCGGAGGGGGGTCCTCAGCAGCAGTCCGACCCTGCCAGGAGGTGAAGGAGGAGTAATGAAGGAGTAATATCAACATATATTGGTAAAACAGGACAACCTATGTATATGTTGGGGGCCTAAAAATGTATTTGCTGTGGGGCCCAGTAATGTCTAGTTGTGCTCCTGCTCTGTGTATCTTCACCCTAACAGCTTGTTTGATGGATATTATGCCGTTCCATTATCTGGGAACCTGTTATCCAGAAAGCTCCTAGTTACGGAAAGGCTGTCTCCCATAGACTCCATTTTATCCAAATAATCCAGATTTTTAAAAATGATTTCCTTTTTCTCTGTAATAATAAAACAGTAGCTTGTACTTGATCCCAACTAAGATATAATTAATCCTTATTGGAAGCAAAACCAGCCTATTGGGTTTATTTTCTAGTTGACTTAAGGTATGGAGATCTAAATTATGGAACGATCCGTTATCAGGAAAATCCCAGGACACAGAGCATTCTGGATAACAGGTCTCATACCTGTACTACTGTCTACATTATACAAAAATAAAGGTGAATGGCCCCTTTTAATGAATGGGAACTGACGCGAAGAAGGCACTTCATTGAGGATTTGGCGTATCTGTATCTTTTTTTATTTAGCTACCAAAACTAATCCCATTTCATGTTGTATTTAAGCAGAAGTTGGTGATAATGATTGTGTGCAGTGATGCTGCTGAGACAAGCTCTGGTAAACAAATGTGTTTCTCATCCCCCTCAGGACAGCCTTTACCAGACAATACAGCACAGTGTTGATTGGTTTGCTTCAGCCATTGGGGTGCCTCAAGAGAGAAAATATAACAGTGTTTTGTTTGGGGGTAAGTATAACATTAATGCAAATGTGCTGGAACTTTACAAATGTTTTCTATTGAACCTTTATCCTATCGTCAGTGTCATAGGGAGTAATTTAAATAACTGAGGGCTTATAACAATTTACATGTCGTACATGAGGAGTGATCATAAAAACGGGCATGGTCAAAACATTTTGCCACATTCCGTGCGCCAATTTTTTTTTTGACCCTTTTTTTGTCCCTTTTCTATTTCCGAAATGTTGGGAGGTATGCAATCACTATGCAAATGCAAATACCTCTCACCAATAGGCCATAGGTTACTGAGAAGGACCTCCTGAGAATTCAACTACAGAAACAATGCATGCTTTGTGATTTGCCTTCTTGTCAGGTCTATTAATCACAGAACATGCAAAAATGAAAAGTTGTGCTCACCACTAAATGATTTTAAATCAATAAGTTCATTCTTGAAGGGTCAGGTGAAAGTGAGTGTAGGACTGGCCAGACCAGTGATGACTTTGACGTAGTTGGCCAACTTGAATATATTGCAATATATGGACAAACAATCCCTGTTTTGTTTAAAAGGGAGGGCATTTTTAGTAGCTTAATGCAGAACATTTTTAATGTCCTTGATATATTGATAATGGCCAAGAGGACCTCTTGTATTTGCACAGAAGATGCTTGATATTGTGAAAATGCCATGATTGGAGGAGAGCTAACTACCAATACTCTCCTTCAGTGCTGTGCATAGTCATGACAAGCATTAGTGAGAAAGTGAAAAGAAACAAACAGATAATGCTTAATTTTGTGTGGAATTCCCTTTTAAATGGTATCTATAGCGAGAATGTAAAATATTAAAATGTTATAGTCTACACATATACTCTGTGTATGCAATAAATGCACCTTTTAGTATCATAGTAATATAGTAACATAGTAAGTAAGGTTGAAAAAAAGACACACATCCATCAAGTTCAACCTTTTTTTTTTTTTATATCTGCCTAACTGCCAGTTGATCCAGAGGAAGGCAAAAAAAACCCATCTGAAGCCTCACCAAATTTGCCTAAGAGGGGGAAAAAATTCCTTCCTGACTCCAAAATCAGACTACTAGTCCCTGGATGAACTTGTATTATGAGCTATCTCCCATAACCCTGTATTCCCTCGATTGCTAAAAAGCCTTCAAACTCCTTCTTAAAGCTATCTAATGTATCAGCCTGTACAACTGATTCAGGGAGAGAATTCCACATCTTCACAGCTCTCACTGTAAAAAACCCATTCCGAATATTTAGGCAGAACCTATTTTCTTCTAATCAGAATGGGTGACCTCGTGTCAGCTGGAAAGACCTACTGTAGCACTTAAAAAATTTGCAATTAAAATTCGAGAATATTGTGAAGTACAAATGTTTGTCCTTGTTTATCCAAAGTTTCTATCCATTTAGGACTGTGTATTTTATTTTCCCATTCATGCTCTTAAAGGAGAAGGAAAGTCATTTAGCACTTGGGGTTGCCAAATATTAGGCACCGCCAAGTGAATGTATATACTTACCTGAAACCCCAGGGCCGGTGCCCCTATCAGCAGAAAACTGCACAGGCCCAGGGGTTATTCCAGTGAGCACCACGGAGTGAAAAGCTGAAATTAAACTTATTTAATTAATGAAAAAGTCAGCTTTTTAATTCTATTGCACATGCGTCTGCCCCGGGAAATTTGAAGACAGAAGAAGACGGAAGAGGATCGCTCTGTGGTGCTCACTGGTATAACCCTGGCGGTGCAGTTTTCTGCCGATAGGAGCACTGGCTCGGGGGTTTCAGGTAAGTAAATACAATCACTTGGATGTGCCTAACATTTGGCACCCCCAAGTGCTAAATGACTTTCCTTCTCCTTTAATTGTATTTGGATTTCATGGTTTGGCCACTAGATGGTACTAAGATATAAGGTGAAATTCATTATGTTACATATAATAAATGTAAACTTCATTTGAAGTGTACATTTTACTATGTTTTTTGATCTCCATGTATTTCATCATTGCATAGATGATTTATGCAACGTGTATATTTTTCAAAGAATAGTATTGGGATCCTGCATTAACATTTGCTAAAAAGTTATTAGTAAGTTAGACTAAAAAACATTGATGTTTTATTTATTCACACACGTGCTATTTTTTGACCACGCCTATTTTTGTGGCCACACCCCTAATTACCATGTTCATTTTACAAAATTTCGTTGGTTATAAGAGTTTGAACATATTTCTGTGTTTTTTTTTCAATTATCACAGTTTTGCTAATGAAGGTGAATGAAGGTGAATTTCCCTTTAAGCTGTGAGTGTAACTTTTCCCAAGGGACCTGTTGTCTAATCTTATATTGTTACAATTACTTATTTGCTTATCTAGATACATTTGAATTGTTAAAAAAAATTATCTTGTCTTCTGTTGTAGCTGTTCTATGCTCTCTGCCAAAAGCCAATTAAGTTAGAAACTTTGTTTCTTTTTCTGGCTGTTCAGTGCAGAGAAAAATGGGACTTTCCAGTACAAACGAGGGACTGCAGGTTGAGCTGTCAAAAGAGGGACTGTCATCTAAAAACGGGACAGTTGGTAGGTATGATTATTTTTAACTTTAACTAATAAAACAGTTTTTTACTTTATTTTTTGGCCCTGTGGATTCCGTCGAGTGTTGGATAGCCCTGTTTTTCTTTTTGCATATACTGCTATATATAGAGAGAGAACAATTTTGGCAGGATTAATTCATTAGGAATGTTCTGTGTTTATAATCCTCCCCATCTCTTAACTTGGGAGACCAGCAGTGTTGGACTGGGCCGGCAGGACACCGGGAAAAACCTGGTGAACCCCTGCATTCTTGAGCCCCGATCCACTCCTCGGATCCAGGCCTGCTCCTGTGCCTGCACCATCCCCTCTCCCTGCTTTCCCGGATCCAGGCTAGCTCCTGCTCCAACACCATCTCCTCTCCCCACCCGTGCCATCCACTCTCCCTGATCATAGGCGGAGAGGGAGGTAAAAACATATGGGGGGCATGTGGAGGGGTTAGGAGCTAGGTCCTTGAAAGGTGCACCGGTGGGCCCTGGACATCCCAGTCTGACGATGGACACCAGAGAGACCTGAAACACTGCTGGCAACTGAAGTATCTGCTTGTGAGCCAATAAAGGCATTTTAACTGTATTTTGGTGAAAAAAGCATAGACGAGATAGACTGTAGATTCAGATATCAAAATTAGCTGGATTTATTGAACCCCTTTCTCCTGAAATAACCTCTGCCATCTTCATTCCTGACTGCTCCTATTTCATCATACTCTCCTTTTGTTTTAATGAGCGAAGGCCATACATCGTCACATTTGCTTACATTATCTGACTGTGAGTGAGCAGTTTACTTTAACTTTAAGTAAATATCATCTTTACCATGTCAGGAAATTTTTACCCCCATTTCAATAAGCTTGATTGCATCCTATTGTAGCTTGCTCACAATTCACCTTACACTGAAATAGATGGTTCTGTTAAACAGCTGCCCAAGATGGCCTATTCCTTTTTATTCTCTCTCCAGAAACCGGAGCTTGATTCATGTTGCTATCAGGTAAATGGAAACCACATGCGATAGAAGACAACATTAAAGGCTGGAATACTGCATGTAATCTAGAAGCTCCTAGTCCAAACACGTATCTCAGTATGTCCTTGGAAAAACATTGGATTCATCTCATGCTGCCAATAGTTCTCATAAGGAAAAAATTATGTAGATGTATCCGATATAAAGATTGTATTTATACTGACTTAATACTTACTGTTTACCTTTAATCAAGGCTATTTTTGGATAAGCTTTCTCTTTAGTGAAGTTATAGAGTGATCCGTATTGATAAAAGGATACACTGTATGGGGCACATAACTATGCGAGTATATGTGACGATAAATTATGTATATTTAATTCATTTGTTCAGTGATTACCTTATACAGGGGATCCCCAACCTTTTTATCCATGAGCCACATTTAAACGTGAAAAGAGTTGGGGAGCAATGCCATGAAAAAAAGTTCTTTGGAGGAGAAAATACGTGCTGTGATTGGCTATTAATAGCCCCTATGCGCACTGGCAGCCTAGAGGAGGTTCTGTTTGGCAGTAAAACCAAAGCTTGCCTTCAAGCCAGGAATTCAAAAATAATCACCTGCTTTGAGGCCACTGGGAGCAACATCTATTGGGTTGGTGAGCACAGTGTTGGACTGGGATGCCAGGGGCCCACCAAAAAACCTTAGACTGTGGGCCCACTCTCCAAACTATTTGTCCTCTTTCTCTACTCACTCAACCTCTTTATTCTCCAAGTCTCTTTTCTATCTTTTCTACAATCTATTATTTGATCTATTTAGCCTTTTATGTTTCCATACAGAAATAGGGAATGACCATGAAATAGGCCAAATGTTTAGAAGCAAGAGGCCTACTGACCTCTGGGCCCACCGGGAGTTTTCCTGGTATCCCTGTGGGCCAGTCCGACACTGGGTGAGCAACATGTTGCTTGCAAACCACAGGTTGGGGATCATTGCCTTGTACCAAGAGTGGGCCTTGCTTACTATCGTGCTAAACAATAAAATACTTATTTGTCCATCTTTTGACTGAAGCAGTAGGAAAGCTTGCCCAATCCTGCCCACACCCTTTTGGTTTGGCCAATGTGTACCTAGAACAAGGCCATAAAGTAAACTAAAACAGTTCTGCTCCTGTACATGAATCCATGCAGTTAAACTCACGGAAAATCCCCCACCTTCCAATACTTTTTTAAAGATTTTATTCAAGTATTTTCAAAATCATAAACAAGGAGTAAAGAGTCTCAAGGGCCTCAATATAGAAGGTTGTCAGTGTACATTTGTTGCATTGTTATCCATGTGCTCCCACACTGCTTGTTTGGGAATCCTCTGGTTATATAAGGTAGTATCTGACTAGTCGCAGAGTCAGTGGAGGGCACACTAATGTACCAATAGTATAAAATAGTTTAACACGGTTTAACTGATTACAGGTGCAATGAGCCCATATAAGGCAAACATACTAGGTACAATCTAAATAGAGAGGGCTTGCACACTGAATAAACAGACCAGGTGGTATTGGAAAAAAATGTATTTACATGATCATAAGCAATCACAGAAAAGTATCAATTTAGTCATATATACATGATATGACAAAACTTCCACAAAGTATACACTATATGAATACATACCACTCAAATTAAGTCAAATACAGATAATCAGCAGAAAAGAAGTGGATACCCTTGCCACAAAATGAGAATTACCCCGACGTTTCGGCTGTTAGCCTTTCTCAGGGGAAATCCCCTTTGAGAAAAGAACAGCCTTAGGACTAAAAACATCTGCATATGTATGGGGCAAGTTTTAAAATCCCATTGGGCAACCTCATCAAACTCATGGATCTAACCATATTAACCACATTACTTGCTTATTGACAAAATCAAGGTCAATGGAAATGCCAGATACTGCAAGTGGAAATGTGCCATAGTCCATGCTAATTATAGTCAAGACCAGAGGTCCCCAACCTTTTTTACCTGTAAGCCACATTCAGTTGTAAAAAGAGTTGGGGAGCAACTAAAGTATAAAAAATGTTCCAGGGGGTGCCAATTATTTGGTAGCGCCTATGTGCTATGGTAGTCTACAGGAGGTTCTGTTTGGCAGTACATCTGGTTTTATAAAACCAAAATTCTTCAAGCATTCTCAATACCGACATTAGGGGAACTCTTATGAAATGATATTGATCTAGATCGAGAAATGGAAACGTCAATTTCAGGCTTTTATTGTATGTGCTTCTGATATAGGATCTGCAAGAACTAAATGTTTTTAGTTTAAATCAGATTGCTATGGGGCTGGAGGTATAAAAAAACGATTTGCAACGGGGACCATGCCCGTTCCTATACCCCTGCCACTCTATTTAACTATTTTAGTGGGACTACAAGCCTGTACTTGTCATAATGCCTTCCTTCATGGGTTTCTCACTTCTGCACTAACACGGCTCCTCTCACTGGAGTTCACATCACAATAGTGATCAAAGTCTTACCATTGATGATGCAGCTCCTGGACTTAAGTCTCAAAGGCTGCCCAGTCCTGCAGGGCTCAGCTTGAGTTCCAGGCATCTCCTTGGGGCCGAATTAAGGTAGACCTCCATTCTCTCTTTGTCCCATGCATCACTTATGCCTCTATGTAGCGAATAGAAGTGTCAGTGGAATAGGTCATCAGTGATATTGTTATGTTTGTTAGTACAGGTATCAGGTATGGGATCCGTTATCCAGTAAAACCCGTTATCCAGTAAGATCTGAATTACAGAATTGCCGCCTCCCATTTATCCAAATAATCCAAATGTTAAAAAGTAATTTCCTTTTTCTCTGTAATAATAAAACAGTACCTTGTATTTCAAGGGTCCCCAAGCTTTTGTACTTGTAAGCCACATTCAAACATAAAAGTAGTTGGGGAGCAAGAAGCTATATCCAGCAGTACACCATTTAAATGCAACCAAAATTTGCCTCCAAGCCAGGAATTGAAAAAATAAGCACCTGCTTTGAGGCCACTGAGAGCAACATCCAAGGGGTCGTGAGCAACATGTTGCTCACGAGCTACTGGTTGGGGATCACTGTTGTACTTGATCCAAATTAAGATATAATTAATCCTTATTGGAAGCAAAACCAGCCTATTGGGTTTATTTAATGTTTAAAGGATTTTCTAGTAGACTTAAGGTATGAAGATCCAAATTACTGAAAGATCCATTATACAGAAGACCCCAGGTCCCGAGCATTCTGTATAACAGGTCCCATACCTGTACTTGCTCTGGCTTAAAACCTCCAGGCTAATATATTTGCCAATACGTATATATTCAATTATTTCATTTTTGTTAATTAATTAATGGTACAGGTTATTCTTGTACCTGCCATCTTCTGGGCCTCTGGAAAATAACACCTGGCATATACTTGTTAGATTTGTATATGTTGTCATGTACCACGGAGTGTTAATCAAATCAAATCAGTAAGGTGCCACGCGACTGCGGACATCGTGGAACTGGCGGAGGAGGAAGGGACCAATCTACTGATAGCCAGCCATCGGAGCCCCCGACCTCAGAATCGTCTACATCATCCATTTCTTTTTTAGATGGGGGCCACAAGAAATACAAAAAGCAAAAAGGCGTGGGGGGAGGCGACGCAAGCGGAATATGGGATCAACGCAGACAGCCAGAACGGAGAGCACGGACGGGACAGAGACACTAGTGGTAAATATTTCTTCCATTCATTTAAATAACGCTGAAGTGACATTGCTGAGTAAGGGTGTTTCATTCTGTCCCACCAACAGGTGTGACCCCTTTCAGTTGGACGTTGATTGTGAACGTTTTTTTAGGAATCTGAGGTTAAAATCTTTCTTTTCAGGCCCACATGTGAATGTAGAGAGTGGACGTATGGGTAACAATGAGGAGGGGATACAACTCACATTAAAGAATGTAAATTTACGTAACAAGAGCTCCTTTACTCCCCCAACCACAGATGTGGTGGTGGAGTCCTATATCAAACTGGTAAAAAATGATATTGATAAATTGAAATTGAAGTTCAAAACTAATCCTTTTCTGGATATTAAACCTAACATGAATAAAAAAGAGAGAATACAATTGGAAACAATTCTGACACATAATGAGCTAATATTTAAACCAGCGGATAAAGGAGGAGCTCTTGTTGTGTTGAATAAGAGTTATTACATCAATGAAATTTTGTTACAACTGAGTGATACAAATGTATACCTTAAATTGCCAGCAGATCCCCTCATAAGTATACAAATTAAGGTTCGCAACATTGTTAATAAGGCTAGAGAAGATGACCTGATAGACGATAAGTTACAGCAATTCCTACAACAGAAACATCCTATAACTCCCGTTTTCTATACGTTACCTAAAATTCATAAGGATCTAAAACAACCCCCAGGGCGCCCCATAGTGGCCAGTAGTGATTCAATTTTTGCTCCCCTTTCGATATATCTTGACAAAATTCGACAGCCTTTTGTGGTTAAAACTAGATCATATTTGAAAGACACAGCACAATTACTAGGGATCTTAGAAACCCTCATTGTGACAGAAGAGACAATACTTGTAACCATGGACATCCAAAGTCTTTATACATCTATAATGCATGATGATGGCATACAGGCCATAAGTACTGTGTTGCAAGACAATAGCGAATATTCATATGAAGCTAAGGAATTTTTTCTTGCTTTATTGAATATCGTTTTAAGGGAAAATTATTTTTTATTCCAAGACAATTTCTTTTTACAGTTACAGGGTACCGCCATGGGAAGCAATGTTGCTCCCACATATGCAAATTTATACATGGATTTTTTTGAACGTGCATATATGTACACAAATCCGGATTTTGTAGAATATTGCCAATTATATCGAAGATATATCGATGACATCATTATGTTGTGGACAGGCACAATTGAGAGCCTGATTACGTTCTGTGACCATCTAAATTCGGTTGTACCGACCATAAAATTTACCATTATACATGATCTATTGAGGATTAACTTTCTAGATATATGGATCACGAAAAAGGACTCCGGTCTTCAAACTGATCTCTATAAAAAAGAGACAGATCGTAACAGTTTGTTACACTATACAAGTTTTCATCCTCCTGCCTTAAAAAACAACTTGCCTAAAACTCAGTTCATGAGAGTTAAACGCTTAGTTTCAGAGCAAGAAAACGAACATAAGAGAACAGAGGAGATGAGTAAAAGGTTTTCACAGAGGGGTTACCCTAAAAGGCTCCTAAACTCCTGTATACAGGATATTCAGGAGATTCCACAGAATGAACAAAAGAAACAAAAAGATCCCGATAGACTTGCTTTTGTAAGTAAATTCTCTGTAGCCAGTAATGGATTACGTAAGATCATTCATAAACATTGGCACATTTTACAAACATGTGCCCCACATATACCAGCTTTTGTAAAAGCCCCGATGATGGCCTACCAGCGAGGCAAGAATTTTAGAGATATACTTATCTCTAAAGGGCTGGAATAGCCCGAAACGTCGCTCTGCTAATGGCATGAATAAATAACCTTTGATTCACACATCGGAGTACCACGGAGTGTTAATTCCTTTGCTTTTGGCAGTTAGTAAACAAAGCATTGTCTCTGGTTTATTCATACTATGCTCATACAAGTACCTGAGGACTGTCCACCATTATAAGCTTCCCTGTGCTTGTAGCGGGGTGAATATTAAAATCTGGATTTGTGTCCTATACCTTCCCAATGGCATTGCTTAGAGCTGGAGTAACTGACAAAAATGTTTCTTCATCTCGTCCTCCTTTACTAGCCACTAGAAAAATGTGGCTAATAGAGCAGTAGGCATCCACCTCCTCTTGCCCCCTATCCATTTTCTAAGTTTGCACTTTATTATGGGACTTGAAGTCCCTCTGATTTCCATAGTGGGAGGTGCATAGATTCTCTGGAAAGCAGAGCCACTTCAAGTCCCAGAATCCCTCACTTTACAAAAGAACAAGGTAAGGAAGGGGTTGCATTACACTGTGAGCCTAAGGGGGGATGGGGAACTGGTCCCAATGAGCACACATACAGCCTTTCATGGTCTCTGCGGAGTCAATTATGTCTGCATAAAAGATACATTTATATGTGGAAGAGTTTATGCACCTTTTCTACATAAGCCCAACTGACTCAGCTCATATCAAAAAGGGGCATATATGTTCCTCTTCTATGGCTAATCTTTAGCTTGTGTTTTTGATCACATGACTCCGCAAACGCTTCAAACTCCATATCCTCCAAAAGGATGCAAATGTATCCCTGTGGCTCTCATAGAGGTCATATGTTAATCTTTAAAAAAAAATGGATTTATGCTGAAATTTATTTCAGTGAAAATTCACAACCTTCCCTTCCTTCGTTCACTTTCTCCCAAGATTTTCCTGCTCATTAAAATGCGAGACGTACGGGCAGAATGAAAAGATATTTTTATTAGAACATCCTGGAGAACGAAGTGCCTGTTTATGCGCGTATGATTACTTATACAAAGGCTGATTTTTTTTTTGTACCTTATCGCCATCTGTCTCATGCTGTAAATACTACAAAACAGCAAACTATTTTCTCAGGATGATCGCATTCCGAAGCAATGCTGTACAAAGCGTTTCCTAATAGAGCCTAAGGGAACGGCAAATTCTGACAAATTCTTCAATTACTGAGATCATTCAGTGTCCTTAGGGGTCATTTCCAAAGGGCAGGGCAGGGTGCAAAGTGCAAAAAAAAACACAGGGGTAAAAATCCATGTTTTATTTTTTGCACATCTCTGCAAAATGGAGCAAAGAGACTTGCGTTTATGATCTGCATCCATCAACATTCAAGAGGAGAGGGCTAAGTAGCTCAAGGGTTTCAGTCTCTGTACCACTATTACCCACTGTCTGGTCAGAGGAAGACCCAGACCATCTCACATAGAAAAGAAGAGGTGAGACAAGGAGGTATTATTGATATTTCATAGGAGCTGGAGAATAAAACTGCAATAAATATTTTCTGACATTGTACCCCCCTACTTTCCACAAATGGTTGCACCTTAGGTAGGTGCATTTACTGCCTGCCATTGGTTTCAGCCCCGGACACAGGGCACATCAAGTTGTTAGCAGCTAAAAATAGAAGGAAAGGAATGTGGAATGAGACACACAGTGCCCCTTATCATTGTCCTTTGCAAAAAATGATAACAAAGGGGATATATATATATATATATATAGCGTGAATGCCTTTTCCACTGTGGTGCCTTTAGTAGCCATGGTGGAGCACAGAGCTGCTCTTACCCACGAGCTCTGACTGCCTTACACCAGGGTACACTCAGTTGTACTATATTTGGGTCTAGTCTGTCATTTGCTGAGCTTCATTCATGGGTGCCTTGTATCCCCCGATCTCACTAAGGTAATGGTAATGGTTGCATTAGGGCTTCATCCTAAGGCCTTCCTCAACCCCTCCAGTTAGGGTTGCAACCTGCCCTGTATTTAACCTGCACAGCCGGTAAAAATTAAGCTTGATCCCAAATGATATTAATAGGGGAAATCCATAAAAATATAGGAAGCCTGGTATTTTTTTTCAAAAAAAGGTGGCAATCCTACCGCCTACTTAGGTGGAGTCTCCTACCTGACCTGATCAATAGTACCTCACTCCCTCAGGACATAGGATACTGCCCGGTGACATTCTGTGAGGCAGGAGCAATTAACTATTTCATATATCCTACACCAAGGATCCCCAACCTTTTGAAGCCGTGAGCAACAATCAGAAGTAAAAGGAGTTGGGGAGCAAAACAGGCTGACAAATTTACTTGGGGTGCCAAATAAGTGCTGTAATTGGCCATTTGGACAATCCTACATGGATTGTCAACCTACATTGAGGCTCTGTTTGGCAGTACACCTGGTTTTTATACAACCAAAACTTGGTTTTTCAGAGCCAGCACCTTGTGACATGCCTGTGTGGAGATAGTGTATCACACTGATAAATGCACCTTAGGATCTCTGTACAATAACCTGGATCCCCACATCGGGGAAATCACATAAACTAAATCCCTATTAGTCTGTGATACACTACAGGCCAGTGGTGCATGAGAGGAGAGTTACCATCTTGCTATCTGTCCATGCCTCATCACCCTTGAGGTCTTTCCTTACTGGTAATATAGTCCCAGGCTCCCAAGATGTCAAGATTTGGTACGCCAGGCACTTGAATTAATCTGACTGTCCCTTCTCAACATGTCAGTTAGAGTTTCTAATGCTAACAGACTACTGAATAGTGTTGGGCGAATATATTCGCCTGGCACGAATTTGCGGCGAATTTCCACGTTTAGCCACGTTCATTTCCGATATTTTCCTGAAAACATTCGAAGTGCTCGATTTTTATGTGAAAACGTTCAAATTCCTAGATTTTTTCATGAAAATGTTCGAATTTCTTGATTTTGTAGAGAAAACATTCAAATTGCTCGATTTTGAGTGATAACGTTCAAATTGCTTGATTTTTTCGTGAAAATTTTCAAATTGCTTGATTTTGTAGTGAAAACATTCGAATTGCTAGATTTTTGGTGAAAACATTTGAATTGCTCAATTTTAGTGAAAAAGTTCGAATTGCTCAATTTTTTTCGTGAAAACGTTCGATTTTTTCGTGAACTTTCCGATTTCATGATTTTTCGTCAATTTCTCGCCCAGAGAAATTTGCCCATTACTACTACTGAAGCTTAAAGGGATACTGTCATGGGGAATTTTTTTTTTTCCAAAATGAATCAGTTAATAGTGCTGTTCCAGCACATGACCAGGGGCAGCTGGGAAATTGATAAAATATCTAGCCCCATGTCAGATTTGAAAATTAAATATAAAAAAATCTGTTTGCTCTTTTGAGAAATGGATTTCAGTGCAGAATTCTGCTGGAGCAGCACTATTAACTGATGCGTTTTGAAAAAAACATGACAGGATCCCTTTAAATATGTCAGCCCCCTCATAGAGGAACATGGGGATCAGATGGGTAATGTAAAATAATCTGTAAATAGTTTTTATGGCAACATTATAAATAGCATGCGAAGACAATATTATGATAGATATAAAAAAAGGTTTAATTTTTGGTGTCAGTATCTGTTTAAAATCAGGGGATGTAAAATTGAGGTTCCACTGTATATATATATATGTGACAGTAGATTTATGGCTCCAGATCATATAGGGCCCATGACTATTAATAGATGACTTATATTATAGACTTATTTTGAAAATGTCTCATTTGTTTAAGAGCTTCACTGGGCCTCTTTCAAGGGCCCCCTTCAATCATACACTGTAAAGTGTCTCTCTCTCTATTGGCTTAGTATAGTGCTGTTATACAGGCAGAAACATACAGCAGCTCAATAAAGATAAACTCGCTGGTTTGAGGAATGTTTGTTGCTTTGTGCTTGTGGCCAGGACTAAGGGGTTTCTGTAGACCCCGCAGCTGATAAGAATTGCTCAGACTGCGCCGTTACTCGGTGTTTCCAGTAGGTGGCGCTCGTCCCATTGTCAATGGGAAACCCGACCGTCAAAATCTCCGTTTTATCCTGTGTAAAGGGGAAAAAAATCGCGTGCTTTGTTTGCAATCCCTCCCCTAGTATCTATCTATCTGCCATACACATCCCTTGCCTGTCAGTGGCACATCAGAAGGAGATCATGGCACTGAGGGGGACACTTGTTCTTCCTCCTCCCGGGGGCATCACCCTACTGGTGGGCAGTTGCCTGTCCCTGCTGGTGCTTCTTGCTCAGGGCACGGGGCAGCACACAATGAGCAGGAGGGGTGCGCTGGATGTAGCGGAGCCGGGGATCAGAGCGGATGATGGGGATGATGTTGGATCTACAGAGGAGGCTTATCCTGCAGCAGGACGATTCAGGCGGGCAACCTCCAGGGGGCGCGTTTCGCTGCTCAGCACCTCGTTTGTGCTCAAGGGGGACGCGTCTCATAACCAGGCGATGGTGCATTGGACCGGGGAGAACAGCAGCGTAAGTACCGACCTTATCCCTTCACTCCTCTCTACATGTGTCTGATCCTTATACTCTCTCTGCCCATCTCCTCTTATACACTCTCTCTTATACACTCTCTCTCTTCTACACTCTCTCTCTCTTATACACTCTCTCTCTCTTATACACTCTCTCTCTCTTATACACTCTCTCTCTCTTATACACTCCCTCTTCTACACTCTCTCTCTTCTACACTCTCTCTTATACTCTCTCTCTCTCTTATACACTCTCTCTCTCTTATACACTCTCTCTTATACACTCTCTCTCTCTTATACACTCTCTCTTATACACTCTCTCTTATACACTCTCTCTCTTATACACTCTCTATCTCTTATACACTCTCTCTCTCTTATACACTCTCTCTTCTACACTCTCTCTCTTCTACACTCTCACATACACTCTCTCTCTTATACAATCTCTCTTATACACTCTCTCTCTCTCTTTCTCTCGGATGAGTAGTGAAACGTCTTCATTGATTACTCAGCAAGTCCAGTTGTTTTTAGATTGACCTATACTAGACTCTCTCTTATACGCTCTCTCTCTCTCTTATACACTCTCTCTCTCTTATACACTCTCTCTTCTACACTCTCTCTCTTCTACACTCTCTCTTATACACTCTCTCTCTCTTATACACTCTCTCTTATACACTCTCTCTTATACACTCTCTCTCTCTTATACTCTCTCTCTCTCTTATACACTCTCTCTTCTACACACTCTCTCTTATACACTCTCTCTCTTATACACTCTCTCTCTTATACACTCTCTCTCTCTTATACACTCTCTCTCTCTTATACACTCTCTCTCTCTTATACACTCTCTCTCTCTTATACACTCCCTCTTCTACACTCTCTCTCTTCTACACTCTCTCTTATACTCTCTCTCTCTCTTATACACTCTCTCTCTCTTATACACTCTCTCTTATACACTCTCTCTCTCTTATACACTCTCTCTTATACACTCTCTCTTATACACTCTCTCTCTTATACACTCTCTATCTCTTATACACTCTCTCTCTCTTATACACTCTCTCTTCTACACTCTCTCTCTTCTACACTCTCACATACACTCTCTCTCTTATACAATCTCTCTTATACACTCTCTCTCTCTCTTTCTCTCGGATGAGTAGTGAAACGTCTTCATTGATTACTCAGCAAGTCCAGTTGTTTTTAGATTGACCTATACTAGACTCTCTCTTATACGCTCTCTCTCTCTCTTATACACTCTCTCTCTCTTATACACTCTCTCTTCTACACTCTCTCTCTTCTACACTCTCTCTTATACACTCTCTCTCTCTTATACACTCTCTCTTATACACTCTCTCTTATACACTCTCTCTCTCTTATACTCTCTCTCTCTCTTATACACTCTCTCTTCTACACACTCTCTCTTATACACTCTCTCTCTTATACACTCTCTCTCTTATACACTCTCTCTTATACACTCTCTCTCTCTTATACACTCTCTCTTATACACTCTCTCTTATACACTCTCTCTCTCTTATACTCTCTCTCTCTCTTATACACTCTCTCTTCTACACACTCTCTCTTATACACTCTCTCTCTTATACACTCTCTCTCTTATACACTCTCTCTTATACACTCTCTCTTATACACTCTCTCTTATACACTCTCTCTCTCTTATACACTCTCTCTTATACACTCTCTCTTATACACTCTCTCTCTTATACACGTTCTCTTATGGGCGCAAATTCACTAAGCGCCGAAGCGCTGAACGTTAGCGTTAATTTGCTAGCGTTTGGCATTTTTCGTTACTGCGCAAATTCACTAACGAAAGCTGGCGTAGTATCGCTAGTGTTACTTCGCACCCCTACACCAGGCGAATTTTCGCTAGCGACGTAACTACGCAAATTCACTAACTTGCGCAGTGTACTGAACGCTACCTTTTACGCTAGACTTCCTTCGCCACCTCAGACCTGGCGAAGCGCAATAGAGTAGATAGGGATTGTTTAAAAAAAAGTCAAACTTTTTTCTAAGTCCCAAAAAATGCTGGCGTGTTTTCTACATGATGGGTGATAGGCTGAAAAAGATCGAAAATATTTTTGGGGCTCCCTTCCTTCCCCCCTACATTTCCTGACTCATGACAACTTACTTAGACAGTGGGCACATGTGTAGGGCAAAATAAAATTTTTATTTGCTGATTTGAAGGTTTTCTAGGCATATGTAGTGCTGATACGTGTTCCTTCATTGAAATTTGAAGCCGTATGCAAATTAGCCTTCGCTAGCGTAACTTCACTTTACATAGCGAATCAACGCTAGCGCAACTTCGCAACCTTACGCTACCCCTGTGCGCAACTTCGGATTTTAGTGAATTTGCGGAGCGCTGGCAAAACTACACCTGGCGAAGTGCGGCGAAGTGCGGCGAAGTTGCACCTGGCGCAACTTCGCATCTTAGTGAATTTGCCCCATAGACTCTCTCTCTCTCTCTTATACATGTTCTCATATACACTCTCTCTCTCTTATACCCACTTTCTCTCTCTCTCTCTCTCTCTCTCTCTCTCTCTTATACACTCTTTCTTATACACTCTCTCTCTCTCTTATACTCTCTCTTATACACTCTCTCTCTTATACACTCTCTCTTTTATACTCTCTATCTTATACACTCTCTCTCTCTTATACACGTTCTCTTATACACTCTCTCTCTCTTATACACGTTCTCTTATACACTCTCTCTCTCTCTTAAACACTCTCTCTCTCTCTCTTATACACACACTCTCTCTCGCTCTCTTATACACTCTCTCTCTCTCTCTCTCTTATACACTCTCTCTCTTATACACTCTATCTCTCCTATACACTCTCTCTCTTATACACTGTCTCTCTCTTATACACTGTCTCTCTCTTATACACACACTCTCTCTCTCTCTTATACACTCTCTCTCTCTCTTATACACACACACTCTCTCTCTCTCTCTCTCTATCTCTCTCTCTTATACACTCTCTCTCTTATACACTCTATCTCTCATATACACTCTCTCTCTTATACACTGTCTCTCTCTTATACACTGTCTCTCTCTTATACACACACTCTCTCTCTCTCTCTCTCTCTCTCTCTCTCTCTTATACACTCTCTCTCTTATACACTCTCTCTCTTATACACTCTCTCTCTTATACACTCTCTCTCTTATACACTCTCTCTTATACACTCTCTCTCTTATACACTCTCTCTCTTATACACTCTCTCTTATACACTCTCTCTCTTATACACTCTCTCTTATACACTCTCTCTCTTATACACTCTCTCTCTCTCTCTCTTATACACTCTCTCTCTTATACACTGTCTCTCTCTTATACACTCTCTCTCTTATACACTCTCTCTCATACACTCTCTCTCTTTTCTACACTCTCTCTCTCTCTTATACACACTCTCTCTTATACACTCTCTCTCTTTTCTACACTCTCTCTCTCTCTCTCTTATACACACTCTCTCTCTTATACACTCTCTCTCTCTCTTATACACTCTCTCTCTCTCTTCTACACTCTCTCTCTTCTACACTCTCTCTCTTCTACACTCTCTCTCTTCTACACTCTCTCTCTCTTCTACACTCTCTCTCTTATACACTCTCTCTCTTATACACTCTCTCTCTCTCTCTTATACACACTCTCTCTCTTATACACTCTCTCTCTCTTATATATTCTCTCTCTTATACACTCTCTCTCTCTCTTCTACACTCTCTCTCTTCTACACTCTCTCTCTCTTATACACTCTCTCTCTTATACACTCTCTCTCTCTTATACACTCTCTCTTCTACACTCTCTCTCTTCTACACTCTCTCTCTCTTATACACTCTCTCTCTTATACACTCTCTCTCTTATACACTCTCTCTCTCTCTCTCTTATACACTCTCTCTCTCTTATATATTCTCTCTCTTATACACTCTCTCTCTCTCTTATACACACTCTCATCTACACTCTCTCTCTCTTATACATTCTCTCTCTCTTATACACTCTATGTCTCTTATACACCCTCTCTCTTATACACTCTATGTCTCTTATACACTCCCTCTCTTATACAATCTCTCTCTTATACACTTTCTGCCCATCTAGTGCACAGGCAGGGCACCCATCACTCATTCTTATTGACTGGCAGGTTCCTATAGGCCCACCTTGACTTTCACTCTAACTTTGGCTTTATCAGAACCCGCTGTGCTGCTGCTACTGCTGGGCTCTTGCTTCATCAGCTGTTACCTTCTATGAGTATATGTAACTCATATGCAGATCTACTGTGTGCTGTCTGTGTATATATATAGTGAATAAAGTACCCCCTCTTGTAAAATATAAGGATATTATAAGTTACCGAGGGGTTTCATGACCATATAAAAACACGAGGCCGAAGGCCGAGTGTTTTTATACAGGTCATGGAACTCCGAGGTAACTTCTAATATCCTCATATTTTGCAACTGGGGTACTTTATTTATTATAATACACAAATTTCAATGAGTCATGTGACTGAAATGACATCAGAACTCACCGTTTATAACTGATGACATCAGAACTCACCGTTTATAAGGATATAATTTACAAGATATTCATGGATATTCATTTACAAGATATCATCTGTCTCTCTCTCTCTCTTTATCTATCTATCTATCGATCGATCGATCGATCGATCTATCTATCTATCTATCTATCTATCTATCTATCTATCTATCTATCTATTATCTATCTATCTATCTATCTATCTATCTATCTATCTATCTATCTATCTATCTATCTATCATCTCTCTCTCTCTCTCTCTCTCTCTCGCGCTCTATCTCTGTTCATCTATCTCTTCATCTATCTATCTATCTATCTATCTATCTATCTATCTATCTATCTATCTATCATCTATCTATCTATCTATCTATCTATCCATCCATCCATCCATCCATCCATCTATCTATCTATCTATTATCTCTCTCTCTCTCTCTCTCTCTCTCTCTCTCTCTCTCTCTCTCTCTCTCTCTCTCTCTCTCTCTCTATCATGGTTCATCTATCAATCTATCATCTATCCTGGTGTGTAGGGCAATGTTGAACCTTATTATTTGCAATTGTTTAGCTCTTGTTGTACTACAACTCACAGATTCCTCTCTGAAGTAGCTGGAGGCTACTTGTTGGACAGCCCTGATAATGTAATGGGTCATTTATGAATGGGGTTAAGGTTGGGTGGAGACAAGGAGCAAAATGGGAAAGACGCCCATAATGTATCTGGCCTCAGTGCTATTGTTCCTGTCGCTGTCAGTTGTGATTCTTTCCATGTCCCGTATGGGGCACAAAGATTCACTTATTACTGTGCCTGTAGTTCAGTGTAAGCCTGATTATTGCAGAATATCCATAGTCTGTGTTATCCTTGTGTGATCATAAACTGAGCAAGTGTAGTGTTGTTAGCAGCAGGAAAATCTTCAGTTCCAACCTGATGAGACACCCTGCAATGTTTCCTCTATGGGAAAGTGTCTGACGCTCCAGCACCACAAAGGGTTACACTCACATGTGCATCACTCACATCCATCACTTTCTTTAGGGTTTATAATGGGCTCCAGGGCTGCCCCACCTGTCACTGGGAATTCATTTCATGCGAGAGGTCGGTTGCAGGAATGAAGTTCATTTGTTCAGAGGAAAACAGATCTGACCACCTGTTCACCCGGTCGAATATGGAGCTTTTTTAATCCAGTGAAAGGGTTAATAGGTTAATAATAATAATAATAATAATAATAATAATAATATTAATAATATGATTTAAGCAGGGAAGGGGCCTCTCTCTCTCTGCTGCATTGCCTGCTGTACATTTCATGTTAAATCCAGTAAATTGTCTTAAAAACTTTTTTTTGTATCATGATTTTTCGCATGCCATTCCGGTTTCTTATTTGAAATCAAAGAAAACTGAACATGGTTTTGTAAGTACAGGTATGGGACCTGTTATCCAGAATGCTCGGGACCTGGGGTTTTCTGCACAAGGGGTCTTTCCCTAATTTGGATCTCCAACTGCTAAAAAAAAGTCTTTCTAACATTAAAATAAAAACCCAATACGATTGTTTTGCCTCACAAATGGATTCATTATGTCTTAGTTGGGATCACATACATGGAACTGTTTTATAATAACAGAGGAAAATAACATAAAATTGAATTATTTGTTTAAAATGGAGTTCATGGTAGAGCTTTCTGAATAATGGGTTTCCGGATAACGGATCTCATACCTGTACTGGGGCTTGTAGCCTATGAGTAAGTGTCCATTTAGCACAAATTTGGGCTTTACATGTCTTAATAAACATTTTTAAATTGTATAACTACTTTTACTACTGCATTTACTATTGGTGTGCCAATAGTAAAAGTATTTTAAGAGGTTGTTCACCTTTAAGCTAACGTTTAGTATTTTATGGATTGGTCAATTCTAAGCAACTTTTCAATTGGCCTTTTTTGTATAATTGTTTACCTTCTTCTTTTGGCTTTTTCCAGCTTTCGCTGACCCCGTCTAAAAATAAATGCTCCGTAAGGCTACAAATGTATTGTTATTGCTAGTTTTTATAACCTGTCTTTCTGTTCAGTCCCTCTCCTATTCATATCCCAGTCTCTTATTTATAATTGTTAGGGTAATTTGGACCTTAGCAACCACATAGCCTAAATTGCAAAATTGGAGAGCTGCTGAATAAAAAGCTAAATAACTCAAAAACCACAAATAAAAAATGAAAACCAATTGCTAATTAGCTCAGCATATCCCTCTCTACATCATACTAAACATTAATTCAAAGGCGAACAACCCCCTTAAGGAGAGAAGGTGCTTTATCTAGAAACACATTGTTAGTATTGAATAAATTAATTGGGGTTGGTTTCAGCACTGTGGAGGCTATAATAATCTAATTGTGTATAGGTTGGTTCTAGCTGTCATTTACGAGCCTGTGATTAAAGGAGAAGGAAACCCAGTCAGCGCAAAAACCCTCCCCCCCTCCCGTGTGTTGCCCACCCTCCCTCCTCCCCCCTGGCCTACCTTTCCCGCTGGGCAAATGCCCCTAACTTGTTACTTACCCTTCTGCTCAGGTCCAGTCCACGGAGTTCACAGGCACCATCTTCTTCCACGCGATCTTCTTCCTGCTTTGAACGGCGTTTTGGCGCATGCGCAGTAGGAGCATTTCGCCGGTACGGATCTACTGCGCATGCGCCAAAAGTCACGAAGTTTTCCGATTTCACTTCGTGACTTTTGGCGCATGCGCAGTAGATCGTACAGGCGAAATGCTCCTACTGCGCATGCGCCGGTCAAAGCAGGAAGAAGATCGCGTGGAAGAAGATGGCGTTGGTGAACTCCGTAGACTGGACCTGCGCAGAAGGGTAAGTAACAAGTTAGGGGCATTTGCCCAGCGGGATGGGTAGGCCAGGGGGGAGGAGGGAGGATGGGCAACACACGGGAGGGTTTTTGCGCTGACTAGGTTTCCTTCTCCTTTAAATGGTCTGTAGCACAAAACGCGTAAGGGTTTCTATTTCTGTGGACTAATATTGCTCAAATTTTTTTTTTTTTACTTTTGACAATTGGCCTTTATGTTGGAGTTTCTGCAAGCGGCAGGTCATATTTGTTCCTACTGTGTTCTGCTCGCTTAGTCGAAGGTTTGGGGTTTGAGACTCAGTGGGTTTACTGGTGAGCTTACTATTGATTTCATATATCTGGGGCTTTTCTATATAAAGTGGTTCATCCGCCCAATTTAAAGTCAGTTACACACAACCACATTTAGTATAAAAGTGAATCTAATAAACATTAACAGTGGCACATAGAACCAGAAAATATAAAACTATAAATACAATATAAACTAGAAATATAGTTAAACTGAATCTTCACCTAAAATCTGTCATTTTGCACATTGAAAGACATTTTCAAAAACATTAAGGGCAGAGACACACGGGCAGATTCGGGGAGATTAGTCGCCCGCTGACAAATCTCCTCTTTTTTGGGGCAACTAATCTCCCCAAACTGCCTTCCCTGTCTTCCCGCTGGCTAGAATGAAAATCGCTGTTGGGATGGCACTCGGAGCGCTTCATTTTCCAAAGTCGCCCGAAGTTTCTTCATGAGGCAGGGAAGGCAGGGAAGGCAGTTCGGGGAAATTAGTCACCCAAAAATTGTTTTTCTAGGAATGTGTTCGAGTTGCTTGGTTGCTATATGCCATTGTCTGGTATTGAGGTAAAACCTTCATTAAAGGAACAGTAACACAAAAAAATTAAAGTGTTTTAAAGTAATAAAAATATCATGTAGTGTTGCCCTGCACTGGTAAAACTGGTGTGTTTGCTTCAGAAACACTACTATAGTTCATATAAACAAGGTGCCGTGTAACCTGAGCCTTTTCTCCTTTGAATGGCTGCCCCCATTGCTACACAGCAACTGATTTATATAAACAATAGTAGTGTTTCTGAAGCAAACACAGCAGTTTTACCAGTGCAGGGCAACACTGCATTATATTATATAGTACTGTTCCTTTAATGGAGTAGTTATGAAACTACAACTCCCACTGTCCAGTCCCTAAGAGCATTGTGGTTCTGCTGCAGATAACTTCCTATACGTTGTTTCTGAAGTCTTTCAATGCACTTGTAATTGTATTTTTTATTAACTAAACTTACATCCATTGGATAAGAAGGTTTACAGTAATGTAGAAAATCAGTGTCTGCACTAAGTGAATGGCCTGGGTAAGAGAAATTTGTGAATGTCTACAGGTGGTGGACCTGTTATCCAGAAACCTATTATCGAAAAAAAACTCTGTAACATAAGAATACAATTTTACAATTTAAGCAAGCATTTTTTTAACGCTGAAATGTTTTCTTTAGTAGCAGTGGCCCCAATTACGGATAGATAATCCAGAAAAGCAAAAGTCCCATGCGTTCTATATAATACAGGTATTGGATCGGTTATCTGGAAACCTGTTATCCAGAAACCTCAAAATTACGGAAAGGCCACCTCCCATAGACTCCATTTTATCCAAATTTTAAAAAATTATTTTCTTTTTCTCTGTAATAATAAAACAGTACCTTGTACTTGATCCCAACTAAGATATAATTAATCCTTATTGGAGGCAAAACCAGCCTATTGGGTTTATTTAATGTTTACATGAGTTTCTAACAGACGTAAGGTATGAAAACCCAAATTACAGAAAGATTAGTTATCTGAAAAATCTCAGGTCCCGAGCATTCTGGGTAACAGGTCCGATAGCTGTAATAACAGTACTGAAAAAAGTCACACAGAGGTGCAAAATTACATTAATGTACTAATATAATTAATGTACAAAGCTCGTATCAAGGGATTTTTATATATTTAGCAACTACACGTACCGAACCTAGGAAAACTGCTATTTTGTAGGAAGCAGGACCTATAGATTATTAGCCCAGGGAGGGTTCCATTCATTTCCCCCTAAAGCTAATGGGGTGTAATTGTAGATATTCAGGCTGCATTATGCAGATACAGTCGCTGCTGTTAAATCAAGGTTTAAGTCCATTTGACACCCTGCAGGAGCTACCCCTGCCCCATGGTGCCCACTAATTAATAAGACCCATCACTAATTATCCGTAAACATCCCTATCATCTCCTTAAAAGCATGAAATGTGTATTTCTTTAAAAATTCCAGAACGAAGAATGTGATTGTTGGTAAAAACAAGCAGATGGTAAGATTTCTTTGTTATTGGAGCCAGGCTTTTGTACTGTTAGATTGGGCCCCTGTTGCTACACTCATGATTGGCCCCCTGCTGCCCAAAATACTGTGTGCCTGTCTAGTGGGTTTAGAAGCGTTACTTTCACTTGATTTCATCAGGACATAACTGTGAGAAGAGGCTTATTTATCATATTTATATATAGTATGATTAAGCAGAGAGCCCAGTCGCCTTAAATAATAGTTACCGAGCAGTAAGCAGGACTTGAGAAGAGTGGGGTCCAACAGATTCCTCAGAAGTCATGTGATGTAAGCATAATACCTCTACTGGAAAAAGGTGGTCCAGGTATTGTTAGACTATAACTCCCAACATTACAGTAGCTTTTGCATACCTCCCCTTTTTTTGCTTGACAGTCTCGATTTTGACTCAACCCACAGTACCGGATTGTTACTGAAACGTCCCTACCTTCTCTTTGATGTCCTGCACTGAACAGCTGGAAAAAGATACAAAGTTTCTAAAACTTAATTGGCTTTTGACAGAGAACCAAGCATACATGGCAGGTGCACAATTAACAATTTAAAATTAGCAAACATACAATTGTAACTATTTAAGATAAGCAGGTCTCTTGGACTTGCAGCTTAAAGGGAAATTCACCTTCATTAGCAAAACTGCAATAACACATAAAAACCACAGAAATGTGTTCAAACTTTCATAACCTGCCAAATTTTGTAAAATGAACATAGTAATAGGGGGTGTGGCCACAAAATGGGCATGGTCAAGCATTTTTTTGCCGTGCTATGTGTGGCACATCTTTTTGTCCCTCTTTCTATTTACAAAATGTTGGGAGGTATGGCTTTTAGATATAACAGTTCTGACCAATATGTACATATAAAAACCCACCAGTGTCAGCGTTAAAGGCAAATTGGCACCTTGCAATGCCTGAAGCCTTCATATAAAGAGGGGTATAACATACATAAAGGGTGCAGCCAGCAATCCCCTGACAGTATTTTGTGGTTGGTTGGTGGGATGCTGGGAAGTTGCAGGTTGGAAATCCCTAAAGTCTATGCCGAGAATATGAAAAAATGTATGTCCTTTATACATTTATTTTCCCCTAACGAGACCTTGTGAAACTGGGGGTCCAGAGCAAATGCTCTTTCTACCCTATTCTAATGATCACCAATAAGGCTATTCTTACTATATTGAAAGGGAAGTACTTGGAAGATCCAAGTTAAGAAAAGCAAACAATATTCCCATTGGATATTTCCCACTATTGTCTTGCTTGACTGTTCCCACAATGCTGAAAAATAAACCTTATTAATCAGTAGGGATTCTCTTCCATTCATTCCCCATACACTGATTAATAAGGATTATGTTCTCATGGTGACTTCACCTTGTACAGTATTTTCAATAAATTCCATTTCTCCTTGTCTCAGTGACTCACTGTGGCTCCTGGGTCACCACTTGTTCTTTGGCACTTGATTAAAGGGATACTGTCATGGGGAAAAATGTTTTTTTCAAAATGAATCAGTTAATAGTGCTGCTCCAGCAGAATTCTGCACTGACATCCATTTCTCAAAAGAGCAAACAGATTTTTTTATATTCAATTTTGAAATCTGACATGGGGCTAGACATTTTGTCAATTTCCCAGCTGCCCCAAGTCATGTGACTTGTGCTCTGATAAACTTCAATCACTCTTTACTGCTGTACTGCAAGTTGGAGTGATATCACCCCCCTCCCTCCCCCCCAGCAGCCAAACAAAAGAACAATGGGAAGGTAACCAGATAACAGCTCCCTACCACAATATAACAGCTGCCTGGTAGATCTAAGAACAACACTCAATAGTAAAAACCCATGTCCCACTGAGACACATTCAGTTACATTGAGATGGAAAAACAGCAGCCTGCCAGAAAGCATTTCTCTCCTAAAGTGCAGGCACAAGTCACATGACTGGGGGCAGCTGGGAAATTGACAGATTTCAAAATTAAATATAAAAAAATCTGTTTGCTCTTTTGAGAAATGGGATTTCAGTGCAGAATTCTGCTGGAGCAGCACTATTAACTGGTTCATTTTGAATTTTTTTTTTTCCCATGACAGTATCCCTTTAATGAGAGGCACAAGCTCTTCTATGTTTAACACATTGACTCTGCATTCTTACATTCACATCTGGACCATCATCACTATTATTTCTCTTTTCCGTTCATAGAACATCTGTGCCCAGACTCACGCTGAACAGACCTTTGTCTCTCTGGGTTGTGAGATTGAGGGGGCTCAGCTTGAGCAACTAATAGAATTCCGTTTCTGTACTGCCAGCATGGGGTGACTTTTCAATTCTGAATGTAGAAAATGTTGTGCCCATTTAGTGTAAACTCTTATTGAATAGCTATTGACCAAAATAATTAAAGAAGAACTAATGCCAGAGATAACTCAAGAGTTTTGGGTGTTCTCTTGGTGGAGCTCGGGAAAGGGTAGGGGTTAGCATTGATTCAGCAAGTCTATTTTATTGTCTAGTCTTTACCTGTTGTATGTACAAATCCATATCAGTGCAAAGCTAAAGTTTTATTTACAGCCAGTAAGATTAATGATAGCCCCAGAAATTGCTACATGATACGGAAAGGCCACTAGGATTATTATAATTACAGTTTATGCCCCAGGGCAAAAAAATGGTAGATAGCACAGGAGTGTTAACCCATATTAGCCTTTATCTTTTCCATTACATTTGACTTTTCCCTTTTCCTCCTCTTGTATGATTAATGATTATGGTGACTTTTAGAAAATATAGGGTAAATATGTGTAATGTTATTACAATAAACATTCTATTCACAGTTTCAAGTGATTTTATGAGCTGCCGTAGGCTGGTGTAGATGATGAATCCAACCCCTGGAACATGCTTTGTAGGTAACGTAGAAAGCTATGGACCGTTCAGATTCAGATTATATAAAGTAGTAAAAAGAGCAAACAAAGTTCTGGCCATTAATTGACTGACAGCAATCATATGTTATGTCCGACAAATAATAGTGTCACTGGCTGATATCATCAGATAGGCAATACATGCAGAGATATTATCATTAGCCAACAGAAATTTTCTAACCTGTCTAATCGACAAAACGGCCAATCGTCATGGTACGGAAAATGTCAGGACACATGGTCCTAAAACCGTTCAAGATTTTATTTTTGTGTCTATGGCCAGTTTTATTCCAGCTGGGTTGTTGGGAAAGTCTTTGTTCCTGTGGAGGCATCTGCAGGACCGCCATCAGAAATCACAGGGCCCCATACGACAACATTTCCTGGGCCCCCTGGGCTGCGCCCACCGCAAGCCCCACCTACAGGTCTGCCCTCCCCACCCCACAGGTCCGCCCCCCACCACACAGTAAAAAAACAAAAAAAATATTGGTGGCTATGGTTCCCACGTTAATAAAAAATAAAAAGATTTGGTGGTCAGGGCCCCCCATAAAAAAAAACCCATTTGTGGCCAGGCCCCCCCATTAAAAAATATTGGTGGCTAGGACCCCACATGAGAAAAAAAAATTGGTGGCCAGGCCCCCCCCACACATTATAAGAAAATTGGTGGCCAGGGCCCCTTAAACGTCCATGCCTTCCCGAAGTCAGCAGCTCTCAGAAAGATGGGGGGCCCGTCTATTCAAGTAAGTGTGGCGTGGCCGGGGGCCCCCTTACCCTTGGGGCCCCCTACAACTCTCTCCCCTATCCCCCCCTGATGGCTGCCCTGGGCATCAGGGCTACCATCAGAGGGGAACATGTAGGAGGTCTGCCAGGGGCCCAGACTGTATTGGAAAAGGTGGGATTTGCTAAGTAATGGATGGAGTTTGGGGTCCTGTTTAAGTAGCCACCAGAAGGAGACTGATGGGAATCCAGTCTGTTGCCATGTCTACACTAGAAAGGTGGGACCTGCTAAGGTCCAGTGTGGATAGTATTAGTGACAGATTGGGGGCATGTTTGGATGGCTTTTTCTGGCCATATTGGCTTATGGAGCCCCATAATTTCTAAAGGCAGCCCCAAGAGAAATGACTAGGGGTGTCAAATGACATCACTGATTTCATGAAGATGGCAGGCTATCCAGTGTGCAATCTTAGAGTGGAGAGTGAGCCCCTCATGATAATTACATCATAACTATATTAGCAATGAACTGACCTATCATGTGACAGGGTAGACCCTAGAAAAGAAGATACTAACAAAGTAAGGCAGGTAAGATAGGTACATGCAAAGCAAACAGAGAAAATTCCAAGGCAAGGCAAATGAAGGGATAAATTGACTAAAAATCCAAGTCCAGGCAATCGGTCAGAGCAGGCCAATACCAAAAATCAGGATCACGGTTTTAAGTGGAGGAATCCTTAGAAGCAGAAGTGTTCAAGCAGACAGAATGACCTAACAAGTAGGCACAATAATTGGTCAGTGTGACATTTATAGCTGAACTTCATGCCAAGCTGGAAAAATCCTTACATGTACAAATTATCTGAGCAATGGGCTGAAAGTGATAGATGCATGTCTTTTTCTTACCTCAACTACTATTTAACTATTAACATAAATTATAAGAATAGTCCTTGCCCTTTTTATTTTAAGTCATGGGAATGAGAGTCTTGGCTGGAGGAAAGCCAACCAATTCTTCATTATTTCAATGGTACATGTTGTCTGCAGGGCAGAGACTGCTTTCACATACAATTACATATATAAGAGCTTTAAAAGGATGGAAATTTCTTAATTCATGTGTAATGGAAAGTTGCTTTGAATTAAATTTGTTATTATTAGATAAAATGGAAATCTTTTGGGGTTCCTTCATCTTTAATATTTATTATTATTACTATAAATAACTATATCATAAAGGTTGCATTGTTACATAGTAGGTGAGGCCTTTGCCACAGAATTCCCAATTTCTATCTCTCTCTAGACATAATCAGGTTAGACTGGTTTATTGAAGCGCAACCTTGTTACACAGATTTGATCTGGTTATACTAATGCTTGGATTTAGTCATTCTGCTATTTCTTTCATAAAGAGATGACTTCGAACAAGTGTACCTTTGCCATTGTACCGGCTCTCTGTGGAATAATAAATGGCTTGACAATAAATTGCAAAAAAAGCAATAATTGTGGAAGCAAAGCAGGGCTCAGTGGATTGGTAGCTAATACATTATCAACTCCTTGTTTAATAATTCATGAGGAAGAGACCCATATGTGACCCTCTGTTAATGTACTGGACTGAAAGGAATGCAGAGACGTGTTCAGGAATTTCTTTTTGAGAAAATCCATTGGTTCCTCCCATTTTCTTTTAGCTTCCAAGATGGGGGCCCAATCTGCACTGATTTTTGAGTGATATAGACCTATCAGTCATTAGACTGCCCATGGGATCTTGATTGAATGGAAAAACCATTTCTCCGGACTGGTTCCACACCCCCTGCTGCATTTTTTAGGTATTGATGTATCTACTGCATGGCATATAACATTTTTCAGAATTCCATGAAGACAGGAGAATTGGCAATGAAGCAATATGTCTAGAGCAACTATTTTGGAGAAGAGCAATCATGAGTGGTGAATTGTTTTTATCTTGTTGAGTAATTTTGGGAAAGTTTAACTGAACATTCAGATGGCCAAGTTATCTACTAAAGTACTATATACTTTAGACCTACTCTAGACTACTAGATCTTGACCTGCATAAATGAAAAACCTTTAATAAGCAGACACCCAACATTTTGGATAATCTAGTAGGCAAGAGCAGAGAAGGCTGAAGGCAACAACCATTTAAAGGAAAACTATACCCCCTGAACAATGTAGGTCTCTATAAAAAGATATTGAGTAAAACAGCTTATATGTAAAACCCTGCTTCATGTAAATAAACCATTTTCATAATAATATACTTTTTTTTAGTAGTATGTGCCATTGGGTAATCATAAATAGAAATTTGCCATTTTTAAAAATAAGGGCCTCCCCCTGGGATCGTAGGATTCAGGGTGCACACAAACAAACCACACGTTAGGTCAAATGAGCCAATTAACAGACAGAGTTCTGTCTTTTGCTTCAACACTTCTTCTTGTTACAGTTAGAGCTGCAGTATTTCTGGTCAGGTGATCTCTGAGGCAGCACACAGACCATCACGAAATGGTGGCTCAAGGCAAGAGATGTAAAAGGGTGATATTTACATATATATATATCAGTTTGGTAAGATTCTTTAATATGTCACTTAATTTGATATAAACTATCTGTTGCTTAAGTGTTCATTTTGGGGGTATAGTTTTCCTTTAATTCTGAAAGTACTTTGGTTTGGCTGAAACATTGACTGGGATTGTTTGGGTTATGGGAATTTACAGGAGATTATGCAGTAAGATCACTAACCAGCAGGTAGCATTTGCAGAACAGCTTCTTGAGAGCCAACATCTGATTGGTTGCTATAGGTTAATAGAACTGGGCAAACTTTGCCCTTTATTATTTCATGACTCCATTACTATCTTCAAGGAGATTTAGTCTAGAGTTAAAATATATCAATTACAAGCCATGACGCGATGCTACTTTACTGACAGTTTTATCTGAAATCATGGTGGCTCATATGCTATTATGTAGTGTAAACTCCTTGTTTCTGTTTGCTCTCCTTCTTTGATAAAAATGCATCAAAATGCCTCCCATGATGCAGCTGAGACCTGATCCTTGATACTACTGAATTCCGCAATTATTTTTGCCTATTCTAGTAACCCATAACAACAAATCATCAGGTCATGCTTACTTTTCTGCTGTTTGAAAGCAAACCGTTTGGCCACTTTGGGTTGCTAGACCTGTTATCACATTTGTCATGAAATTAAATTTCATTCCAAGGTTATTTAGACACAACATTTGTTCCTGCACTGAAGGTTGCTTTATTTATCATATTGATCGCTGGATTCAGTGTAAACCATCAGTGCAAACCTCTCTTCTTATCTGCCTGTGACATATACAGTCAGTCTTCCATAAACCCCATAAGTATTACCTGTTTTTAACTTCAAGTCCTGCTGGACACCTCACCTTAAAAATACAGAGTATTGAGAATTTGCAAATATTTTGCCAAAACCTTCTAAAGACCTTATCTGCATTAGATCAAAATATTTTATAAATCCTAAAGCCAGGCTTGTATTAGTACCATATGCTATATTGTGCTTAATAATCATTGCCGTAGGAGTGCGGCCTATTGTTCAGAGAGCAGTCAGATCTGCTACATTATCTGCTTAAGCAACACATAAAAGCACAAAGATGGGCAAATATTAACATGTGGGAGGCAGGCTTTCATTCTGGGTCATCATTATAGGTAATACCTCATTTATAGCTGTAGGTTTGATTGATGACTATGTTTAATCTATAAATAAAGGCATAAATGTTTTGTGTATGCTAATCTATAGCAGCTCATTGGAGTCAGTGTGTATTCAAAGTTGCCAAATGCAGACAAAATACAACAGCTGTTGGTTTGTAGGCTCCATTATTGTATGATATACTGGTAGAGTAAGTATGGACGGTATATTTTATTGTGTTTGTGCAGAAGAACGCCTACCTGACACTTGCACTAACCCTCTCACACGAGGAGAAGTCCCAGGTCCCTGCCTGTTATCAAGTAACTTGGCTCCTTTGCCTGGACCACGAGGAGCAACAAATATTGTGATTGAGATACTGGGTGGTCAGGGGTGCTGCGCCAATGAGGTGAGTTGAAGAACTGGAAATTCGGCTCTTCTTGTGCGAAAGAGTGCAATTGCGCCCTATGCATTAGTGATGTGCCCCACCAACCCCCTTCCAATGCAGAAAACGTAAGAGCTGGGGAGCAGCATTGCAGAGAGAAATGCAGCTGTGAGAGCAAAATTGTCAGTACTGAGTCAGTAGGGAGGTTCAATGAGGTTTTGCAGGATGAGTAGGGGTCACACATTTTGTAAAGACCTTGCTAGACAGCAGCTCTGTGTAAAGAATTAAGTGCTGGACCTTAGATTATACAGACCACAATCATTACATATTACATAGATCTGGTGAAAGAATAGTTACGGTTACTAATATACTTGATGTAAGAAATCATTTCTACATCAAATGCAGAATATAAATGTAAAAAAATCCTAATATTAACATTGTCAGTGAAAAGGTGCCTACCTAGAACAGTGGCAGTTGTGTTTGCGGAGATTTGACACAGGGCTAAGCACACAGGGGAAATTGACTTGACAGCCTGAATGCAAATATAAGGGGGAAAACTAATTCTGCATTTCTTGTAAATTCTCCTGTGCTCCAATAAAGGACGTTTGTAAATATATGGCTGGGAAATATATCCTGAGAGATCAGTAAAAGCTGAATAATGAATATACTGTGATGAGTGAACACTTTCTCAGATAGCCGCTTACCTGATGATGAAACAAATCTTAACATAAAGATTGTAAGACTGGGGCTAAATAAATGACTTGGTGACGGCATCCTGTTTGTCGACCTTCAGTGGGTAACTTTGTATTAGAGAATCAGCTTGGGCACAAGAAGTTAAGTAAAGATGTGTCTGAGCTGCATTCTACGTTAAAATATGGTACCGTGCCTAAGCAATGATAGGATAGAGACAGATGACATCATCAAGAATGCAACCACTCTAAATCATAGGCAAGATTCGCTTAGGGGTAGATAACTTGCTGAATAGTGTCTATAAGTCAGTCAAGAGAGGACTAATCAGAAGGAACTGATATGCTGTATAAAAACTATGACACGGCTATCCACAAACTGTGTGTTGAACAATATTTAATAAATAAAAACTGATATTACAGAGACCTCTGCAGAAAGTGTGAAATTTGCAGAAAAACAGTTCAGGCAATTGGTCAGGGCAGGCTGCAGTCCAACAAGTCTGTGAAACAGGCCGAAGGTCAGGGCAGGCAGAAAACATGCAGAGTCATATTACAGGACTAGAAGAAAAGAACTTTCATTTGAAGCAACGTAGGGGGTTCTTCACAGTCAGGACAGTGAGGTTGTGGAATGCACTGCCGGGTGATGTTGTGATGCTGATTCAGTTAATGCCTTTAAGAATGGCTTGGATGATTTTTTGGACAGACATAATATCAAAGGCTATTGTGATACTAAACTCTATAGATATGGGTATATATAATTAATGTGAAGGTATGGAGGGGTGAGTGTATGGATGCTGGGTTTTCAGTTGGAGGGTTGAACTTAATGGACTTATTCTTTTTCGGCCCGATTTAACTATGTAACTATGTAACTATGTAGGACGAGGTCATTGTGGGAAGTCAGATAATGGGGGAACAAGGACAGGGTAGCATACTTTCACAGGATTTTTGGACAGGATTCTCAGTAACAGGAACTTGGACGACTTGGACAAGAAGGAGAGCTTATGATCCAGCACAGGTTATAACTGGTGACAGGATTAAGTAGCCCCTTAATTTTCCCCTATTGCCTGCAGATAGATCATGGGCATACTAGGAAACACTGACAGGGAGATAAGTCAATAATATAATCTGCCAGTCCCACACCATACTGCCTCCTGTGACTTAACCTGGAGGGCAGGGGTCAGCATATACCAGGTCCCTGGTATGAGGGAACTCCTGACAATACCTGGATACAATAGAATACAATGCAATTCTTGGTCTTTGATTCTTGGATTTTGTTTGGCAGCTCTTTTATTTCCTCATGACCTACCAACTTGGTCTGGAGGGGCCAGGCTGCTCAGCCTTATTCAAGAGACAGAACTATTGATTTCTGCTTTGAAATACCAGAAATATGCTTGGATTAGTGTCATGGTGTTCAACACCTCAGATCCATTAGCTGTAGCTATGGATAGAAGCTTAATCCTTTGTGTAGAAGGTCTTGGACCAAAAAACAGCTTCATGTAGGAGCCTTAAAGTGTGTTAGAACCCAATTCTGCACAATGGGAAGCATCTCAGAGTTTCTGGTTGCCAAAGTGAAGTGGTTGAATTTTTAGATTCAAAGTGACTGGTTTTCATTACTCACAGAGCAATTCATCCATGGGGCACTCAATACTTGTAAGGCATTTTGACCTCCCCTGTGTGATTTTTCATTTATGATGGGCAGCACCTCTTTGATACAAACTCCTCGTGGCTGATAAATGAATATATGTCTGGTTTCTGTTAGTTTTTTTATTAAGGTTCCTAAGGGCCAGAACTAACAGCCAAATCATTTATTAATAGGTCGAACTGGTTTGTGTTATATCTGAATAGTCTGAGGGGAATCCGGCAAAACTATTACATACTTATAGCCTGGAGGTTCCATCTAATATTTACTCTCATAATGTAACACATTCTCCAACAGTTTATAGATTAAACTTAAGGGCAGTAGACTGGCCTTCATTGTTATCCTTCATTCATATTGCTCTGTCATGTTATGTTGTTCATTATTAACATCAGTCTCTTTCCTTTTGGAATTTACAGTCTAATTTCCCTATGAAATTCAAGAATTGGTCTTTCTCGCGGGACATGGAACTGTATGCTACACTGCAAATCTATCATTAATTTGAGTATAGACAATTCTAACTTTACTATTGGTGCCTTGAAGTCTCATAGTTTTAGGCCTAAACTCTCCACTATGAAGGGGCTCCTTAAATCCCTTTCTGGAGTAACTTGCATTGGACTTAAACACTAGGCTAGAATTTAGCAGTTGGTGGGATATTTGGTTGTAATATAAATGTTAATGTACATCTTGCATTTACACATACAGACAAACCACATATCCGAGATGAGGGTTTGATGGCTGGTTAGAATATTCCTTGCTATGCGTGACTGTCAAGCATGTATAAGTACCTTGATTACCCATTTTTGTTTTTATAGAACTGTTCATACAGGCATGAAATCCATCTCTGCTGTTTTGTGTCCTCATTACGTTGTTTTGTGATCTGGAGAATTAAATATTTATATGACTGCGTTATTACTGAACAGGAAATACGTTACCTTCTGAAAAATGAAAAATTCATTGATGTTGTTTTAAGGTTATATACCCCTGTGCCTGGGGAGCAAAGGGAATGGAAAGCGTGTTCATATCTCATTTGTTTCCTTGCCTTAGATATGAGTGCATTCATTCATATGAAATGGGGGTGAATTTGCAGTAAGCAAACTGATGCAGCAACACATTTGTACTGATGCGGCAACCACATTGCATTGATTGGCATGTTTGCTGGTAAATGAATCCAGTATGCGGTGCAGGACAAACGAACAAGCACACAAACAAGCACTGTCACAATGGCCCAGGCTAGGGGTAAGTAGTGCTGTCCTGGTGCCAACTGCCTGTCTGGATTTCCAATTTAGAAAATCCGGACAGGTCTTTTAAACAAAGCCGTCATCGCCACATCATAGCCCAACCCCAATGCCATGGACACACCGCCGTATCAGCAACCGTCCCACGTCCTGACATCATACATCCACCCCTGATGTTACAAGACCCGCCTCTGATGGACCCACCCCCTGCCCAAGCTTGCTGACGACAGAAGGTAGGTGACTAGTGATGGGTGAATTTATTCGCCAGGCCCGAATTCGCAGCGAATTCCCGCGATTCGCAAAATCAGCGTGAAAATTTGCCGCCGCAATTTTGGCAAAAACGGACACCAGCGTCAAAAACGAGTTGCCAGAGCCGTTTTGGGAATTTTTTGGCAAAGCAAAACACCCCAAATTCGCCCATCACTATAGGTGATAATAGAGATACATGCCTAGCGACCCCTACCATTGCACCCTAGGCACATGCCTCCCCTTTCTACCCCCAGGGACGGATTAATGCTCAGGTTACCCTAATCTAAAGCCTAGGGGCCCATCTAGCTATTTTTCAATGATTATTTCTATTTACTTTTTTGTATTTATTTTATTTGTGTTGCTGGGCCCAGTCTGGGAGAAGGCATGGCGTGTGTCCGGATGCGTGCAGATCCAGTTACATTACTGGCACGCCAAATCCGACCAGGCATAGAGAGCTTGGGCACAAACATGCCTGTATATGCATGCAGTAGCCTGGCGGGGGGGGGGGGGGAGCTGTGTGAATGTAGCTTAGGGGCCCACATGTAATTAATCTACTACTGCCAACTAGTGATGGGTGAATTTGTCCCGTCCCGGAAAATTCGGCAAAAATTTACACCGGCGACAACTTCAAAGCCAGCGACATTGGACGCCAATTAAAATCAATGGGCGTCTGTTAATCGTAGCTGACGGCAAAACTGTCGCTGGCGTCGGAACCATCACTGGCGTCGAAACCATCGCCGGCGTCGAGAAAACTTTGCGTCTAATTTTCGCAGCAAAATCGAGAAGTTATTTGCTGGCGCCGAAACAAGCAAATTCGCAGTGGATTTGCACCTACTGCCATCCCCTAGTTCTAGCCCTGAGGCCTTGCCCCTGATCTGCTCCATTTCTCGCCCTCTCTTCATCACCTGCCCACCCCTTACATCTCTGCTTGGTTTTTAATGTAAATCCCCCAAAAATTCCAAAATGCATTTTCTACCCCTATCTGCAATGCTGGTTCTATGTATTAAAACAATGCAGCAGAAATCAGCTGTCTTGAAGGCAAGCTTTAATTTGTGCCATTTTTTGATAGCACTAATCTCTAGAATAATGTAATAAGCCACTACACCTAGAAAATCCCGCCCCGTTAAAGGGGTTGCTCATCTTTACATTAACGTTTGAGGCTCATTTATCAAAGATCGAATTTCAAATTCATGTGAATTTTTTTCAATATGAATACACTCACTTTTCGACTGGGAGGTTATTTAAGAAAGAATTTGAATGGTTAATATTTGATCGATTGGTTCCGACACGGATCAAAATTTTCTCCCGAAAAAAAACCCCTCAAATGTCAGGAAGGCTATTAACATCTCCAAAAGTGGACCTTTAAATTGTACATGAACTCAGCAGGTTTGCGGTGGTGAATATTCGAATTAGGACTGTTTCCATTGCCGAGGTATGATTCGAATTCGAATGTGTGAATTTTTAAACATGAAAATTCTAATTGACTATTCCACCCTTGATAAATCTGCCTCTTAGTCAGGGTCGGACTGGACATGGGGTGGCCCACCGGGTAACTATACTCCAGGCCCCCCGTGCGCATGCGCGAACGGCTCGTCGCACGCCAGCGCGCATGCGCGAACGTCTCTGCGCACGCTGGTGTGTATGCAAACGCCGGTGCGCATGCGTGAACACCAAAGCGCATGCGATACCGGCGCACCTATTAATTTTTATTTGGGGGCCAGAACATTGGGGGAGGGGGCTGGGCCGGCGGGGGCCCATGAAGGCCAGGGCCCACCGGGTATTTTCCCGGTTTCCCGCCGGCCCAGTCCGACGCTACTCTTAGTATGATAGAAAGAATGCTATTCTGAGACCATTTAACGTCTTCATTTTTTATTTGTGGTTTTTAAATGATTTAACTTTTTGTGCTGCAGCTCTCCACTTTGTTATTTCAGCAGTAATCTGTTGCTAGGGTTTAATTTAACCTGGCAACCAGACATTGGTTTGAAAGAGATACAGGAAAATGAATATACAAAAGCCTAAATAGTAATAAAAAGACAATAAAATGACAATAAAATAGTAGCCTCACAGAGTAATCGTTTTTTGGCTGCTGGGGTCAAAGTCCCCAGGATAAGGGGGCAGCATCAGAAAAGCCACCTCGTGTGGCACAGGGTGATACCTTCCTTTTAAAACCTGGAACACATTACACAATACCAGTAATGTACGCCATCAGAAGGAAAAGATATAAGGGTAAATAAGATAAACCTGATACAGCTTCAGGGACTCTTGCACATAATGTTCCCCTTGCTCCCTATTTCCATAATGACAATTAAAAACAATCTGCAAAACCCTCCACTGACCTACATAATCAGTAATTAAAATGTAGAATTCTAAGTGTTTCTGGTTCCTAGAATAAAACAAGGATTTCATGGATCGGCAGAGAAATATGATATTAATTCAAACATATGCTCGGATTTACATTCCATTAATGGACTGCAGGCCAAGTGGAAAAACTCTTCGCTGGCACAGATTTGCCACTTTCTGCCCTAAAATATGAGGTTTTTCTTAAAGTTTTAGCTCATTGCCAGCATCTTTTAAAATGCAAAATGAGAAATATTCTGGTTTAATGACAAGGCATTAGAATGCCACACTGCAACTAAATACCGCCAGCTCTGCAGAAGCTGGGTTAGTGCAACAGTGCGGGGGGGGGGGGGTATGGTCATTCAAGGTTAAGATGCTACAGCATCTGGGTTTTAAAATGTATCCTCCAAATAAACAAGAAAAAATATAACTGTTTAATTCCTGTACTAAAAATATAGTTATTTTTTGGCACTTTGGGCAAAATGATGAAACTGGAAACAATGGGGCTCATTTATAAACTTCTCGCAGGGCAGTTTGGTTCATACAGGGAATATATTTGCCCTGCACATGGTTACATGTATAAAGCTGAATGTCTGTAAGAGCTTTTTAAATATGGCAAAAATCGCAAGTTGCGAATATTATGTGCATTTGAATTATGCCACAACTTTGGTGGCGGAGAAAATATTTGCAAAACAGTTTTGCAAAATGCGGATTTAAGTTAGTCAACACTAGTTTCTTACACCACAACCTCGCACAGTTGGCGCACTCATGCAAACACGATTTTGCAAAAATCTATTCTCAATGCGAATTCGCAAAAATCAGAAAGACGGGCACAGCAGTGCAATATTTTAACGTTCAGGAAAAAGCATGGGCAATACAACCATTTGCAAATAAATATGCCCTGAGCGAACTTTATAAAGGACCCCAATGACTTTAATATTCAATAGGCAGAAGGGAACTGGGAAAAAACCTGGCCAACCCAGACCCGATCTCCCCCTGACACTTTGTGTGATGCCCCCTGACCTACTCCCTGGCCTGATTGTGGCCGTGAGAAGAAGAAACAAAGTACGAACTAGAAAGGGGAGGCAGAGGAGAGTTGCGGCCCAGGGGAGGGCAGGGGTTTTGGGCCCCAGAGACAGCATTCCCGGTAGGCCCCGGACCCCCTCAGTCCAACGCTGAGAATTATTACTTCAACTACAAAGAAAAGTACTGGATAGAAATAATTTATGTCATTATAAATTAATATTTTGAGTTTTATGAATACTTTTAAATTATCATTGATAATTACCATTACCCTGGCAATAAAAATTACCTCTTCTACTGACCCCCAGCAGACAAACCTTAAAGGGGACCTGTCACCCGAAAAAAATATTACAAACCCTATTTAATTAAGTTAGTCAAGCAAAATAACTTTAATTACAGTATATAAATTATTTCAATCTTGTTTCCTTCAGTCTGGAAATTCATAATTCTAACAAGCAGGCAGCAGCCATTTTGTGGACACTGTTATTAAGACAAGTCTTGTATCATCTCAGAATCTTGTTTGTGCACCAGAATGGGGGACCTGATGTCCATCCCCATTCACTGGCTACACAATTAAATGGTGGGAGAATGTGTGGAGAGTAGTGACTTCTAGTAAGTGCTGAATGAAAGGCATAGAGGAGGGGAAGGCAATATTTGATTGACAGCTGAGAATTTTAAATGAGTTTACAACAGCTATGAATTGTTTAATAAATAAAATAATTTGAATTTCATGTTTAGTTTGAAAAGGACTTTTATTATAAAGATTTTTATGTCTGGGTGACAGGTCCACCTTAAACTGTGTATGTATCTTGTGGCTGTGAGCAGTTTACATTATTGTCACCTTAAGCCTACAGTATATGCACATATTCTTGACTGTTGGATGAACACTACACAGAGCAGGGAATATAAACTGCACTCTTCCAGCAGACTCTGATATCCCATCATCCTTTGCCAGTCAGAGAGGGGAAACAGATCACAATTCCCAATACAAAGTCAGCGCTGAGTTTGTCAGCTCCGAGGGCCAGATTAAGATCAACACTCTTCAATATGTATTAGTGTCATTCCATGAACAGCCCGACCCCGGGGAAGAGCATAACATAGCCAAAGCGAGTAATCACATTCAGATCTCAGGTTTGGAATTTCATAATAAAGACCGCAAAGATTTCTTGCCCTATTGATCATGCATCATATTAGTGCAGAGGTTCTAAACTGAAAATAACTATTGTATTTTGCACATGTTATGCTATCTTATAACCTGGCATGGTTAGTAACATTGTCCTTATTATGGTCTGGCTCATGGTAAATACACTGTTCTCATAATGGCATCTTGACTGACTCAAGAACTTTCTCTATGGACAATTGGTGCCTCTACCAGTTTATTCATTAAGTCTAAGTTGTGTTAAGCACTGAACATCACAAAAATGCTTGGAGTAATCCCCAAAAGGATTGCAGGCCTTGGGGATGGGGAGTTCCCAATGTGTTTTCAGTTAATACTATATATTTTATTAAAACTTAATTAATATTATTTTTTCTGAAATAAATTTTTTTACGCATGATAAAATCCATGTAGTTTTTTTGCCTGGTTTTGTGATTATTATGAGAACTTATGACTAAACTTTAGACCACATTGGCACCATAGATGATGACAATATAGATCAGGGGTCCCCAACCTTTTTACCCTTGAGCCACATTCCAATGTAAAAAGAGTTGGGGAGCAACACAAGCATGAAAAAGTCCCTTGGGTGCCAAATAATGGCTGTATTGAGTTATTTGGTGGCCCCTATGTGGACTGGCAGCCTACAGGAGGCTCAACTTGGCACTATACTTTGTTTTTATGCAAATAAAACCTGCTTCCAAGACTGGAATTCAATACTAAGCCCCTGCTTTGAGCCCACTGAGAGCAATATCCAAGGGGTTGGAGAGCAACATGTCACAAGCTACTGGTTGGGGATCACTGCCCTAGATGAAGGCTCCTTTACATTATAAATAGCTTCACCTTAGATTCCATTAAAGTTATCTGGAATGCTTGTGACCTGGAGCCAGCTTGTGATCTCCATAACCATTTAAGTGCCAGCAGAATTTCCCATTTCTTTTGCACTCAGTGCAAGCTGTTTTTTTTTTTTAAATTTTGTGCTCTCTCACTTTAGGGGCATTTCCCAGGAGGGATTATTAGTTTACCTAGGAAAACTATACATTGTTTTTTTGTGTATTTTCACTTCTGGAACAAGAGTTAGAGCTCTAAACACAAATTTCTATTTTCCTTGATATAGGAATTTATACCAGAAAAATATTTTATTTAAATACTTTACGCGCAAAAATTCAACTGATTTGGAAAGCTTCAAGTGTCTCGAGCATGCCAATACCAAATATGTATAGTCAGGGCCCCTAGGCCTGCTAAAAATTTATAATTTTTCCCGCACATCCCCAGTGTTTCTGAACCAATGTGGATGTGGTTGGCCGGCATATTGCCCCCTGCGTATAGTTTTATAGAGATTTCTGAATTCTATAGATCAAAAAGTCCCAACAGTAAATTACCGAAATTTCAAAGCACCTACCGAGAATATGGCATACTTTACATTCCAAAACCAAAATATCCCGGACCAGTCGGTTTACCCCATTAACCATATATTTTTGAAAAGTACGCATTGTACCAAATCCAAAATGGTTCACCATGTCTTTTTACTCCAAAGTACCAAACCTCAAAGCTTTTCCGAACTTAGCAATTTCCATTCCAATATCAATTTTCATTTCTCCAAGCCCAATGCTAAATCCTCCCACTCCCAGTTGTTTGATGGGTCATGGAAGAACATTGTGATAGCATTTAAAAGTGCAATATTTGCTTATGTCTTGTAATTATAATGGGAACAGGCTCGTGAAATGTTGAACTTCCATGGTGGCGTATGTATGTTATCAATCTGAAATTGAGCTCAAGCCATAAAAACAAAGATAGCCGGATTTGTCCCGTTGCATGCATTCCGAACGTGTTGAAAGACGCACGATGAAAGCTGATGTAAAACAGCACATTTTTTTAGTTAAAGTACATGTATATTCCCTATACAGCTTTGGATTACACTCGGCATATCCAAATAAAGCCAATGTGTCTGTATCTTACTGGAAAGACACAAGTTGGTATTTTATCAAAGATGCTAAGTGGCCTATTAAATGTTCTGGCTGCAAGTTCCATCCATGATCACCAGAACTGTTCCCAATCAGCCAGTAATAAGATATGATGAATCACCTTCCCTAAATCCATATGGATGGCCAGAATCATATGCTCTGTGCTGTCCAACTCACGAGTCTCAACAGGCCAGGATTCTGAGCTGAGCTCATTAGTGATGCTGTCATTTTGGCTGAAGCATATGTCCTTAAATGAGGTGAAAGCCTAATACCTGGTCGCCAGTGCCCTCTGTGATAGTGAACCAATCAGCAGCCATCTTTTTATTTCAATAAAGAAAATAAGGCTACTGGATATTGTTTAGCAGTTCAAACGTTTTGCTTAAACTTTTTCCCTGTTACAGCAGTTTATTCAAATGTGAACAGCACGGATTTAGTTGAGATATACTGTGAAATATGTTGGCGCTTTTTTATATAAATACATGTGAATAATAATTATGATTCCATATCATAAAGTGGATATTTGATGTGTCAGACTGTGATCCTATATGATATACGAACAAGGATAGAATGAATTCTGGGATATATACAATTTGATATCTTTATTGTACTTTTACAAAGGAATGTTTAGTTTACATATTATGAATGGCCCAGAGAAGGCAGAAAACATAGACAATAAAGATATATGATTGTTACATCTCACCCTGTAATTGGATTGGTTATATCTATGTTCACATAACATATTGTTGCAGGCAGAAGGGGAAGGCCTTCTGAACTAGTACTGAATGGGGGGAGATGGAAGTGGAATTGCCCTAAAAAGAGTATGTGTCTTGTACAGGTAGGGGATTTGTTATCCGGAAACCCTTTACCCAGAAAGCTCAGAATTACTGAAAGGCCATCTCCTATGGACTCCATTTTATCCAAATATCCTAAAAAGAGTATGTGACTTGTTATCCGGAAACCCGTTACCCAGAAAGCTCCGAATTACGGAAAGGCCATCGCCTATGGACTACATTTTATCCAAATAATCCACATCTTTAAAGCATTTCTTTTTTCTCTGTAATAATAAAACAGTAGCTTGTACTTGATCCCAACTAAAATCTAATTAATCCTTATTGGAAGCAAAACCAGTCTGTTGGGTTTATTTAATGTTTATATGATATTCTTGTAGAAAAAAACCCCAGGTCCTGAGCATTCTGGATACCATTTCCCATATCTGTATATGGTAAACCTGCAAGAGATAACCTTTTTTTTCTCAATTCAATGTTTATTTAGATTTTTTTTATTTTAATTGAAAAGATCAGGGGGTTACAGAAAAAGAAGGGGGGGGTGGACAGTAGCGTAAGGGTAAGGACACACGCTTGGGGAGATTTAGTCGCCCGGCAATAAATTGCCTATTCTTTGGGCGACTAATCTCCCCGAAAAAAGCCTTCCTGCTGCTAGAATCGAAATCGCTTGCACTCAGATCGATTTTTTTTTCCGAAGCCGCCTGAAGTTTCCTCGTGAGGCTATCTCTCAGAATCTTAGCGTGTGCCCTTACCTTAAAGAAGTTTCACACCATTAATTATATTCGTTATAACAAAAAAATAGTAAACACTCTATTACAATCTTAATTCCTGATATTACATATGTATAGCAGAGACAAATATATGCAGTAATAAAGTAAAATGATCATTTTTTTTTATTTTTACGTTTCTTGACCTTTTTAACTTACAATAACACATAAATATGTATATCCATCCCAGTGGGCTTACTGTTTTTATTGTGTTCTTCCATGAATGCTGACCATGGTCTCCAATTTTTGTGGTGTTGTCAGGCATTGGGGTGCCTCAGTAAGCCATATCTGTCTCACTGGGCCCCATTTAGACTCCCCTATACCAATTGTTTGCCGTTGTCTCATTCTAAGCAGCTACGACCCTCCATATCACCTCCCATAGCTCTAGTGATAGTATTATCCTAGGAAGTATATAGGGCATGATGTAGTAAACAAGGAACAAAAGCCTGTGGACACTGCTCACAACTACTGTTGGCAAATGACATAGCATTAGTACCAACATCATGAGTTTGATAACAGCCTATACATAAAGATGCTAGTGTATGTATTCACCTGTACAATGCACAATTCTGCATGACAATGTGATGCCGGGTATAGGGGGCGTTTTACTACTGTAAGGTAAATGCACAGAGGCTGCCACTAGTAAGTTATAAGCCTGTAAACATTGCAAGAAGCTAGGAAATTACAAGAGCGCAGTGGTGAATTTATAAAGGCAGTTTTGTTTATTGCAAGCTACTTTTCAAGGCAACAGTGTTTGCTATTGCTTTTGTGTTTTGGGTTTTAGTAACATTAAAGTGTCAACAGGGGACTGTAGGGAAGTATATTACATGCAGAAAACAAAGTAATCTTGAGCTTCACTGGGAGACTTGGAGGCAATCCGACTATAGTTCTTTTTCCTTCAGCTAAATTAGATGTAGTGACTGATGCTCCGGTAACTGCGTGGGCACATATACTCTTATAAACATCCAATCTGATTAGAAATGGAAGAGAAGCTGCTTAGAACTTCTAAAGCTAAAAAAACTCATCTGAACGTAAAGCTTATGCTTCAGTATTCCCTTATATAAGGTTATACCTTCACTGCACAATATTCCTTTTTCTGGAGAACTGGCACATTGATTGAAGGCATTCTTTATAGTCAGCACCAGGACAGAATTCCTCAGCAGCGTATTCTCAGTGTTGGAATTAAGGTAGGGAATTTATGTGGGCTACCACCATTGCACCCTGTTGTGGAAAAATGTTAAATACAGCACATTTTATGTTGTATAAAAAAATAATATATTTTTTGGGACCTGGGGATGTTCAAAGTGTAGCCCTCTAGATCTTGCTAAAGCCCTAAGAACATTGGCCTCATATGAGCTGTTTTTGATATACAGTATGGGACATATTATCCAGAATGCTCGGGACCTGGGGTTTTCTGGATAACGAATCTTTCCATCATTTGGAACTTCATACCTTAAGTCTGCTAGAAAATCATATAACATTAAATAAACCCAATAGGCTGGTTTTGCTTTCAATAAGGATTAATTATATCTTAGTTTGGATCAAGTACAAGGTACTGTTTGATTATTACAGAGGAAATAGGAAATAATTTAGAAAAAATTGGATTATGTGGATAAAATGGAGTCTATGGGAGGCGGCCTTTCTGTAATTCGGAACATTCTGGATAACTGGTATCCGGATAACAGATTCCATACCTGTATATGTTTTAAAAAATGCCAAGGCAATACTGCTGGGTCAGTAAGTAGAGCTCTGCTACTGATTGATTCACAGGTAATGATTGATTCATTATTGGCCCTCATGTTATACTGAATGATTCACCTGTGCCACTGGTTAACATGCTGTAATGATCAATCCACATGGGCTGCTCATTGGTTTGTCTGTTCTACTGATTCACTCATTTGTGCTACTAATTAATTCAGCAGTGCTGCTGATTAACTCACCTCTGGTACTGGTTAACATGCTATCATAATCAACCCAGATTCCAGGGATCACTGTTGGGAGTAAAATTGCCACACCTTGGCTAATTAGCATACCTCCCAACATTCTGGAAACGGAAAGAGGGACAACATTTTTGACAACGCCCCTTTTTTGCAGCCACACCCCCTAATTGCCATTCCAATTTTACAAAATTTGCCGGGTTATGAAAGTATGAACACATTTCTGTAGTTTTCATTACAGTTTTACTAATGCAGGTGAATTGCCCTTTAAGCTGTGAGTCTAACTTCTCCCAAGGCACAAAACTGTTACAAATGTATCTTAAGTATCTCAAGTATCTATTCTGGGCTCTCTGCCAAGAGCCAATTAAGTTAGAAACATTGTTTTGTTTTTTTTTTTGGCTATTCAGCGCAGAGAAATTGGGACTTTCCAGTACAAACACAGGACTGCGGGTTGAGCTTTCAAAAGAGGGACTGTCCCGTTCAAAACAGGACAGTTGAGAGGTATGAATTAGTAATTTAGATGTATGCTGCAGACTAAACTGTTTTATGTGCTGCCATGCACATAAGAAATATGTGTGTATGCGTTGGCCGGGGGTTTCTGGAGGAGGGACCCAAAGCACAGCAGTCTCTACCCATCTGCCCATTTTCTTACCTCCCCAGAATCCCCACTCAAAGGTAGGAGGCTGGGGAGGAATTCATTAGAATTATAGAGAAAATGGACCTCGTAGTCCAGGCTCCCCTGTTCCCTGGCCAGCCCCCCACCCAGCGCAGCCGCAGGGTCTCCTTCCTCTATAATTACTCCACTGCCCATGGGTCTCCAGTCTGACACTTTTCTGATAAGTTCACATATCTACAGATCAGCTTACTTGTGCTACTCATTTATTCAGTTGTGCTGCTGATTTATCCACCTGTAGTTCTGGCTGAATGGTGCGTTGCTTGTGCCCCTAACTGATTTATTTGTGGTTCTGATTGATGCATGTGGTACTGATTTATTTGACTATGGTACTGATTGTTTCACTAGCAGCACTGGCTGAATGATGTGTGCTGCTGATTAGTGATGTGCAGCCAAAAACCCACAGCTCAGGCAGATTTGGGCGGCATTTGCGCAGGACTTACATGACGTGGGCAGGTTCAGGCTGATTACTCCCTTTCTCCTGCGACCTTATTCTGCATGGCTTCCGTCTCCAACAGCCTCTATTTATAGTGATTGGGTTGGGTGGTTGGATGTGGATCTCTAAAGGTGGCCATAGACGCAAAGATCCGCTCATTTGGCGACATCTCCAAACAAGTGGATCTTTCCCAATATGCCATTAATGAGCATGGCTATATCGGGGGTTAATCTGAACGTTTGGCCATATGATCCGATTACGATGCGCAATGGACTCCGACGGGATCGGTCGGGTCAAAATCAAACCTGTCCGATCGACCAAACGACGAATAATGTCGGACGAACAATGTCGGCACACTCCACACACGATAGGATCTTTGCGTCTATGGCCACCTTAAACATGGGTCGGGTTGGGCAACGATTGGTTAGGGTCAGGTGCAGATCGACTTTTAGTCGACCCCCACATCACTACTATTGATTGAATTAAGGTGGCCATACATGGATAGATCGCCAAACGAGCGGATCTCCCTCCGATATGCCCACCTTGAGGTGGGCAATATCGGGCAGATCCGATCGTGGGCCCTAGGGCCCAACGATCGGATCCTAGCATTCGCAAATGGGCGGTCGGATCGCGGGACCGCATCAACGAACAGATGCGGCCGTGATCCGACGGGATTTTTAAACCCATCCGATCGAGATCTGGCCGACTTTCGGCCAGATCTCGATCGGGGAAGCCCGTCGGGGGCCCCCATACACAGGCCAATAAGCTGCCGACACAGTCTGTCAGCAGCTTTTATCGGCCCGTGTATGGCCACCTTTACTTGTGCCATGTATTGATTTACGTGTGTCACAGATACTGGCAGGACCGCCATCAGAAATCACAGGGCCCCATACGACAAAATTTCCTGGGCCCCCTGGGCTGCGCCCACCGCAAGCCCCACCCCATAGGTCCGCCCCCACCACACAGTAAAAAAACAATAAAATATTGGTGGCTAGGGTTCCCACATGTTAATATAAAATAAAAAGATATTGGTGGTCAGGGCTCCCCATAAAACAAAATTGGTGGCCAGGGCCCCTTAAACGTCGATGCCTTCCCGAAGTCAGCAGCTCTTAGAAAGATGGGGGGCCCGGCTAATCACGTAAGTGTGGCGTGGCCGGGCCCCCCTTACCTTCGGGCCCCCTACAACTCTCCCCCCTGTCCCCCCCTGATGGCTGCCCTGGATACTGGGGACTAAGTGAATGTCATGGGCTACTAATTGATCCATACACATTCCTGATTCTTTTTAGGCAGAACCAAGTTCTTTTTCCCTAGACAGAGAAATGTGTTACTCTGCGCTTCACTCTCATGCTGACTGGATGTATTATATTCATTATTAAATGCAAATCCCTTATCCAGGGGTGAGTGATGCACAGAGGGAAAGCGACAGAAATAGTAAATGTGACATCATGCAATGATTAAATTGTCATTGCTTTATAAGGCTGTATTGCTTGTTCTATAAAGTGCTGTTATTATTCAATAAGACAGGAAAGAGAGAGCTATTACAGGTTTTTCCTTGCATGAGATTTCATAAAAGAAAATCAATTAACATATCGAGCATAACGTGATGGTGGCAATATAATCATTCACACTCATGCTATTTTCAAGCATTTTACCTAAATTGCTTGGGAGAGCATTGTTTTCAGCCACGTAGGTTAATATATAACCTTTAGAAATATCTACACCGAAAACATATTTTAGAGATCTAATGAGTGTAATGACATAGGTCTAAAGGAGAATTGTATGTGGTTTAAAAAAGAACCAATTTATAAATTCTATTTTTTGTGAAGGCAAGAAATATGAAAAATCTATAAAAGATATCCTCTTACTAGGTGCTTAGTTATATTGTCAGATTTGATTCTTTGTAAAACTTGCGTTGTAAAAATTGTAAAATAAGACGTTAACTCAGCCTGCAGCCTTGTTTCTTTATATTGTCACAGAACCCCTCAGTGACTGCTAATATCCTTATCATTTACAGTAGGGGGTACATTATCCCTTATAATACATGAGTGATACTCTGAGTTCCCTGTATAACTCAGCCTGCAGCCTTGTTTCTTTATATTGTCACAGAACCCCTCAGTGCCTGCTAATATCCTTATCATTTACAGTAGGGGGTACATTATCCATTATAATACATGAGTGATACTCAGAGTTCCCTGTATAACTCAGCCTGCAACCTTGTGCCTTTATATGGTCACAGAACCCCTCAGTGACTTCTAATATCCTTATCATTTACAGTAGGAGGTACATCATCCCTTATAATACATGAGTGATACTCAGAGTTCCCTGTATAACTCAGCCTGCAGCCTTGTGCCTTTATATGGTTACAGAACCCCTCAGTGACTTCTAATATCCTTATCATTTACAGTAGGGGGTACATTATCCCTTATAATACACGAGTGATACTCAGAGTTCCCTGTATAACTCAGCCTGCAGCCTTGTTCCTTTATATGGTCACAGAACCCCTCAGTGACTTCTAATATCCTTATCATTTACAGTAGGGGGTACATTATCCCTTATAATACATGAGTGATACTCAGAGTTCCCTGTATCATTCAGCCTGCAGCCTTTTGCCTTTATATGGTCACAGAACCCCTCAGTGACTTCTAATATCCTTATCATTTACAGTAGGGGGTACATTATCCCTTATAATACACGAGTGATACTCAGAGTTCCCTGTATAACTCAGCCTGCAGCCTTGTGCCTTTATATGGTCACAGAACAACCCCTCAGTGACTTCTAATATCCTTATCATTTACAGTAGGGGGTACATTATCCCTTATAATACATGAGTCAGAGTCCCCGATATAACTCAGCCTGCAGCCTTGTGCCTTTATATGGTCACAGAACTCGTCAGTGACTTCTAATATCTTTGTAATTTACAATAGGTGTTACATGATCCCTTTTAATACATTTGTCATTAATGTATATGTGGCTTTTGTATTTCCAGGCTTCGTTAGGCTGGAGTAAAATTCTAAACAAAGCCATATTAAATATAAGAACTGATACTCTTTGTACACACTAATCTTTATTGTCTGTTTAATGGAAAGTAAATGGATGATTATTCCTACTCAAATACAGGGTGTACTATTCCTTTAAAAGCTGCAGTTTTTCCTTACTTTATATTAAACATAAGGTTGCCACTTTTGTGCGGCTCACGATCCGGGCAAGGGGCAGAAACATAATGTCACCGGGGTGGGTCTGTGTCATTGTGGGCGGGGCGTGCTACATCACATGGGTGGGGCCATGATGTGGCAATGAGTGATTGGCTGGTCGCCATGTCAGTCAGGGGAGATCCTGCCGGTTTTTTCTTTTTTTGGAAAACCTGGCAGACTGTCTTGACCCGGAAATCATGGCTGTCCGGGCCAAATCCAGACAGCTGGCAAACCATATTAGAGGAATTAAAAAGAAAAAGCCTGCAATACATTTAAATATATAAAAAGGGTTTTTCCTGATTTAGTAACAAATCTGCTGAATTTGGCCAAGAATCATGTGTTAAATAATGAAAATAAAATGCCAGACATTTTTTTAAATATACTTTTAAAGCATGGGGGGGGGTCTGACGCTAATTCTGACAGCAATATTCCTGAAAACATGACTTGCTGCTAGTGCAATGGGATATTTCACGGGACGTCAGCGGTAACAGAAAGTGTATAGCAAGGCGCCACAAAACTGTCATCCAATTCTCAATGGCAGCTGCAGCGTCCCACGATTTCTATTCCAGCAGAACCTCACTGGGTCTAGACAGATCCACCTCAGATTTATTTAATGCCATCTGCTCTATTCCTCTCATGCCCTCCTGTGTCTGGATAATATATTCAATAAAAGTTGATCTTCACCTGTGACATTTGGCCAAGTCGTTGCGGCAGCCTCCCGGAGCTCAAGCCAAAACATATAATGGTTAAATTAAACCCTGTCGCTGCGTGATAAGCAGGATCTCTGCCAACTGCCACTTTTCAAGATCAATACACTTTAATATTTCTCCTTTGAGCTTCAGCGACTGGTTTGTAATGATATTTCTGTGCCGTGAAATGTTTCCATGTATTTTCCCAAGGCAGGTTAAGGGAATTTGATTTCATTCTCCTTTCTACAGAGATTTTTAATATGGTAGAGAAGCATTAGTGGCGGCCTCGTATATGGTTGTCATTCATTTATTCTGTCTGTAACTTTGAAGAATCGGGAGCAGTAGAAGTTATGCAGTGTAAACTAATGCAAGAAGGGGTAGGGATCTTTGTGAAGAGACGTCTGCCCAAAAATGATTATAAAATGAATAATTAAATTGGCAAACTGTAAAACATCCCCATATGAAAAAGTGCTTGGTGGAGCTCTACCTTCATTGGCAGTATAATGCTATTTACTCAGCACTGGTTGCCAGTGTTTAGCTTTTAGGTTAGAGTGGCCTACTATGTACAGGAATGGGATCTGTTATCCAGAAACCTATTATCTAGAAAGCTCCGAATTACTGGAGGACATCTCCCATAGACTCAATTTTAATAAAATAATTACAATTTCTAAAAACGATTTCCCTTTTCTCTGAGATAATAAAACAGTGGCTTGTACTTGATCCCAACTAAGATATAATTAATCCTCATTGGGTTTAATTCATGTTTATATGATATTTTAGTAGTTAAGGTATGGAGAGCTAAATTATGTAAAGATCCCTTATCTGGAAACCCCCAGGTTCCAAGCATTCTGGATAAAAGGTGCTGTACTAGGACATCTCACCTACCCAACCTTCTGTTCTTTTAACACATGGTTTATTCCTCACCATTGTCCCCATCATATACACAGTGATGAATAATAGAACCTCCTACATGGTCCTCAGGCCCGGATTTAGGGAGAGGCCCCCTAGGCCGGGGCCTAGGGCGGCAAGATGTTTAGGGCGGCAAGCAGGCGCCCCTAACATCTTCTATATACTGTCTGTAGCTTAAAGTAAAATGTTCCCACTCCCAAAACAGAGTAGAGCACTGCCCCCCACATTGACCTGCCGCAGCTGAGCTCAGCATGAATGTGTATAATAGCAAGGGTGCCGTGTAGCCACCCCAACCGGGCTCCTCTCCTGCTGTGTGCTTGTTCTTCTTCTCTTCTTCCGGCTGCACGCTGTGTGCAGTGGCGCGTGACGTCATCACGTCACTGCGCATGAGTGCCTCTTACGTCACTCGGTGCGGGCGCGCCAGCCTAATCAGAAGGGAGCAGCCTGGCCAGTGCTAGTTCTCATAAAGAGTGAGCACGCTGCCCGCCTTGACCGTGAGCTGCCTGTGCACAGTGGAAGTGCAATAGCACACACAGAGCCGCCCCAAAAAGTTCATGTCTGTCAGTGACTGATGGCCTACAACTGAAATCATTCAATCAGGAATAGGATTCAGCTACAAGTGGCTGCAGTCACTGTACTTTTTCATTAGCAATTTGCAATTCTTACAGTGGAACTTGGTAGGTTATTAAACAGTTAATTAATGAATTAATTAATATATAAATAATTATAATACTGTGCTGACTGTCTGCTGAAAAATATGAACTAAATAGATTGTATGCTGCTGGCAAAATTTAAAAAGGGACTTTTTTGTTTTATAATTAATATTTAACTGACGCTGCCACTTGTACTATGAGCTATCTTCCATAACCCTGTATTCCGTTGCCTGATTGGATAAAGATTCACTTCCAGAAAATGCGGGGCGGGGGGGGCGGCACAGTAGCTGGGCCTAGGGGGGCAGGTAGGGTAAATCCAGCCCTGATGGTCCTAGATAGTTTTTATTGATCCAGGAAAAATCTGTCTTGAAATTGCCTTTATAACTCCTAATCTGGTCTGAAATCCCTTTGTTCTTCCAAGGTGCATAGAAAATTAACGAGAGGAAGAGGAAAAGAATAAAGGAGGTCAGAAGTTGAGGTGCAAAGTTATAGGGGATAAGTCATAGGGATCGGTAGAGACCAAAGATTTGTAGAGAACACAACATGAAGAATAAAGGAGACAATATTTAAAATAAGGAAGAAGAAGGGAAGGGTAGAATGTACAGTAGGTAGGAGGCCCTTTGCCTACAGTCACAAATTACTGTTTAAGGATTTGAAATCAGAAGGGGTAGTTTACAAAGCAAAACAAAGTGTACAAAGACCTCAATTGCCCCTCTCGTACCCTCTCTCTGCACCCTATGTTGGGGCGCAAGTGCCTGTTAAGTGAGCCTTAATGAATGTGCTCTTGAGCCCCTTAGCATTCCACCACTTGCACCCCAGAGATAAGTAAACAAACCCCTTTAGTGACTGCACTACATTCAGAACTACATTCAGAACTGCACTGAAATAAAGTCTGTTCCATCTGGTTAAGTTGTAATCAAAAATGAAAAACAAAATATTGTATACAGTACCACACAGACCGATGCAAATAAAATACATAATAATGTTTACTGTGAAAGCTTCTTCATTAAAATATATTCTCCTTCATTCGCAACCCGCTGTGCTGCTAATGACTTGAGCTGGTGGGGCTGCCTCTCGCTGCTTGGCACCCATTAACTGATTTAATTGATACATGCTTAAAAGCATCTGTGTGCCGACTGAGTCCAACACATTTGTTCCAAAAGCGTGGCTAAAAATCTAGGTTAGTTCATGGTCGCTCACATATGCATTATTTCCCTGCATCTATTTAGCAATAAAAGCCGCGGGCTTACAGCCCAAAAGTGGGGCGAAAAAACCCCAGACGTTTTCCTTAATTAAAGAGGCAAGCTCGCATTATGGTTCATTGTAGTGAATTTGATTGAGACAGAATAGTTCAAAATATCTAAAATGAAGACGTTTAGCTTTCTGTTTTATTCATTATTTCAGTGCTGGATTAAGAAAATATATTCAATACAGGACAACATTAATTTGTGTATATAAGGAAAGCATACAGCTTGTTGTCCTTATGTCACTACAGTGTAACTAAAGCACTAAATTTCAGACGTGAAAACTTTTGACAGTATAAGGGCATCTCTGCAACATATTAAGTGGGAAATGCTTTTCACAGGGTTAAACACAGAACAAAAATGGGAAGTCTTTAAAATGCTGCTTAATAAATATACTTGTCAGTATATTCCACTTGTAAGCAAGGAACGTCGTTGCAAAGCAAAACCTTTTTGGTTCAATAGAAGCGTTGGTGTTGAGGTGGGTAAGAAAAGACGTGCTTTTAAGGCTTTCAAGTTAGCTGGTACAGCCGAAACATTTATAAGGTACAAGGAGGCCAATAAATCATGCAAGGAAGCTATAAGGCAAGCTAAAATTGCTATAGAAAAGGATATTGCAGCTAGCAGTAAAAAAAAAAATCCAAAATTATTTTTTAAATATAGTATGTCAATAGTAAAAAAATGAAGCAGGAAGGGGTGGGACCCTTACTATCAGAGGGGGGTCAGCTGGTTGATGAAAACAAATTAAAAGCGCAGATTCTGAACTCATATTTTTCATCTGTCTACACAAATGAGGAACCAGTAAGTGAAGGTTTCCTTCTTAATAGTCCCAATTCTAGTAATACAACTAATGATGCATGGTTCACACATGATGAAATTCAAAAGAGACTAGAACATGTTACGATTAACAAAGGTCCAGGGCCAGATGGTATTCATCCCAGGGTAATTAGCGAGCTTAGCTCTGTGATTGCCAAACCTCTTTACTTAATTTTTCAGGATTCATTGAGATCTGGCATAGTGCCGAGAGACTGGCGAATTGCTAATGTGGTGCCTCTATTCAAAAAAGGATCCCGTTCTCAGCCTCAAAACTATAGGCCAGTTAGTCTGACATCAGTGGTAGGAAAGCTTTTCGAAGGGTTAATAAAGGATAAGATACTGGACTTCATAGCAAATCATAATACTATGAGTTTGTGCCAGCATGGTTTTATGCGTAATAGATCTTGCCAGACTAACTTAATTTCTTTTTATGAGAATTTAAGTAGAGACCTCGATTCTGGGATGGCATTGGATGTGATTTACTTAGGGGCCGATTCACTAAATTCGGGTGAAGGGTTAGAATAAAAAAAACTTCGAATTTCGAAGTTTTTTTGGGTACTTCGACCATCGAATTGGTTAAATTAAATTGAAGTAAAAATCGTTCGACTATTCGACCATTCGATAGTCGAAGTACTTACCCTTTAAAAAAAACTTCGACCCCCTACTTCGGCAGATAAAACCTACCGAAGTCAATGTTAGCCTATGGGGAAGGTCCCCATAGGCTTGCTAACCTTTTTTTGATCGAAGGATTTTCCTTCGATCGTTTGATTTAAATCCTTCGAATCGTTCGATTCGAAGGATTTAATCGTTCGATCGAATGAAAAATCCTTCGATCGATCGATCGCAGGATTAGCGCTAAATCCTTCGACTTCGATATTCGAAGTCGAAGGATTTCAATTCGAGGGTCGAATTTCGAAGTATTTTTAACTTCGAAATTCGACCCTAAGTGAATCTGCCCCTTAGACTTTGCTAAAGCATTTGATACAGTGCCACACAAAAGGTTACTGGTTAAATTAAGGAATGTTGGCCTGGAACATAGTATTTGTACCTGGATAGAGAACTGGCTAAAAGATAGACTACAAAGAGTGGTGGTAAATGGAACATTTTCTAATTGGACCAGTGTTGTTAGTGGAGTACCACAGGGCTCTGTACTAGGTCCCTTGCTTTTCAACTTGTTTATTAATGACCTGGAGGTGGGCACTGAAAGTACTATTTTTGCAGATGATACTAAATTGTGCAGAACTGTAGGTTCCATGCAGGATGCTGCCACTTTGCAGAGTGATTTGTCTAAATTGGAAAACTGGGCAGCAAACTGGAAAATGAGGTTCAATGTTGATAAATGCAGGTTATGCACTTTGGCAAAAATAATATAAATGCAAGTTATACACTAAATGGCAGTGTGTTGGGAGTTTCCTTAAATGAGAAGGATTTAGGGGTCTTTGTAGATAACACGTCTAATTCTGGGCAGTGTCATTCTGTGGCTACTAAAGCAAATAAAGTTCGGTCTTGCATAAAAAAGGGCATTAACTCAAAGGATGAAAACATAATTCTGCCTCTTTATAGGTCCCTGGTGAGGCCTCATCTGGAGTATGCAGTTCAATTTTGGATTCCAGTCCTTAAGGATATAAATGAGCTGGAGAGAGTGCAGAGACTAAGTGCAACTAAATTGGTTAGAGGGAGGGAAGACTTAAATTATGAGGGTAGACTGTCAAGGTTGGGGTTGTTTTCTCTGGAAAAAAGGCGCTTGCGAGGGGACATGATTACACTTTACAAGTACATTAGAGGACATTATAGACAAATAGCAGGGGACCTTTTTACCCATAAAGTGGATCACCGTACCAGAGGCCTCCCCTTTAGACTAGAAGAAAAGAACTTTCATTTGAAGCAACGTAGGGGGTTCTTCACAGTCAGGACAGTGAGGTTGTGGAATGCACTGCCGGGTGATGTTGTGATGCTGATTCAGTTAATGACTATAAGAATGGCTTGGATGATTTTTTGGACAGACATAATATCAAAGGCTATTGTGATACTAAGCTCTATAGTTAGTATAGGTATGGGTATATAGAATTTAATTAAAAGTAGGGAGGGGTGTATGTATGGATGCTGGGTTTTCATTTGGAGGGGTTGAACTTGATGGACTTTGTCTTTTTTCAACCCAATTTAACTATGTAACTATGTAACTATGTAACCTTCATTAGCAAAACTGTAACACATAAAAATATGGCCCTAAAACCCCAGTAATGTGTTCCAACTTTCCATAACCTGCAGCAATTTGTAAAACTGACATGAGACATGAGCAAAGAGACCAGTTTCCTTGGTGACTAATCACTATCCTGTGCCAAGAGTTTGCAATGGCCACTATGGTACCAGCAATGAGAACTTGAGTTTTTTATTTTTGACCACCATTTATATCAAATGTTTGCTTTTACATATATGTTCAATAAAGGCTACCTACTGGTTGGTTGCTATGGGTTGCTAGAACTGTAGCAATAGTTACACATCCCTGTTTTTTTTCATTGGGAAGTAGGAGCTGAGGTGCTTCCCTCATGCGCCAATGGGAGATCCATGTGCCTCAGGCAACAGTTTAACATGGTGCCAAAAGACCTGCTTTTAGGTAACATTTTTTTCTGTGTTCAAATACACTGTAACTTTAAGAGGAAACCTTTTTACTGACCACATATTGTGCTCTTTCAGAAACAAATTGTGACCTCTACACTTGCAATTCCAGCCCCTCTGCTCTGGCTCATACATTGGTTAGTAAACATGCAGGGTGTCATTGTTTCTGCCACAAAATGCAAACCCTTCCGTATTTATAACCCAAGCCTTGGCAAACAAGGAAAGGGGTCAGAGTGTAACTAGGGTATGTTGTGGTAAACTAGGTATGTTGTGGTAGACTAAAAACCTTTGAGATTTTGATCTCTTGAGGTGGACATCCATAGGAGAGCTGAGGGCAAAGTCTGGGGGCTGTTTGGAGTGACAGCAAGTGTGGATAAGGATGCCCTGCTGATCAGTTTTTGGATGATGAGGGTGATGTTACTTAGGGTAGGGCAGAGAAGGCATTTCCCAAAGATTCTGGCATCCGAGGGGCAACATAGATGAAAGCAAGCAGGATATTTTATATTGGGTAACCCCGGTAAGATATTGTCATCATATATATTATCAGAAATATCAACCTGCAGTCACATTGCAAGTAATATATTCCAGCCACTTTGGTCCACTTGGGTACACATTCATTTCCTTCCTGCAAGCTTTTACATGTACAGTTGCATTGATTTTTACCTTGTTTCAATTCAGCCTGTAAATAAACATGTTTTCTCAGCGCACAGCCATTTAATACTGCATATTCCACCAGGGATGTGCCATAAAAGCTGTATTCAGGCTTGTTCTGTTTCATTAAAGTGCCACTTGTAAATGAAATCTAGCTGAAAGAGACATAAAAATCCTGCGCCAGTAGAACGTATGCCAGCGCCTCCTCACAGCCTCTCTTCTAATACTCAAGCCACCATGACAATTTATTAGGCTTCTGACATTTTTACAAAGCGATACCAGCCCAATATAAATCTGTTGCACATCATAGAACCTTCCTATGAAGGATCTACTATTATTATAGACATTGTTGGTGTCAAATTTACTTTTTGCAGTGGTTCTTATTTTAAACAGGGTTGTTTATGTCTTTGATAACTTCTCAGATGCAACATACCCTCTGTGGGTTCCATATAAATAAAATGATAAATATTACATAGAAAATAAAATAAATATTCCATTGTATACTTTTGGTTATTATGACTACTGTATATTCTATTTTAAACAGAAAGGGCAGGCATAGGATCTACAGTATAACTGGACAGTTTGGAGCTTTTAGATAAAGGATTTTTCCATAATTTGAGTCACCCAAAATAAAAAAATTCAACCTTTAACTTCATGCCCCTTTACAATGCAAAGCATGTATTTTGAAAGGCATAGTCCAGGGAATTAAAGTATTGGAAAAAGTGCATTTCATCCAAATGGAATTTCTGGATAGCCAGTGTTATTTTTATTTTTATTAAGTACATCTTCTTATAATGCCTATCATAGGAGAGACTTCTGGGCCGCTGTTTGCTTATCCAGTATACAGTGTATATATGAAATATATATATTATGGGCAGATCAATGAGTTCTAAGTGCCATTTCTTCCCGTTAATCGATTTCTCATTGGCAGAGAACATTTCCCAGGAGCAGGGCAAGACCCTTTGTGCATCGCTGTACTTTTATCTAATATCAATCAATAAATTATGGCTTTTGATTTTTTTGCAGGGAGGTTTGTACAATGGTGCCACTGGGTCATTAACGAATTAAATCATGCCGGTCTCTTCACGGATTCTTCTTAGAGAATAATCCCTTTCTCTCACTTCAGTATCCCCGCCGCAGGTGCTTTCTAACGGATCTGAGCTTCTAATTGTAACATTTTTGTTTTCATGGTAACTTACAAATGGATCCACTTATCTCTATTGCTATTGACTCCACGGAGACACTTCAATCAGCCGCATATTATTAGATATTGTTGCCAAAAACCTTTGCTTAGCTTGGTGGATGACATATTGCTAAATGCTGCTGTTACCTTTCCTAAGGGGTAGCAATTCCCGTCAGTTGTTATCGTTTGTTTTTTTTTTGTTTTTTTTTGCGGATATTTGACAGCGATTGGCTTGTTTAAAAGGGAACACCACCCAAAAATCTCTCCTGCAAATTGCATAAGCAAATGTACATTATTTTAAAATGTTTTAATGTATTTTTTTAAATGCAATGGTTGTCTGCCCTTTTCTGTTCTATCGGGTAAATTTATCAAAGAGTGAAGTTCCGCCATTAGAGTGAAATTCCGCAGCTCTCAATTCATTTCTATGGGATTTTGAAAGGTGTATTTATCAATGGGTGAAAGTGAAAGTTCACCCTTTGATAAATACGCCTATAAAGATCCCATAGAAATGAATGGAGAGTGGCGGAATTTCACTCTAGTGGCGGAACTTCACTATTAACTTCACTTTTTGATAAATATACCCCTATGGTTCTGCTTTAAAATAATGTATCAGAGGTCAGCTCTCCTCCAGGTCTGAAAATCAGCTGGCATCTGTTACATTGTTTAAGGAGTCAGAGCCAGCAGTGCAGAAGCTATAAGCAATTGTCTTTAAACATATCTAACTCTTTTCAGAACTTTCTGTTTATTTTGGGGTAAGGTATCTGTGTCTTTCTTTAGCTTTAGCTACTATGTCAAAGTTAAGGGTCATTTAAAACCACAAGTACAATAGATAAAGTGCAATCACCAGCACAAATCTCCATGTTTTTTTGCAGCGTTAGTGTAGCCACACGAGAATTGTCCCAGCATTGAGGATGTGTTTGGTAGTATCACTTTTACGTTTGGACATTGGCATTAAAATTACATTTGAAGGTGATGTTTTTGGAACAAGTCTACTGCGCCTGTCTGCTGTGGGAACCCTGGAATTAGTGGCACATATAGGGGGAGGCAACTCTTGAGTTCTCCAGCATCATTAGACACACTTAAATGTCATTCACCAGAAGAGGCAGGACAGACGCAGTGCAACTATATAAAAGTGCAAGGAGCATCTTTGGATGCAAATATATTGAATAATGAACAAGCACAACATTTTTGTTCGTTTTAGCGAGGCTACACTTGGGGTTGAGTCCGTTAGGATCCCCATTGTGCAAATTAAGACTGACATCTCATAGAACATCTCTGAATAATTTCAGGTTTATTTTTTTGTGAAATCTCAGTAAAATCGTATTTAGGAAAAAACATTGGGCATGTGTGCACTAAATCGGCTGTAAAATAATCCTAAACACCAAGGAAAAGAGGAAAAAAAGCAGCGCTTTTCAAAAATGTTGGTTAATTATTTATCATGCAAGTTATGCAGTTTGGGAGCCACAGAAGGCCAGTATTCCATCCAGTTAGCCGCACCACTGCACATGCAGAGAACTCTGGCCAGGAGGTGCCGTCAGTATAATACATGTCTTCTTGACCTGAATCCTTGAAAATCTGCTCCAGAATTGGGGGCCATCATTAAATATACATTCATGGGTTAATTATTCTCCTGAATATTTGTCTGTAGAATGTGAAGCATTGGGGATCATTTGGAATTTAGGTTCAGTATTTTGGGATACAATATACAATATTCACATTATTATCCTGAATGCTCCGGACCTGGGATCTTCTGGATAAGGTAAATAAGCCCGTCACTAATAACCAGTTAGATTCCAAAATGGTGATTGGCAGAACAAAATTTTTAAGAGTATGATCATTCCTAGGATGGTAACTTTTGGGGGGCAGCCCCAGATGCCTATGTATAAAAAAAAACCTTTAAAAAAAATTTCCTTGCAGACTGCTGCTGGATACTTGTGGCTAAATCAAGTGGCAGAGCTTAGAGGGTTGAAGTATCCCTTGGTCTTCTGTGATCTGTAGGGGTCAAGATTTGCGGCAAGGCCACAAAAGCCCAGGCCTAAGGCAGCATAAATTAAGGGACGGCATGCCATCCAGCAGCACAAGAAATTTCCTTGGTTCCAGAGTCGCTCGGGGCAGGAGCTAGGGGACACTGGTCTCCGGGAGCTGTCAGATTAAATCCGACCCTGTCTGTTAAAGCAAAACATCCCCCTCCCCAATCCTTTTTTACAGTACTCCCCTGCACAAGTTTCACTGCCCCATCCTGAACTGGATCAACAGGTCCTACTTCATTCTGCCCCATCAACTGTACTTAGCTACGGGCTTGTCTTACTGTAGGCCTGCGCTGTGGTCATTCCCATTTCATTTAAAAACTGCAAACTTTATAAAAATAATGAAATAATTGAATATGAAATTACTTTGGAATACTGTCATCTGCATTATATAAGTGTTACATACAGTATGTGCTAATGAAGTTAGAAGTGTCCTAATAGAAACGTATAATAATAATAATAAACCTGCATGTATGAATATACACCCTGTTAGACCTAGTGCTAAGCAATGGTTCTAATTAGTGCTTAGTACATAAGCAGTCCTACCACCTAATTGTATGGGAGGAGGAGAGCCAAAGCTGGTTAAGGGGCTGCGCCATCTTCTGATAAATGAGAGATCCTTTTCACTCAGTGATGGTTTCCCTTTAACAAAAAGGGCTCCATGCAGTGAGATAGTACAAAGGCTGTCTCCCCAGGTGTCAGTGCTAATTGTCAATTTTCTTCTTTCAATATGTCGAGTGTGAAAATAGAGCAATTAGAGGCAATTCTCCATCCCTGATTGTGCCAAGTAACATCATCTTGCTGTCTTCAAATCACACGACAATGGAGCAGGGAATAAAAAAAACCACTGTCTATAAATCTTATTTTGTTAAATGGAAACTGAAGAACACTAAGAATTACATACATAGGGACTTTAAATTCCTTAATTGATGCTAGCAATTTCCATACCCACTAGCAGCCAATTAGCAATCATCTGGAAGAGTGGAAGTAAAAGTGGCCATGGACGCAAAGATCCGCTCGTTTGGCGACATCTCCAAACAAGCAGATCTTTCCCCAATATGCCATTAACGAGCATGGCTATATCAGGGGTAATCTGAACATTTGGCCGTATGGCCGAATGATTCAATTACTATGCGCAATGGGCTCCGGTGGGATCGGTCGGGTCAAAATCAAACCTGTCTGATCGACCAAACAACCGACCTGATATTTGACAGCGATTGGCTTGTTTAAAAGGGAACTCCTCCCAAAATCCACCAAAAGCTCTCCTGCAAATAGCAGAAGAAAATATACATTATTTCAAAATGTTTTAATGTATTTTTTTTAAATGCAATGGTTGTCTGCCCTTTTCTGTTCTATGGTTCTGCTTTAAAATAATGTATCAGAGGTCAGCTCTCCTCCAGGTCTAAAAATCAGCTGGCATCTGTTACATTGTTTAAGGAGTCAGAGCCAGCAGTGCAGAAGCTATAAGCAATTGTCTTTAATCATATCTAACTCTGTTCAGAACTTTCTGTTTTATTTGGGGTAAGGTATGTGTCTTTCTTTAGCTTTAGCTACTATGACACATGATCCGAAAATCGTACGAATCCTTGATTCGTACGTTAAGATCTGTGCGTCTATGGCCAGCTTTTGTTTTTGATTGGCTGATGTGGGTCACTCTGCTGAGGTATATTTATATATACAGTATATGCATATATTCAGTACTAACAAAGGTGTCCGCGTGATTCACTGACTGGATGCCGAGGGCTTTCCTGGGTGGAACCACCTCATTTAAACCTGGAGATTTTGCAGAATTAAAAGATGTTTTATAGTAATGGTGGGGACTGGGCAAAAGAGACTTCACAAAACTCCCTATTAAAGGGGACCTATCACACAGACATAAAAAGCTGTATAATAAGTCTTTTTAAAATGAAACAAGAAACCCACATTCTTTTTTAAATGAAAACACGCATACCTGTTATTAACTCATTCAAAACTGCCATCTGTCAATCATATATTGCCTTAAGGTGGCAGCTTATTGGCCCGTGTATGGGGCCCCACGACGGGCTTCACCGATCGAGATCTGGCCGAAAGTCGGCCAGATCTCGATCGGATGGGACAGAAAATCCCGTCGGATTGCGGCCGCATCTATTTGTTGATGCGGTCCCTCGATCCGCCTGCCCGTTTGGGCATCGTTAGGATCCGATCGTTGGGCCCTAGGGCCCACGATCGGATCAGCCGATATTGCCCACCTCAAGGTGGGCATATCGGACGGAGATCCGCTCGTTTGGCGACATCGCCAAACGAGCGGATCTCTCAAAGTATGGGCACCTTTAGGCTCTGAGGCGGGGCAGGCAATTACTTTCACTCTCCATTCTACACTTCCTAGATGTCACTGCTCTCCCCACATTCTCCCTGCTTACCATCTAATTGTGTAGCCAGTGCATGGGGATGGGCAACAGGTGCCCCATTCTGGTGCATAAACAATATTTTGGCATGATCTAAAGCTTGACTTTATAACAGTGTCCACAAAATGGCTGCTGCCTGCTTGATGTGATTGTGAATGCCAAGACTAAAAGGAACACGTTTGAAGTAATTTATATAGTGTAAGAGTGACAGGTCCCCTTTAATATAAACTGTCCAGTCAATGACACTTCAGCTACAGCAATACATTGGCTGCAGGGTGGGCAAGTGTGATACATAGAGTTCTGTCTCTGCCATGTCTAACTGTCATTCTCACTGTTTACAAATTCTGGTCTGTGGTTCCCCATTATATGCAGATCCTAGAGGGAGAGCCACACCATCTCCTGAGCCAGTCAGTTAGAGACACACCATCCCCTCAATCAGAGACACGCCATCCCCCAGTCAGTCAGAGACACACTATGCCCTCAATCAGTCAGAGAAATATCACTTTTTCATAAAATTTGCACCGGCCAGTGGTGGGGGGCGGGAACAAAAGGGACGGGCTGTGGTAAAGGGGCGGGTTGTGATGTAAAAGGGGGTGGATCCACATCGCTCAATGGCCAAAAGGCGGAGAAAACTTACGTTTTGAGCAGATTGGGGCGGGCCAAGGGCTTTTGTTAGGGGTATTACGAATTTACCAGCAGCTACAAAAATTGTAATACAGGCCCCGGCTAGGCTGATAAAATACTGGCCGGGTGGCAACCCTAATCATCCCCTCAGTCAGTAAGAGACATATCATACCCTCAGTCAGTCAGAGGCACACCATCTCCTCAGTCAATCGATCAGAGACACACTGTACCCTCAGACAATGAGAACCACACCATGCCCTCAGTCAGACAGAGACACACCATCTCAGTCAGTTAAAGACACACTGTCCTCTCAGCCTGTCAGTCGGAGACATACCATCCCCTTAGTTCGTCAGTTAGAGACACACCGACCTCTCAGTCAGTCAGAGACAAACACTCCCCTCAGTCAGTTAGAGACACACCGTCCCTTTAGTCAGTCAGTTAGAGACACACAGTCCTCTCAGTCAGTCAGTCAGAGACACGCAGTCCCCTCAGTCAGACAGAGACACACAGTCCCTCAGTCAGTCAGACACACAGTCCCGTCACTCAGTCAGAGACACACAGTCCCCTCATTCAGACAGAGACAGACAGTCCCCTCAGTCAGTCAGAGACACACCATCCTCTCAGTCAGTCAGAGACGCACCGTCCTCTCAGTCAGTCAGAGACACACCGTCCTCTCAGTCAGCCAGAGACGCACCGTCCTCTCAGTCAGTCAGAGACGCACAGTCCTCTCAGTCAGTCAGTCAGAAACACACAGTCCCCTCAGTCAGTCAGAGACACACCGTCCTCTCAGTCAGTCAGTCAGAGACACAGAGTCCCCTCATTCAGTCAGAGACATGGCTATATTTTTCAACCATGGCACATGTAAAAATAGAAAGGAAACGGATGGTTCTGTCAGATGACTGCTCTTCAGTTTCTCCTAATGATAGTTCCTGCTGGTAGCGACTTGCTAACAGATTTTCTTGTTATTACGTGTTATTATGGTGGCTTTTTTTTTTTGCTAGTTGAAAAATATTCAAGTTTTCAGTTCTGTATTTCATTTCATCTAACAAGTTCTTCCCCCTCGTTGGGTTGTTTCATTACAATCCTGATGCATGTGAAACCATGGATGATTGTAATGTATTGGTGTTTTGCTATTATGGCTGTATATAGGTTTGGTGCCGCCTTGGGCTACCCCCATAAAATAGGCATCTCCCCTAAAGCTATACTAAGCACATGCCCCCGGATGCCTATGTGGGAAGTACTGCTCTGTTTGTTTGGTGCACTGTATTCCCTATGGACACAAGAACTCATTAGGGATCATTTAGAAAAGGTCAGCAAAAGTTTGCCATGTTTTTTATCCACAGTTCAACATTCTTTCCCAGAATTCCTAGAAACATAACTATGTCCCACAATATGCTAAGTTTATTCTAAGTGCCACTGAGCAAGTATCGCATGAGACAAGCTATTTGCAGCCCCTGACAAAATGCCATCTTTCTCCATGGCAAAAATGGCACTGCTATGGGTTTCTGCATCTTCTGAAAAACCTTTTGGAGCAGGCACTCAATGAAACTTCCACCAGGCAAATAGTTCAAAGTAAAGAAAGTTTGTGTCCACAGCCTAACACGTTTTGTGTCATAAACACTTAATCATAGGCTTCTTCTGGGCATCTTTTCCCCAGTATTAGTAACTGAAGTTTAACTCCCTGATTGTTATGTGACCTCCCCATTCAGTAATAGAACTGGTAGATCCAGCAATATATACTGGTTCAACCTAGAAATGTTTCGATTTGAAAGGAAACAAACGGTATTACTGGTAATATTGCCAGAGTCAAAGCAATGAACAATGCCAGTATTTAATGCAAGACATCATTGTGCTGTAACAAATATTAATGCCAGCTTATGAAAGGTCATATTGGCACATTATCAGCACTTGCAGTTTCCTAGTGATGAGTAGGGAGAAAGCCACAAGCAAATTGGCTTTCATAAGCATATAAATAGTCTGCTGAATGTAGAGCCCACAGTTAATGTACAAGGCTTCAAATTCATGTTAAATTAGCTGTGACCCAGTAAAAATGGTGAGCCTGCTTCAAAAGCCTTTATACACTTTAGATATCTGTATAGTGTATCATGGGGTCTGTCATTCCTGCCGTAGTAGGGCCCATGTGGCATATAGTAGATTAATGAATGTATGGAACAGAATGCTGCCACTACTTAAAAGGGCAGTTTAACTTGAAATTATCTTAAAAACAATGTACTCCATGTTTATAATGGTCTTTAACTGTTTGTGTCTTTTTATGTTCAACTCTTTTTGGAACATCTGAAGTTTTGAATGAACATGTTAGACAAACAATAATTACAATAAAAATCTTGGTTCACAATGGCCAGACACCCTCCTGCTCACTTCAACAGAAATGAGGGACATAGAGTAGGGGCATCTCAGGGCAGTGTCTAATGGTGCAAATAATTATTCTGAAGGCAATGCTATATCCTAAAAGTAGGTTTTGGGTTGAGGTAGAGCTTGTTCTAGGCTTTCATTTTCATTGTCTGTTGCCTCAGACTTTGTTGTGTCTGGGATACGTAACTAATGAGTGGAGACAAGCTAAAAGTAGTTTGACCAATGAAAACCAAAGTTGATGTGCATACAGACTACAATTGAATTACTTGGTAAATGTAAAGGCAGATATGTTGTTAAGTCAGGACTGATTTTCTAGGGAATAATGTATACCTGCTGTAATATATATATGGATATAAGAATTCACTATATGGATATAAGTGTGACTATATAAAAACACAAGGCTGCAGGCTGATTTATTCAGGGAACTCTGAGTATAACTCATGCATTATAAGGGATAATGTACCCCCTACTGTAAATGATAAGGATATTAGCAGTCTCTGTTGGGTTTGTAACCATATTAAGGCACAAAGCTGCAGGCTCTGAGTATCACTCATTTATTATAAGGGATAATGTCAGGGCTGGATTTGACAGCATGGTGCACAGAGGCCACGTGGTCCGAGAGCTGGGCATTCGCACGCCTCCCCCCGCCGCCGCATGATCCTAGCGCAGAAGAAAAACTGCACGTGAGCAAGCCCCGGAGCACTGGAGAACTTTGAGTCCCCAATGTTCCTAAGGTATGTGGCTGGACGGCATGCCACCCCTAAAAATTTGACGCCCTAGGCCCGGGCCTTTGTGGCCTCATCACAAATCCAGGCCTGGATAATGTACCACGCACACACAGTATGTCCTAGTGGATTAAGGGATGCAAAGGATTACTACATTAAGACATGTATCTCTGCTCAGCTTGTTCTAAGCTCTCATGCTCAGCTATTCGTGCTTCTTCGCTTGTTTCTGCAAGACATGTCCAAAAGCTGGGATGCGATTTGAGCTGAGACGCCAGCGCTCCTGCAGAGGTTATGTAGTCAGTGTTTTATCTCAGTTAAAGCAGCTGTAGATATAAGGAAAATATCCCACATAGTTATAACAAGGATTATCTGCCCCATTTTAGCAGTTGATTGTATCAGCCTTCATTAGCTCATGTCAGACTGGGATGTCTTTTTCTCATTTGTCTCTGTCTTTTTTAGTTTCTATGAGAAGTATTGATTTTAATTTGCCTCTACAAAGTTTATTTGGCTCCTCTAAGGGCAGAGACACATGAGAAGATTCAGGGAGATTAAGTAGCCCGGCAACAAATCACCTCTTCTTCGGGCGACTAATCTCCCCGAAAAGCCTTCCCGCCTGTTAGAATCTAAATCGACAGCGGGATGGCGTTTTCCGAAGTCGCCCAAAGTTTTCTCGTGAGGCAGTTTGGCCAGATTAGTCCCCGAATCTTCACTTGTGTCTCTGCTCTAATAGCGACTTGGGGCCCGATTTAATTCCAAAGGTGCAAAATGTTCTCAGTGCTGTTACCAATTGCAGCCAGTTTGTTCTTTATTTTCATATTTTAATTTGCAGCATGTACACGGATGAAAGCAAACAGCTGATTGGCTGCTGGTACTGATACTGATTATTGATTTAGCCATTATGTAGTAAATTAGCACATCTAGGGGTCTGTTTATCACGCTGTGTAAAAAGTGGAGAGAAGCATTACCAGTGATGTTGCTCATATCAACCAATCAGAAATTTGATGTCAATAGTTGGAAACAAAAAGCAAATTTGTGATTGGTTGCTATGAGCAACATCACCGATAATACTTCACTCCACTTTTTACACAGCATGATAAACAGACCCCTTACTGTTTAGAGTAGTGTATTTTCTGACTTTTTAGGTCCAAGCTCCCCTTTGAGGACCAGTATTGCCTCCTTGCCTTATACAAAGGTTCCAGATATATGAAAACATCAGTAGTTTACTGTAGTTTTACAAATAAGTGTTCACACCCCATATCTCACCCTAATTGGTCTTAAGTCTGGGCTTGGAATAAATAAGCATTGACCCAAATCTCCTTCATCCTGCCCCCCCAACCACTGCCTTGGGTCACCTTAGGGGGGGATAGTCCCAAAGTTTTGCAACCTCTGGTTTAAAGTAATAGTTTATTGTTTTAGGAGGTTTGATCCATAAAGCATCTCCTAGAGAAATGGTCTTCTGTCGAATGATAAAAATAATCAGAGCATATCTTAGTAAATGCAAAGCAGATGCGGTGTGTTGGATTGGCCACTGAGTGATGATCACAGCTGCAATGTATTACATTATTACTTTAACACTGTAATTAAAAATTACAGCCCGTGGACTGATTGGAAATGTGGCTGGGAACTATTGATTGGAATGGCCTCGTTTTACATATTGTGAACTGAAAGATCTTTAAAGCTAAACACTCCCAGGATATAAGACATTTATTGGAGCTCAATATTATAACCCTCAGGCAGGTTATGTAAGTTTGAACACATTTCTGTGGTTTTAATGTGTATTACAGTTTTGCTAGTGAAGGTGACTTGCTCTTTAAGCAGTTTCCCCAAGAAAACCATTTCTTAAATTGTTACAAAGTAACTAAGTATTTATTCTAGACTCTGATAAAAGCCAATTAAGTTAGAAACTTTGTATCTTTTTCTGGCTGTTCAGTGTAGGAGATCAAAGAGAAAGTCAGGGCATTTCAGTAACAAACCCGGAACTGCGGGTTGAGCATCAAAATAGGGACTGTTCCGCAAAAAACGGGACAGTTGGGAGGTATGTTTTTGTATGTTTGATCCATACAGCCTTCTGTTGTACAATATATTTGTGCTTTATAAAAACACGTAACAATAATAATAATTGTGGCCGTAATTGCAGTTCTATATGCTAGCAAGCATTACCAGCACTCCCAACCTTCCATGATATGGCCCTGAGTATATAGACAAATCTTAACTTGCTTCCCTTCTTGAACTGCACTTTGACCAACAGTGCTGGCGGGAACAGGACCTTTAGGGCAGAGACACACGGTCAAATTCGGGAAGATTAGTCGCCTGGCGACAAATCTCCTCTTCTTCTGGGCGACTAATCTCCCCGAACTGCCTTCCCGCTGGCTAGAATGAAAATCGCTCAGAGTGCTTCGTTTTCCGAAGTCACCAGAAGTTGCCTCACGAGGAAACTTCAGACGACTTCGAAAAATGAATCGCTCCGATTTCCATCCCGCCGATGATTTTCATTCTAGCTGGAGGGAAGGCAGGGGAAGGCAGTTCGGGGAGATCACCCTGAAGAAGAAGAGATTTGTCGCCGGGCGACTAATCTCCCCGAATCTGTGTGTCTCTGCCCTTAATCTCAACTTTATTTACTGTATACATTGCACATAAGCGAGGAATCACGTAGTTTGTTTGCAGTCCCTAGTTGTATATTACACAAAACCCTGGAAGAGTCTGTGTTTTCTCTCCTCCTTTAAAGTTGGGTTTTGTTTTGTTATTTTAAGCCACAACACGGTTCACATTAACTAACATAAAACCAGTTAGTGTGGGAATAAGAGCCAGAGGTTAAGAAAGGAGGGCAAAGGGCAGTTGAAACGTTTCTGTTATTACTATTTAACCACTCTAGTTCCTTCCATGTTACTTAAAGGTCAAATAGACTGACCTTGACGAGTGCATATGTGACTGTTCCAACATACTGTATAGTTAGTAGCATCTTGTTTTATAGATTCCTTTCTGAATTGCCTGTATTTCTGCTCCACTCTGACCTGCCTGCTCCAGATGCCAAGTTTCCTTCAGGCCCAGTTATATTTTCTCCAGATTTAGAGAAAGAAAACAACATCAAACTGTGACAGGGGGAAAGATTGGCAGTTTCAGCAGAACCACCAGGTTGAAAATTGAAATCCAGCTGGAAGCTTGTAAGCCTTGAGGTCTGACCTCTGATGGAGTCATAGGTGGGACGTGGAACAGCTGTAACTGTGAGGGACATGTGCACTATAAATTCCAGCCTAGCTACCTGTCACATACAGGACTGCCTGCAAGCACAAAATAAAACATTTCAGTAAAATCCATAAAACATTCATTTCTATATAGTGTTTTCCCATTACAGATTTGTTTTTTCTAACTATGGGTAGTGTGACAAAGAGCTATGTCCCAATAGGCTGCCTGTGTATGATGGGAGGTATATAGCACCCAGCCTGAGGTATTGGCTCCTTTAAAATCTCCAGGGTAAGACAGGTTAGGACCCTGGAGCAAGGAGTTGAGTATGCTGCCCAATTAGTCCGCAGGTGGGGCTGTTTAAAGGAGCCTGGCGGGGAGTGGGGTTTTGTACTGGGAGTCAGAGAGAACCTCTGAAGACGCTGTGGAGTGTTTTGGTGAACAAACTGTGTGTTTGACTGCAACTCCAAATAGCAAATGTTTGTTACCACCGCAAGGAACTTTCCTCTGGACGGTAACACTGCAAACCGGTGAGGTTTACATTATTATTTGACTGTTTAGCACGGAAATTGTGCCTGTTTAAGTTGTCCGGTTTGAACAATAAAACCCCAGGCAGGAGCCTGTTTCACTTTTGTTGCAAACCTAAGCCTCCTGTCTCCTCTGTAAGATCTGTTTTACCTGAGCCCTACCGGCTGCTTTGAGCTATTCCCCACAGTAGCCATGTCTTAATCAAGTTCTTAATAAACTTTTATCTGTGCAAAATTCTTCAGTTTTGGAGCCTGATTTATTATTGTGCAGCTATAGGATCCGTTATCCAGAAACCTGTTATCCAGAAAGCACCAAATTACTTGAAGCCAGTCTCCCATAGACTCCATTTTAATGAAATAATTGAGATTTTTTTTTTAAAAAAAAATGTAATTTCTTTTTCTCTGTAATAATAAAACAGTAGCTTGTACTTGATCCCAACTGAGATATAATTAGGGATGCACTGAATCCACTTTTTTGGATTCGGCTGAACCCCCGAATCCTTCACGAAGGATTCGGCCGAATACCGAACCGAATCCGAACCCTAATTTGCATATGCAAATTAGGGGTGAGAAGGGGAAAACGTTTTTTACTTCTTTGTTTTCTGACAAAAAGTCACGCAATTTCCCTCCCTGCCCCTAATTTGCATATGCAAATTAGGATTCGGATTCAGTTCTGCCGGGCAGAACGATTCGGCCGAATCCTGCTGAAAAAGGCAGAATCCTGGCCGAATCCCGAACCGAATCCTGGATTCGGTGCATCCCTAGATATAATTAATCCTTATTGGAAGCAAAACCAGCCTATTGGGTTTATTTAATTTTTAAATTAATTTTAACAAAAGGGGTTATTTATTTAAGTTCGAATGACAAAAAACAAAAAAAAAACCCCTGCGATTTTTCGTGATTTAGTATACCTCGAGGATGGAAAAAGTCAGAATCCAAAAATCCAGCATCTCAGATCTGACGAGCTTTTATATAAGTCAATGGGAGAAGTCCTGAAGGTATCCTGATCTGCGCTTTCCTGCAGAAATCCAAAGATGACACACTTTTTGGGCAAAAATCAGAGTTTTTTTTCAGGCAGAAAATACGAAATATTCGTGCAATCCAAATTTTAGTATGATTTTCACAATTTTTTTTTGTGTTGTGTTTTTTTTTCTGCACTGAAATTTTTCTGGAAATGTATTGATAAATAAGGTGAAATAACCCATGAGGATTTGGTCTGATTTTATTTCAGAAAATAATGAGATAAATTTGGATTTTGATGAATAACCCCATTAATGTATGGAGTTCCAAATTATGGAAAGACCCCATATCCAGAAAAGTCCAGGTCCCAAGTATTCTGGATAACAGAATGAAATACCTGTATTTCATTTAAAAGGTTCAATGAAGTTTTACAGAGCCATAATAAACCCCCTCAAGTCACTGATTGGTTACTGCCTGGTTACCAATCAGAGGAAACCAAGAGAGCTGAAAAGCAGGAAGTAATGTTCTGGCTATTATATTAGACATCCAGTCACTCCAGCCTTTATACATTACATTTTTGGCTAACTAACTATATTAGAAATATTTCCACAGCCTATCTATTTTCACAGTTTTTATTTTTACACTGAACAATTCCTTTAACACTTTCCTGACTGTCTTAAAAATTTTCAGTTAGGATAATTTTGCTAAAAGGAAAAAATCTTACTGCTGGTAATCCTGTATTTTAAAAGGCCAGTATATTTGTTTGCGGTGCTTAAGTAAGAACTCATACCTGTCCCTTTAAATAAGCCCAAAAACTAAGGTTAGGGTGTAGTAAATGAGCTTTGGGACAAAGGATATATTATCCCCCAATATGTCTCCCTGCTTGCACCCCAACTTGCAGTACAGCAGTAAAGAGTGACTGAAGTTTATCAGAGCACAAGTCACATGACTGGGGGCAGCTGGGAAACTGACAATATGTCTAGCCTCATGTCAGATTTCAAAATGAAATATAAAAAAATCTGTTTGCTCTTTTGAGAAATGGATTTCAGTGCAGAAGGTTGCTGGAGCAGCACTATGAACTTATGTGTTTTGAAAAAAAAAAAAATTCCCATGACAGTATCCCTTTAATGACCGCTATGGTCTCAGTTCCCAGAAAAAAGTTTCATACAGGGTCTCATCACTGGATTCAATATATCTTGAGTATGAAGATAGAGGAGATGTCCTAACAAGGTAATAGGATAACCCTCTCACATATGTTCCGAGGTCAATAAATCAACAGCAGTGGAGATCATCTTCTTGGCTGGAATATACAGAGTTCAAAAAGTTGCCCATTAAGATTAAAGGGAAGGATTTTTTCTTTCTTATAAAGGGCTCTCCAATATGATAGTCGTAAAATGATTCCTTGGAAGACAATCCTTAACTGGAAACGTAATTACGCGGAGACATAGACACTTTGCCTTTTATTTTTCTATCAGGGATGAGGCGTGATAGCTTTGAACCTTCATGAGAAGGCGCTCTACTCTACTGGCCAAACATTCATGAAAAATCAACGATTATAACAGAATGACCTTTGAACAAATTGGACTTTATTTGTCAAGCTGCCTCCTGGAAAGCCCACCTATTGTAGTAGCAGCTACTCTGATTCATGAACACCACACAATGCACAAGTGAACACTGAACTTAACCCTTGCTTTTGACCACAACTTAAAGGAGAAGGAAAGTCGTTTACCATTTGGGGGTGCCCCCAAGTGAATGGATTTACTTACCTGAAACCCTGGGCCGGTGCTCCTATCAGCAGAAAACTGCACCGGCCCAGGGCTTATTCCACTGAGCACCACGGAGCGATCCTCTTCTGGCTTATTCTTTCTTCAAATTTCCCGGGGCAGACGCATGCGCAGTAGAATGAAAAAGCCAACTTTTTAGTTAAAGTTCAGCTTTTCGCTCTAATGCATTTGCGCAGCTGCGAGAAGAAAGAAGAAGCCGGAAGTGGATTGCTCCGTGGTGCTCACTGGAAAAACCCCGGGCCGGTGCAGTTTTCTGCTGATAGGAGCACCGGCCAGAGGTTTCAGGTAAGTAAATACATTCACTTGGGGGTGCCTAACATTTGGCACCCCCAAGTGGTAAACAACTTTCCTTCTCCTTTAAGCCCAGTATTATTAGCACTGGCTTTTGCCTGTAACTTGGCAGTAGTGATGGGCGAATCGTGAAAAATTTCCGAAACACATTGAAGTCAATGGGCGTTATATAATTTTGGAGTACAACTATTTTGACTTCAACGTCAATTTTTATTTGCAAATGTATAAAAGTAAATGGGTGTACGAATAATTTTGATGTGTAAAAATTTTTGTGTGCGTGCCAATATTTGTTGCGCCAAATTTATTGCAAACACGGCGTCGAAAGACAGAATTTCTCCGTGAATCCATGCCTGCCGAATAAATTCGCTCATCACTACTTGCTAGTATAAAGTCCCCTTTTGGCATGGAAATAGCATAGGAAAGAATTGTCCCAAAATAGCAATAGTTCAGACAAAGAAGAAGGTTATGAGGCCAAAGCAAGCTTATGACTAGCAGTTTCTGGTTCACTACTTGCAAACTGGATGTCTATATTTGTTAGAAAAAATACAGAGCTCCCGCCATCACACTGATGATTATGTGCTCTAGGTTAATGCAAATTCTTATAAAAGACACCAAAGGTCTTGCTCGGCTTGTATACTCACCTGGCCTCCGTAATAGCCTGCAAATCACAAAATGTTTCAGTCCTGCTGAACACTTTCTTCTACGCCAGCCTCATGAAAGTCAAAGCAGAAGACTGAAAGAGAAGCAATCATACATAAGGGCTAATGAGAATGAATGTCAGAACAAGAGATCTGTCTTCAAATGCTCCTAGCAAGCTATTACCCCGAGCGGACAATTTGCATTTTTATGAGTTAATCAAGGCTTATCTTTATACTTGCCAGAGGTGGTTTGAGAAAAGGAGGCATTATGTGGTCAGATAAATAAACATGAATTGCTGTAATGGTTGGATATTGATTTTGACCATGAGCTATTGATTATTAAATATATAACAGCAATGTTCCACCTTGGCATTCTAGCCCATAGGTTTCAAGATTATTTTGTTCAAACCCCTATAGGTCCAGCTTTGGTCAGGACCAAGACAAGGTTAGCGATATATACATATTATATTAAGACATGTTGTACATATTCCCTCCTAAGTAAGACTTTTAGAATCTAGTCTGGTCTAAAAGTAACATTATGCCAACAAAAATCTTTTGGCATGGAATGGTCAAAAAGAAGTGGCATCAAAAATTTTCTTCCAGTGGTTTAACTACCAGGAGAGCATCAGGTGTGACTGTACTTGGGCCCCTCCTATGTAAAGATTCGATAGTTACAGGGGGTGGAGGAACAGAAGAGAGAGGATAGGCGTTAGTGATGTGCGGGCCAGCCCGATATCCGTGGGACCTGTGGGTCGGCAGGTTCGGGCCGACCTCGCACACTTCTTTGCGTCAAATGCCGGCCTTGGACTTCCGGGTTTTATAGACGTTGCAGCTGCTCGCGCCGCCCCCTTTGTGACGTCATTGGCGGTGTGGATGCTAAGGGAGGGCGGGTTAGGGTCAGATGCGGGTCACGGAAATCCCGACCCACATTTCACTACTAGGTGCAAAGTCAAAAAATGCAGCTCATCCCCATGTTGCAATTAAAAGCAGTTGGGTGCATGGGTGTGTGGCTTATATATATTGAACAAAACTCATTAACCCCACACACCTACTATATAGCTTTTAGGAAAAAGTCAGATTGAAAGGAAAACGCATATATTTGGAAAAAAGAGACACTTTTAGTTACATGGTTTGTACAAAGTATGCATAAGCTGATGCGCCCCACCAAGGCAGTGTCTATGCATCAGTCCTGACTATGTGAAAAAAGTGAAAAAAGTATTTTCTTTTGGAGGAGAAAGACCATACCTGCTTATCTCTTATCTCTTTATTTGGCATGACCTCTTCCAAAGAAACCATTCTGCTTTGTGAGCTTTTGTGAACATCTTCAACTACTACTAGGTGCAGTCCCCTAGTTATGCCATTGGGTTTTACAAATGATATCTTGCAATTTCTTAAAGAGGCTAACAATGTCAAAGTTATTCCTGGTAGGGATTGGTCTATGAGAGTATCAGAGGATCTCTCCATGGTTTTAGTAAACCCCAGCCTAGAACTGTTACCATCAACCCATCCTTAATTTTACCATGGACCTACATAAAACCCAATACTATTGTTGTGATGGTGGACCCTGGGTTCAAGGTTCCCTGGTGGGCCTAAGAAACCCAGTTCCACACTAATCCTTACTCATTAATCTTACACTCACTTTCATCCCATTAATGCTAAAGATAAAACATTGCATTCCGATGCACTTCACTTTTTTGTGGGGCAATGCAAACATGTATGTAGCTGTAATGCTTTCTAATACTATTTAGAAATAGTCTGTTCATAGTTTATAACACAAGCTGTGAATGGTCCAGGTTGTCACTATTATATCCCGTAGGCTTTTATAATGTAAGCGTATATTGTTGAGAGAGAGAAAAAGACTTCAAACTATATAATCATAAAAGAGCTTGAATAACGGCAGCACCAAATACCATGAACTGTTTAAAACAAGTAGATTTTGCCTCTACCTCAATAACTTCTTAAGTAGTACAGTCCTTGTTTGAGGCCAGATGTTAAATGCTTTGGTAGTTCCCCTTGAGACCATAAAGTTCTGAAGGTCTTGCAAAGGTCAGCTCCTAACAAGCCTATACCTTTTATAGCACAGACAGGGCACAGATCTGGTGTTTGTAATCTGGCTCCACAACTTCTTCCCTGTGTGATAAACTTAAACAGCTGCTCTCTAGATTCCCACGACCTAGACGAGTTGGCAGCACCTGTTGAACTGCGGCATTGGCTACTATATTTAGGTAGGGTTGCCACCTGTCTGTTTTTGAACAAGACAAACAGGTTTTTTAAAGGGCTTTTCGGTTCAAAACCTTGTGCCCAGTTTCTGTGGGCTGCAAAACTGGGCTAAATCCCCCGAACCAACAATGTGTGAAGTCTTAGTTAAGGTGGCCATAGACGTAACAATTACGATCTTTCTTGGAAAAGATCTTTCCAAGAAAGATCGTTTTTTTTAATACACACGTGTAGAGCTGAATCGTCAGATATACAGGTAGATATACGGGAATAAACAATAGAATTCTACCTGTATCTGACAATTCGGCACTAACAATGGCCGATGTTTGGGTCCCTTCAAAGGCACCCGATCAAAATTATCCATCCAGCCCGATCGACAAGCCGACCGATATCCAAGTCTTCTGCCGATATCAGTCGGCTCTTTTTCCACCATACACGCAACGAATATCGGACGAAAATTTGTTTCGTACGATATTATCTGTGCTTCTATGGCCACCTATAAGGTGGCCATAGATGCAAAGATCCGCTCGTTTGGCGATGTTGCCAAACGAGCGGATCTTTCCCCGATATGCCATTAAAGGTGGCCATAGACACACAGATCCGATCGTACAAATCGAGGATTCGTACGATTTTCGGATTGTGTGTGGCATGTGCCGACTTCTTTCGTCCGGCGGAGCTCATGGCACATCGTAATCTGATTGTTCGGCCGTACGGCCGAACAATCAGATTACCCCCGATATAGCCATGCCTGTTAAGGTGGCCATAGATGCAAAGATCCACTCGTTTGGCGATATCGGGGGTAATCTGATTGTTCGGCCGAACAATCAGATTACGATGTGCCATGAGCTCCGGCGGGATCGGTCGGGTCAAAATCAAACCTGACTGACCGACCAAACGACTGATCTCCGCCGGACGAAAGAAGTCGGCACATGCCACACGCGATCCGAAAATCATACGAATCCTCGATTCGTACGATCGGATCTGTGTGTCTATGGCCACCTTTAGCCCTGTCCCTAACGTCACTGGCCCATTCCCAAAGTCATCAGCCTTTTCCCCATCATCGACCCATCCCCAACACAATCAGTTTGCCCCCCACACAACCAGCCAGCCCACTGACGTCACAGACCCACGTCCATTGTCCAGATTTTGATTTAGACAAAGGTAGAAACCCTAATGGAGGGCTATGGGCAGACTTTCAGAGAGAATTGCATCACAAAGCTGATGCGGTCCTTGTCCAACAACATTTTTTTAACCTGCCTTATAGATATGTGACTGATTTTTAGTAAATAGTGATGAGCGAATCTGTCCTGTTTCACTTCTCCGAAGAATTTGCAAAACTGCGAAAAATTTGTGAAGCGGCGAAAAATTTATGAAATGTTTTGAAGTCAATGGGTGTTTTTTACGAGCGCAACATTTTTTCTTACTCAAAAGTCAATGGGTGTTTTTTGTTATGGAGACTTTTTTGTCCTAATGCATTAGGGTCAGAGCACACAGGCAGATTTGGGGAGATTAGTCTCCTCTTCTTCGGGGTGACTAATCTCCCCAAACTGCCTCCTCTGCCTTCCCACCAGGAAAATCGCCGGCTGGTGGCATTAGGAGCGAATCTCCCTGAATCTGCCTGTGTGCCCTGACCCAGAGGGGCAGATTTACTAAGCTTGAGTGAATAGTTCGAATGCAAAAATATTCGAATTTCAAAGTATTTTTTTGGGTACTTCGACCATCAAATTGGTCAAATTCCACCATTCGACCATTTTGATAATCGAAGTACTGTCTCTTTAAAAATAACTTCGACTTCATACTTCTCCAAATTAAAGCTACCGAAGTGCAATGTTAGCCTATGGGGACCTTCCAGAGCACTTTTCTAAGTTATTTTTGATCGAATAAAAATCATTCGATCGAACGCTTAAAATCTTTCAAATCATTCTATTCGAAGGATTTTATCGTTTGATTCGAAGGATTTTATCGTTCGATGGAACGATTTTTATTCGTTCGTTCGATCCAACCTTTTGCGCTAAAATCCTTCGAATTCGATATTCGAATTCGAAGGATTTTACTTAGAGGGTCGAATTCGAGGTTTTTTTAACCCTCGAAATTCGACCCTTGATAAATCTGCCCCTTAAAGTCAATGGGCATTTTTCTTATGGGCAATTTTTCTCAGCTAATTTTCCTGCAGGGAATTTTCATCGCAGTTTCTTAGAGAAATTCGCACATGGCGAAATTCAGAATTTCCATGGCTATATAATGAATTTGCTCGTCGTTATTAGTAAAGTAGACTTTTGAGAAGGACCCAAACACAAACTAAGAAGCTGCCAACTTTGGTGTGGGGAGACCCAGTTGTTTTATTAGCCAGTGTTTGGCCACTGTAAAGACTTAACACAAAGTGCTTCAGGGACAAATGACGGAATTACAAAGAAAGATTATAATTTTTTGATAAATTCTAGCAGTGCGGTTTTCTCAGCATGCAAATACAGGATAGACACTTGCAAAGGAACATTTGCAGCTTTAGAATTTCATGGCAACATGCTACTACGTGCCATGTATACAATAGGTGCGGCTCAATTGCGGCAACCGATTCACATGTTATTGTTATTAAAAGTTGATGACTGAAGGTTACTTCTAACACAAAGAGGCAGATTTATTAAAGGGGTGGTTCACCTTCAAGGTAACTTTTAGTATGTTATAGCCAATTGCCAATTCTAAGCAACTTTTCAATTGGTCTTCATTATTTATTTTTTATAGTTTTATAGTTATTTGCCTTTTACTTTGCAGATTTCAAGTGGGTGTCGCTGACCCCTTCTAAGAGCAAATTCTCTGTAAGGCTACAAATGTATTGTTATTGCTACGGGCTATTCCTCATATTTCTATTCAACCCTTCTCCTATTCATATTCCAGTCTCTTATTGAAATCAATGCATGGTTGCTAGGGTCATTTGCACCCTAGCAACCAGATTGCTTAAAATGCAAATTGAAGAGCTGCTGAATAAAAAGCTAAATAATTCAAATAACCAATTGCAAATTGTCTCAGAATATCACTCTCTAAAAGTTATCTCAAAGGTGAACCACCTCTTTAAGGTTCGAGTTGCGTTTTGCACGAAAATTTTAATTTTCAAGTTGATTTTTTTGGTTGAAACTCACATTTTAGAGATTTATTGTACCCCGACCCTAGAAATAGCTGGATATAGCAGAGGGTTTTGCCCGAGCGATTTGAGTTTTTGGATCGTTAACCCTGACGTTCATTCGAGGTATATGACATTCCAAAATTCGACTTTTTGATAAATAACCCCCAAAATGTCAAATTGGAAGCCATTTTTGTATTGAGGCGCAAGCTGGTAAAACACAAAGTTGGCTGCGCTTTGCTTGTTTCAGATAAATATAGGGTCTTAGCCTGAAGCGGAATCCAAAGGCTTAATCGGTAACTCTTGCAATGTGAATTCTATTTGGCACGCCGTGACGCTGCAGATGAATTCGCTGTAGATACTTGAATGTGCCAACTACATAACACTAGTCAGATTGTTCAGTAAGTGGTGCACTTCGGTAAGCAGCTGACAAAGCATTTAGCTCTATGCAAATTAATAATCACATACAAGGGGTTTCTAGGGTAACAAGCTCAATAAATATTGCATGAGTCTAACGGAAGGAATCTGAGAAAGATTACTATTAAGTTAAGGGTGGGTTGAATAACATTACTTGAGCATGAAAAATATTAACCCAGTTGTAATTTGGTGACTAGAAGGCATCTGTTTTTCTAGTCCTTGGAACACCATGATTTACTTTTAGGGGATTATTTACTAAAACTCACATTTTTCTTGTTGTGCTTTTTGGGAAAAAAAACCCCTAAAATCTTATACCACGATACTGCAAAAATTCCGAAAACCCGGCATCTCAAACCTGTCGAGGTCATGTATATTAAATCATTGGCATATTTCTCTATTTCAATTTGAGGATATTGTGGTCTGTGCTGGGTTTAGCTCAATCATCCAAAAAATTCAGGGGTTTTCAAGCAATAACCCCAAAAAAAATCTACTGATTCGTGAGAAAAAAATCATACGATTTGAGTTTTTGCTAGACTTTATCGATTTGTTTTACGACCCGACTTTTTTAAAGTTATTTTATTGATAAAGATGGTAAATTTGTGAATGGGAGTTTGGTCAAGCTTTGTTTAATAAAAAAATGAGATAGATTTGGATTTTAGTAAATAAACCCCCAAGTGTGTAGGATGAATGGAAGCTTGTTTACCGTCTCATCCACTTTTTGGTTTCCAGTAGGGATTGGCTGCAAAAAAAAAAAAACGCTCATAGACTCTAATGTATAGTAAACAAAATTGTTACATGGTTTAAAAATTGTTGCATTGACTTCAATGTGTTTGGTGAAGTTTTTTTGTGAATTTTCTGAAAAGCAAAACACATCAGATTCATTGATGACTAGCCAGGCTTTGCAGATGTAAGCAAATAGTGATGAGGTTGGGCAAAATTAGATCTGTTTTTTTTTTTATGCTAAATGCTGAGCGGGTCGGTGATCACCAGTAATGTGTCCCATTCAGGTTAGACATTGCGAATATTCTGATTCTGGTGGAGCCACAGCATAAAAGAATAAAAAATGAAAATACAATATAGTGGTTCTTTAAGGGTCTGGCCAAATGAGCAGGTTCGGGGAGATTAGTTGTCCAGCGACAAATCTCCTCTTCTTCTGGGCGACAATCTCCCCGAACTGCTTTCCCCCTGCCCTCCGCCGGCTAAAATGAAAATCGTCTGGGGTAAGGCACACGCGGCGCTTCGTTTTTCCAAGTTGCCCGAAGTTGCCTCACAAGGAAACTTCGAGCGACTTCGGAAATAGAAGCGCTGCAGGCGATTTTCATTTTAGCCGGCGGAGGGCAGGGGGAAGGCAGTTCGGGTAGATTGTCGCCCAGAAGAAGAGGAGATTTGTCAATGGGGCGACTAATCTCCCTGAATCTGCTTGTGTGGCCAGACCCTAAAAGAGCTGTATGGTATGATATGTTTTTATACAAATTATTCTGGAGCCTCTACATACAACAGCCTTTATCCCTGTCCCTCCAGTTGCATGGGCAAGATTAAGAGCTTAACACTAAGGCAATACAAGAGCCTACTTCTTTCCCAGGCTCCAACGTTACCAGATAACAGTGTTTAGCAAAGAAGGGTCAACATTTTGCACTGTGGCCTAACCTTTAAAACTCGTTCTTTGTTCCTGCCGGGATCTTTTTTAGCTTACGGGTTAAGCTCTGGGTTTGAGCCAGAAATAAGACACAGCCCAAATTGACCAGGAAAAAGTAGAAGGGATTCTATGCGGTTTCACTTCCAGCTGTTTTCCATGGGGACCTGAGGAAGCAAATGCATGCGGGATACACGTCGGAGAGGAGCTATGAGGGACTTGTTCTTTTCTAAGGGCTAGACTTACAGGAATCATGTGAATGAGGCCACTGTGTGCGTCTCTTCCAACCACTTCTCCGCTCCTTCAATGACTATTCAGTGGGATCGTTTGGCTGCCGAAAAGGTATATGATGTAAAACATTTAAATCACTTGCAATTACTAAAAAGCATTATTTAAGGATATGATCTTTTTGAGTTTACTTTTAACAAGACAATGGCAGCACAAGTCTACAGCTCTGAACAAGATATGAATTGGACTCAACGGTTTTAGGCTCTTTTTAAAAACATAATGATTTTCGAGTAGTGCATTGTGGGCAGAAATCTTTAGGGGAGCCACAGATGTTGGGGGACTTCCATCATACAGCAGCCCCCCCCGGGCCCCTCGTCTATTGTATGATATTTTAGCCACTGGTGAATCTTGATGATTCCTATAGTAAATAGCACTCTATTGTGTAACTGTTGACAGATATCTTTGGTATAGACACCAGTTGTTGTTGAATGACCTCCCAGAATCCTCTGACAGCTGGAATGCAAATGTCACCTGTTTTGATGATATTTTCATAGATTTATTCATAGAGTTAATAAGATGCTAGCTATTAACAGACTATATGGGTAGCACAGTGCAAGTGCAAACTAATAGTTCAGTTGCACTTTGCAACTTACCTCACAATACCTCCCAACTGTCCCATTTTTCGCGGGACAGTCCAGATTTTGACAGCTCAACCCGAAGAATTGTTACTGAAATGTCCAGACTTTCTCTTTGATCTCCTGCACTGAACAGCTAAAAAACGATTCAAAGTTTCAAACTTAATTGGCTTTTGGCAGAGAGCCCATAATAGATACTTAGATACTTCTGCAGCAATATAAGATACGCAGGTCTCTTCTGAGAACTTAGATTCACAACTTAAGGGTCGTGGCACATGTGCAGATTCTGGGGAGATTAGTCCCTCAGCAACAAATCTCCTCTTCTTCGGGCGACTTATCTCCCTGAAATGCCTTCTCGCCAGCAAGAATGTGAATCGCATGGCATTCCTTGTGAGGCAACTTCGGGGTGACTTCGGAAAAGAAGTGATCCGATCGCCATCCCGCCGGCAATTCAAATTCTTGCCAGCATTTATTAGTTGCTATTCACTTTCATTAGCAAAACTGTAATAACGCATTAAAACCACGGGAATGTGTTCAAACTTTCATAACCTGCCAAATTTTATAAAATGGACATGGTAATTATGTGGTGTGGTCAAAAAATGTTCGCCACGCAACTCTCGGCAAATCTTTTTGTCCGTCTTTCTATTTCCAAAATGTTGGGAGGTATGGCTCACTTTTCCTTTCTTAGATTAGCTGAGACTAAGATAATACTCAGCTGTTTTGCCCTCTGACTGGCATCAAAATGCCTAATTATTAGGGATGCATTGAATCCAGGATCCTGTTTGGGATTCGGCCAGGATTCTGCCTTTTTCGACAGGATTCGGATTCGGCCGAATCCTTCTGCCCGGCTGAACTGAATTTGTATATGCAGATTAGGGGCGGGGAGGGAAATTGCGTGACTTTTTGTCACAAAACAAGGAAGTGATATTTTTTCCCCTTCCCACCCCTAATTTGCATATGCAAATTAGGATTCAGATTCAGTTCAGTATTCAGCAGAATGTTTCTCGAAGGATTAGGGGGTTCGGCCGAATCCAAAAAAGTGGATTTGGTGCATCCCTACTAATTACTCAACCTCCTACTGCAATATGTTACTGCCAATGCAAATCACATCAAGATGTGTTATAGCACAGGCGGTACTGCAATGTTTCTCATTTGACCTCTTTGCAGTATTAACATATACTGTACAGTCATTGGTAACATCTCCCAGTACTGCAGTCAGTTTATATCATATCATTGTTTCAGCTACTGTATAAAGTCTGGGTCATTATTTTCAGAAAGCCGTTTATCTAGATAATAAATGGAGGAGCGTTCAAGAATTCACTTTTTTTTATTTGAAAAGCTGCCAGATATGTCTAATTTATTTAAATATGCGTTAGAAAAATCAGTCCTGTCCTAGAAAAAAGTACTTAATCTTGAACAAAATATAATCCACTAATGCATTAAAGGAATACAGAAAACCTATTAGTGTTCTGTGGTTCAGTAAAGGGGCATGTTTGCAAATGGAGGGCGTCAATGTGACAAGAATAGATATTATCCCTTCTTCTACTTGTACCATGTCATTCTGATATACCTGCTATCCCACAGTCACACTCCCTTCCCAGAGACTATTATCCACTGTTATTATAGACACCATCTATCCCTACTATACCTGCTATCCCACAGTCACACTCCCTTCCCAGAGACTATTATCCCACTGTTACTATAGGCACCATCTCTCCCTACTATACCTGATATCCCACAGTCACACTCCCTTCCCAGAGACTATTATCCCACTGTTACTATAGACACCATCTCTCCCTACTATACCTGCTATCCCACAGTCACATTCCCTTCCCAGAGACTATTATCCCACTGTTACTATAGACACCATCTCTCCCTACTATACCTGCTATCCCACAGTCACAGTCCCTTCCCAGAGACTATTATCCACTGCTACTATAGGCACCATCTCTCCCTACTATACCTGCTATCCCACAGTCACACTCCCTTCCCAGAGACTATTATCCACTGTTACTATAGGCACCATCTCTCCCTACTATACCTGCTATCCCACAGTCACACTCCCTTCCCAGAGACTATTATCCACTGTTACTATAGGCACCATCTCTCCCTACTATACCTGCTATCCCACAGCCACCAGGCCTGGATTTCGGGCTTCAGCTCCTCTAGGCTGCTGGGGCCTAGCACCCGGTAGCCTCGTGTGTGCTGTGCACCACCCTCCCCGCACATGCACAGGAGCAGGAGCTCAAGCAGAGATGTCAACCAAGGGGATGAGCCAGTCTCTATGAAATGGAAGTGACATTACTGTGCATGTGCGCACACTCTTCTGACGTCACCGAATGCTTCCTGCGCATGTGTTCATTGAAAACCCAGGGTAATGACCTAAGGTGATGGGAGGCTGGGGGTCCCGGCCATATTGAGGGAGTTGTTATGTCTGCTATGCTTTATTTAAGGCCTTTGAATGGTCAACATAAAAAAAAGAAAAAAAAAACACATATCACTTTTTTTGCAATTTAACTTTATTTATATCAGGGCTGCTCTGTTTTCTGATACTGTTCTATGTGTATGTAAAGTCAAGTCTCAGTGGGGCAGACAACTTGGAAATGTCATGACATCTTCTACAACGAGAACTGCTTGAGGTGAAACTGCTGCCTCGTGGCCCTAAACAAGAGGAACTAAAAATAAGTCTGTTTTATTTCTCAAATGCGCAGCTACATCATACTGGAACAGAAGAAAAACTGCCACATTCTCTTTCTGTAAAACACTGGTGTTTGTTTTATCTAATGCCTTGATTTGTGGATCTAAACTCAGTGAAACGAGGGAAGAACTATAATGAAGTATGGTGAGAAGTGTTGGAAGGATAGAGAAATGTCCCAACACATCTACTAGAGAGCCAATTAAAAAATAACTACCATATTAATTACCCACAATCAGTGGCATAACTATAGTGGAAGCTGTGGGGCCTGCTTCCTCAATAGCTAATAAAAAATCCACCTCCCCAGCCGCTCTCTTACCTGCAGTGAGGAAGGGGGAAGCAAGTCGTGCAGGAAGTGGGTGGGGCATGGGTGGGGCATGGGTGGACTGAGGCTGGCTAGGAAGTGGGCGGGAGGATGGGGATCGGAGTGAGCCGGGCCTCTCTGAAGATTTTTTTTGGCAGGGGGCCCAGCACACTCTAGTTAAGCCACAGCCTCTAATACAGTTTTTTTTTGTCTAATGAAAGAATATATTATTCTAAGCAATTTTACAATATATTTTGATAACAAATTTTCAAAGTTAAATGTATTATTCAATGGAGAAGAACATTGCCGTGTACATGCCCTTGCCTTGCATACACTTCTGATGATAACAATTGATGGTGACCCATCGTTTGGATAGATATCATTGAGTAAAGATATTTTCTGGACCCTGACCAGAACGTCTGTAGCGGGTCTGACTGACAGGATTCTTCCTTTCTCGCGTCTGGAGGGAGATATGAAATTGGTTTAAGGGTTGATTCCTTGTGCCAAGATTCATGAGTCAGCAGTGTGGAAGCAGCACAGAGATTCTTATAGAAAAAACCAAAACCCATAGGTATTAAACTCAGCAGCAGTTTAAGCAATGCCTCCCAGTGCTGCTCTGCAGGGAATCCAAGAGCAAATTAACACTATTAACAGCTCTCCTACACAGCACTGCAAGGATACGGGGAGTTGCTCAGGCCTGGCATTGATACGTTTATTCATCGGTTCAATACTTTCATAAGACATAAGAATTAATGTTTGTACATCAAGAAGGATCTCATTGTAATTATGAGAATGCTCGAGCCATGTGCAGCTTAGTAGGATTACAGCTGTTTATCAGTAGTCAGAAATGACAGTGCTTTGGCATTAAGCACTTCCCTGCGTGAGGCTGGCGCTGCTGGATTCTGTCGTTTCATCTTTCGGATATTGGGAAGTTGGCATTTATAGCTTGGAATGATCTGTCAAGGATGCCAACATAGCTGTGGTTCCCTGTTAAATAAATGGTGTGGCACTTATACAAATCTGTTTGAGGTTACTTGCTTCACAGTTCTGCCATTTCTTTCTTTATAAAAACCATTAGAATATGTGCACAAGAAATGGAAGCCCTTTTACCACCGTTTACATGAATTACATAGGGGTCACGGCCAACGAAGCTGCCAGGAAAAGATGAGTGCAGGAGTAATATCAGTTTCAGTCTTGCATAATCATCCATTACTCTCCTTCTCTCCAAACAGTGCCTGCCTTATAGCCCTCTGCTAGGGACAGAATACTCTTACAAGAAGCCATTGTGGTGGTGTGATCAATAAAAAGTTAGTGGGAACAGATAATCTCAAAGGTTTATTTCATATGAGAAAACAGAAATTTAAGTCACATGACTATTTCTTTGTTACGCCAGAACAGGAGGAAATTCTGGGACATGTAGTTCTGCCACTTCTGAAGTACTCTGGTTTAAGTACAGTATGGTTAAGTCATGTTTCCCAACCTCTCGAAGAAAATAATAATTGCAAGCTCAATGGACCAGATTTCCTTGTGTCTGACAAACATATATATGAGAAAGGATCATATATATATATACTTTGAGAAAGGCTATAGGATTAGCCGAAACGTCAGTTATTTATTTTCAATAAATCTCACCGATTTTCTTGCATCTTAAAGGAAAACTATACCCCCCAAACAATGTAGGTCTCTATTAAAAGATACTGAGTAAAACAGCTCATGTGTAAAACCCTGCTTCATGTAAATGAACCATTATCATAATAATATAGTTTTTTAGTAGTATGTGCCATTGGGTAATCATAAATAGAAAATTGCCATTTTAAAAAATAAGGGCCGCCCCCTGGGATCGTAAGATTCACTGTGCACACATACAAACCACATGTAAGGTCACATGAGCCAATTAACAGACAGAGTTCTGCCTTTTGCTTCCTCACTTCTTCCTGTTACAGTTAGTGTTGTAGTATTTCTGGTCAGGTGATCTCTGAGGCAGCACAGATAGAGTCACGAAATGGTGGTTCAAGGCAAGAGATGTAAAAGGGCAATATTTATGTAAATATATATTCCAGTTTGGTAAGATTCTTTAATATGTCATTCAATTTGATATAAACTATCTGTTGCTTAAGTATTCATTTTGGGGGTATAGTTTTCCTTTAAGACCTGTGTGCTTGCCTTTTTCCAGGATATATATATACTGTATATATATGTATATATATAGATATGCGACCTGTTATCCAGAATTCTTGGGACCTGGGGGTTTCCTGATAACAGATATTTATATCTTCATACCTTAAGTCTACTAGAAAATCAATAAAACATTAAATAAACCCAGTAGGCTTGTTTTGTGGCCAATAAGGATTAATTATAATTTCGTTTGGGTCAAGTACAGTACAAGTACTATACTGTTTTATAATTACAGAGAACAGGGAAATCATTTTTAAAAATCTGGATCATTTGGATAAAATGGAGTCTATGGGAGGCGGCCTTTCCGTAATTTGGAGCTTTCTGGATAACAGATTTCCAGATAATGTATATATTGTCGAAACAGGCTATAAACAGACAGAACACCTTTCTGGATTTATATAATTGGTTAGGGGGAGTTGGGGGGTGTATCAGGGGCATTGCCAAAAACCTGTGCAGACATTCTTTTCAGTGCTAAAGGCAAATACTGGCAGCAGTAGCAATTCAAATGAATCAGGATTCCCCCGGAATAACAACCCACAGCCCCAAACCAATGAACTTTTGTTTCTCTTTAGTTTCCCTTTAAAAAAAAAAGGGCTTGGCCCCTGAGATTCTGGCCTGTCCACAGCCATGGGGAAAGGAAAATGGCGCCCTTGCCTGACATTCTTAGACGCTGGGATTCACAGATTTCATTCAGGGATGTGGCATTCTAAATCCAGTGTTCCTCTAAAAGGGATTACTGTTACAATGGCAGAAGCCCTGATCCCGAGACCTACTAATCTCTGCAGCGTGAATGGCACAGAAAATGGAACAGACTCCTGATAAAGCCTTAGCAATGGCGGAAATCTCGCAGGGCTGTAAGGCTCTGCTCATCCATAGCATTCACTGTATTACACCGTGCCGCCAATTTCCAACAGATAATTAGAATCTTTCTTTCTCATGGCTGCATGCCTTAAAGTGACAGTCACTCCAACATTCTTCAGCCTTTAGTATGGCATGAAACGATGCTATTTATTTATGTGTGTGTGTATGTGTATATATATATATATATATATATATATATATATATATATATATATATATATATATAAAAAGAATCCGACCTGGTGCACTCCACAATAAAGTGGTTAAATGCCTTGGTGCTGATAAAAATATACATATATTTAGTGAAAAAAGACCGCACTCACAGGACTTTGTATGAAAAACAAGCCACAACGGCTGTGATTTTATTCCTCAACGTTTCGGCTATCAAAAGTCTTTTTTTCACTAAATATAAATATATATATATATATATATATATATATATATATATATATATAGAATACGTAGAAATACTAGATGCACATGGGGACTTGGTAAATAATTCATAAAAAATGTATTTATGAATGCTTTATTTATTATTTACATGTCCCAATGTGCAACTAGTATTTCTGTGTATGATACCATGTGTGTTGAGTTGAAAGGACCTGGGCATATGTTCTTTATAGGCTCTGACTTATGGGACTGCTATAAAATTAGGGTTGACTCTAGTGATCGGCGAATAAATTCGGCAGATGTGAATTCGCAGCAAATTGCGAAACTGTGATGAAAATTCGCCGGCGAAAAATCTGCCGCGTTAAAGTCAAAATTATTGACTTTAATAGATTTGGGTAAAATAGGCACACGTATAAAAAAGTCGGGCTTGGGTAGGCGCGAATGGTGGTAGGGCGGGTTTAGGGTGCGGGTCAGGAGAAGCCCGACCCGCACACCACCAGTTTGTGGCTATTGTTGGCAACTTGTTTTTCTGTCCACATCTTGCCAGAACTATAACTGTATATAGGCATCCAAGGGGCAGAAACTCTACGGGGTGGCACAAGGGTGTGTATAAAGAAAAGACTTCCCCCACCCCCCCAAATTCTTAAAAGCCAGCAGCCTGCGTCAGGGCCATCGCTGCAAAATCCAAAAATACAGACAATGGATCCCAAACATGTATTTATTTTCCCTGTGACTTGTGTTTCATCTGTTTCATCCACACATTTCTGCATAGCAAGAGCTCTATGAAATATTTGGTCAGCCAGTATTCGAACACAGATTTACATTTGCCTTTATCACAGAGACACGGGGACGTCCCGTTCTGTATCAGCTCTGAATTATGTCATTTGTTTACATTTCGGCTTTACGTTTTGTCACGTTTCCAGAGAAGGAGGATTTGCACTAAATCTAATTTTCAGAAGTCAGAATGCACCCGAGGTATGTGCTCCGAAACTGGTTCAGCCGAAAAATATTTCCCGGGCACTGTGTAAATAGTTCAACATTGACTGTTACCCTGCGAGGAGCTTTAATAGATGTGCTGCTAATTAACGTTATTTATAGACGAAACTGTTGGCTTTTGGAGATCCCTGGTGGGTTCTGAAATCAAAAGCAAGGCAGCCCAGAGAAAACACAATATTGTACCAGTACTAATAAGGCTCCTGTTATGGGCTAATATTTTGTCAGCTTGACAGTCGCCTGCCATTAGGGGCTTCCAGTGTGACCTTTCTGAAAAGCCTACAGTTTAACAGAAGAGGACAGTTAGATTAACATAATTAGCTGCAAATGAATGCGTCCTTTTAAAGGATTCGGCCTATGTTTTATCATCATCATCATCATTATAAGTTTAATTGGCACTCTAATTTAATTGGCAATTTTTGCACGCATAGCTGAGAATTAGAGCAAGAAATCGGTATCATTGTTGCTGAATAATTTGGGACATTTTTACCCACACACCTACCTGATCTGCACACAATTTGCAGACTGTCCCCATTGGGATTAAATGTCAGTTACACACAGGAGCGGAACGAGTTAGTGATGGGCGAATTTATTCGCCAGGTGCGAATTTCCGGCGAATTCCCGTGATTCACCAGTGGCGAATAAATTTGCGAGACAGGCACGAAAATTTGCCAGCGTCCTTTTTTTGGGACGCTGTCACATTTTTGGCGGCGAATGTGCGCCGGCATGCAAAGAACAAATGGCGACGTCCAAAAATGAGACACCGCCGCCGTTTTGTGAGTTTTTCGCCGTTTTCTGAATTTTGCCCCAAATTCGCCCATTACTAACAACAAGGATTGAGAGATGTTAGTTGGATGCTGGAAGTTGTAGTTCAGGTTGTACAATTTCTATAGCAATTCATATTAGAGCAGCCTCTGGCCAAGGAGATCTACTTAGTCACAAGACTGTTTGTTTATGGCTGCACAGCTCCTTTTAAACTACAACTCCCAGAAAATCAAGTAAAGTCACCAAAAAACAACAGACCCTCAGATTTTCCCAAAATGGGCTTTATCAAAGGAGAACAAATGATAAATAAATAGGTTTTTAAATGCTGCAACTTAATAGATGCCAACCCAGATCTTAAGTGATCCATGTGCATCTTGGCTGCGACTGTTTCACTCCCTACATTTTTAATAGTTAGAACTTTTGAAGGCAATCACGCTTTAAAATATAAAAAAAAACGCCAGCGTTTTTAAAACTATGACTTTTAGGCATTCAGGACATGATGTCACTGACATAAGATTGAGGAGGACGTAGCTTCATCTTATCAGTTTCGCCAGGTCTAAGTTGGCGAAGGAAACTCTGTCGAAAGGGATAACATAAAGTAAAATTTGCTATTTAGTGAATTTGCAGTTTGCCTAAGCAAAAATTTGCCTGGTGATGGGGCGCAAAACTTCGGTAGCGACGGTCTCTTTCACTGGTGAATTGTCCTCTATGTCTGTTAGTAAATTGGTGGTGTCCCTGCGGATTGGATTTCTGGCAAATTTTCACTAGTGACGGCCACTTTGCCCTTTAGTAAATCTGCCCCTATGAGCTGACATATCTGCACCTTATGTTTTATTCTTCTGTACCAGCCAAAAGCCACCACAGTCCTTTAGCAGGGAAGATATGTGTCTCTGAAGATGCCCCAGTAGCTCCCCATCTTTTCTGTATGTTCTGAGCTTAGGAACTGGCTCATATTATAAAGAATATATATATATATATATATATATATATATATATATATATATATATATATATATATATGATATAAAATTCATTATGCAAGCCTGATTAGTAATGAATTCAGATTCACATATTATACAAGCCTGATTAGTAATGAATTTAGATTCACATTAGATTCACTTAGAAAACAATGCATTCTGCATCACAATTGCTTAATAATCAGCCCTGTAGCATCAGCTTCTATGATGAAATCTCACTTCCTGCTAATGTTTGCTTGATTTCTCATGACCCCAGAGCTTAGCTCCTCAACTGCAGCCCTGAGCAAACTGATGAATGGGACCTTGGAGTTTAATCCCCTGCTGTTCAGGAAATCCCAAGGTAAAAAACCCCGTGGGAGGGTGGAATTCCCATTGTGCCAGGGGTAGTTTAGCAGTCTCAGCTTCCCTGGTTTATAACAGTGGAGGTGCTTCTTCTCTCTCCTGCATATTGTTTTTGCCTATGCCCCCACCCCTGTAACAGAAATAGTAAGTACCCAATGGTGCAAAAAAGAAAATAAAAAAATATGCTGGTTACCCTCAATTTTTCCATGCATTTCTGGCACCCACAAGCTCCTCTACAGAGGTGTTTACACCATTGTCTGGATACCAAATGTATTTCCACCCTGTCCTGTCTCAAACTGGGTTCTGGTGTAGGGTGAGTACATGTAATCTGCGAATTTACTAACGCTGGCAAAAATTCACCAGCGTGACGTTATTTCAGCACTTCGACGATTTACTAACAGGCGCTGGAGTTATTACGCTAGCGAAGGAGATCGACTGTGCCGCAACTTCGCACTCTAACGCCAGGCGAATTTTCACTCTGGTGAAGAGCGTTACTACGCATATTCACTAAGTTTTTGATTTATTGCCAGACTTGCCTTCACCACCTCAGACCAGGTGAAGTGCAATAGAGTAGATAGGACTTGGTCCAAAAAAAGTTGAAATTTTTTCTAAGTCTCAGAAAACGCTGGCATCTGCAAATGATCTAATGCTAGCTCAAGTTCGCTATGCCTGGCGTAGTAACGATAGCGCAACTTCACAAATGTGCGAAGTTGCACCTGGCAGAGTGTGGCGAAGGAGGTGAAGCTGTCACTGGCGAATTTTCGCCTGTTAATGAATTTCCCCCATAAACTCCATTTTATCCAAAAAATTTAATTTTTCCCTTTTTCTCTGTAATAATAGTACTTGATCCAAACCAAAATATAATGAATGGAAGCAAAACCAGCCTATTGGGTTTATTTATGGCCAGATTTATCAAGGGTCGAAGTGAAATGTCGATTTGAAAAATTCGGAGTTGTTTTGAGACATTCTGAAAATCGAGTTTTTTCGGTGAAAAACTCGAATCGAATTTGATTCTAATTCTAATCGAGTTCGCAGGTCGATCCCATTCAGCCAAATTTTAAAAATTTGTTTTTAAAATGTAAGATTGGTCGTTTTTTTTTCAAATTTCGAGTTCAAAGGAGTTCATGGGAGCTCTAAATTCGACCCTTGATAAATCTGCCCTATTAATGTTTACATGATTTTCTAGTAGACTTAGGGGCACATTCACCAAGCTCGGGTGAATAAATAGAGGGTAAAAAACTCGAATTTCGAGTCGTTTTTTGTGCTCCTATCGAATTGGCGTAAATTCGCCTGAGTAGAATGATTTGAATAGATCGACCGAAAAAACGCTGCGACTATTTGCCCATTCGATAGTCGAAGTACTGTCTCTTTTGAAAATCATTCGACTGCCTACTTCGCCAGATAAAACCTACCGAATTGCTTTAAAAGCCTATGGGAAAGTCTCATAGGCTTTTTTTTTCTACGTTTTTGATCGAATAAAAAGGCATTTGATCGATCATTCGATCGAATGAAAATCCTTCGATCGAATATTCGATCGTGCGACTATTCGCCGGGTTCGCCCGAATTCCCTATTCGATTCTATTCCCCAGTCGAATTTCGAGGGATTTAACCCCTTGATACATCTGCCCCTTAAGGTATGAAGATCCAAATTGCCCAAAGATCCATTATCCAGAAAAGGTCCCATACCTGTACACCATTTTTCTGGTGTAAACCATTTTCCGTTTTCTTTTCTATAAACCTTCATGGTCAAAAACTTGCTTGAAGTTACAGTTCATCAGCAGCAAGTACAGTTCAGGCACAGTAAGTTCAGTATATAAAATATGGAATATTCTTTTTTTTTTTTTTTTTTTTAGCCTTTAGGTCTTCTTTACATATTACTCTGATCCTGCCCTTTCAAGTTCTGGAAAATAACTGCAATAGCTTTTACTGCAAAATCTGAAGGGGAGATGAAAAAAAAAAAAAAGTCATATAAAACCTGTCACCGAGAAAGCAGTCGCCTCGACATTTTCCCATAGAGCAAATCTGTTAAAGCTGACGTCTTCTTTATCCCGGGATCTTTGTTGGGTTCATGTGTTTCAGCAGCCGGTGTAACCTATGATCCCTCGCATTGCCATGAAATAGACGTCTCATACATGCTCTAACAATACAGCGCCTTCTGTCAGCGTGTTTTAATAGCTGAGATCATGAGAAAAAAAAATCTCTAAGTAATACTTTGTTTTTTTGGTATTTTGGGAAGCCACGATGACATGGTGTATCTGTCTTATTAAGTGATTTTTATCGAGCTGGATATACAGCAAAATATAGTCAGACTGGTTTTGGGATAGGACCAAGAGGGAATTTTATGGTAGATGACATTTATATAGCATCTTATGTTATTTAAGAACATATGGACAGACATTTTCAATAAGTTAAAGCAATAGTGAAAAGATGTTCATGCTGTTGGCAAACCACAACTGACAGCAGATTGTACCCACCTGCCATATGAGACTCTTATTATAGAAAATGAAGTAATGCTCAAGGGCTCAATGTCTTTAATTTGTACTCTTCAACTGCAGGCTTTCCCGGCCCCAGTTCAAGCAAGCTTCCTTTTTATTTTACATAGCCCTCCTATTGTGTTATTTTCACTTTATACAAAGCTAGCTGGGCCTAACATGGCTTAAAGCACCAGGATGCTTGACATTATATAATACAATCAGGGGATTGGTAAGCCAACCTGAACTGCTAATGCAGTGCTGGAATGGGCCCACTAGAAAATTGTAGACCTTAGGCCAGTTATCCCCAACCAGTAGCTCATGAGCAACATGTTGCTCCCCAACCCCTTGGATGTTGCTCCCAGTGGCCTCAAATCAGGTGATTATTTTTAAATTCCAGGCTTTGGTTGCATAAAAACCAGATGTACTGCCAAACAGAGCCTCATGTAGGCTGCCAATCAACATAGGGGCTACCAATAGCCAATCACAGCTCTTATTTAGCACCACCCAGGAACTTGTTTCATGCTTGCGTTCCTCCCCAGCTCTTTTTACATCTGAATGTTGCTCACGGATGAAAAAAGGTTGGGCGTAGGCCAACTATCCAAGTGATTTTACCTCCACTCTTTTCTCTTACTGTATTCTTAATTTTCCTTGTCTTTACTCTTCGTATACTCTGATTTATGGCTTCCTCAATTCTCCTCTTTGTTCTCATAAAGAAATATCCATGATATGAACATACAAGGCCAAATGACACCTGGGCCCATTGGGACTTTTCCTGGTTTCCTGTACCACTGTACTAATGGAACAACACTTGGTAGTAGTCTGGACTGTTAAATTAGATCCTCCAGGCTCTGCCACTAACACCCAAAGTACCCCAGCATCTGCTGTCCGGCACAGTAGTGATCTATTTAAATATGAGATTTTATGTGAACAGGAACTACAAGACATTTGCTTGAGCAGAGAGAGGTTCTTACCCCTTCTCGCCATACTCATTAGTTAAAACTCCCTAGGTTTTCGTGTTTGAAATCCTATTATAAAATGATTCCAAATAATAGAATCCCCCAACTAGGGATGCCAGCTGTCTGGTTTTGACCTAGACAACCGTTTTTTGGAAGGGCTTTCAGGGTCAAGACTGCGTTCCAGGTTTTTCAAGTTAGGAAAACATGTGCAGATTTTCCTAGGTTGATGCAGCGACTGGCCCGCGCCGGTCGTCATGTCATAGCATGTCCCATGACAGCAGACATCCCCCCTGCAGCATCATCGTCCTGCCCTGTGATGTCATCAGCCTGTCCCCTGCCCAGACAACCCTACCCTCAACAGCTTGGCCACCAGAGGGCAGTGCACTGATGATGGAAAATATAGCAGCTTCATCTCATAACAATAAACAAAATAAGCTGACCAATAAGACTCCATGGGGCAAATTCACTAAGCGCCGAAGTGCCTAACGCTAGCGTCAATTCTCTAGCATTGGGCATTTTCGTTACTTCGCAAATTCATTAACGAACGCTGGCGTAACTTCGCTAGTGTTACTTCGCACCTTACACCTGGCGAATTTGCGCAACGGACGTAACTACGCTAATTCACTAACATGCGCATTGTAATGAACGCTACCTTTTTTGCTAGACTTCCTTCGCCACCTCAGACCAGGTGAAGCGCAATGGAGTAGATAGGGATTGCTTCAAAAAAAGTTCAAATTTTTTATAAGTCCCAAAAAACACTGGCGTTTTTTCTATATTATGGGTGATAGGCTGAAAAAGATCGAAATTTTTTTTGGGGCTCCCCTCCTTCCCCCCTACTTTTCCTAACTCATGGCAACTGAACTATACAGTAGGCACATGTGTAGGGCAAAATAAAAATTTCATTTGATGTTTTGAAGGTTTCCCAGGCATTTGTAGTGCTGCTACATATTCCTCCATTGAAATTTGAATTTGGCGCCGTATGCAAATTAACCATCGCTAGCGTAACTTCGCTTCACTTAGCGAATCAACGCTAGCGCAACTTCGCAACCTTACGCTACCCCTTCGGATTTTAGTGAATTTGCGGAGCACTGGCGAAACTACGCCTGGCGAAGTGTGGTGAAGTGCGGCGAAGTTACGCCTGGCGCAACTACGAATCTTAGTGAATTTGCCTCCATGAGACATACAGTATATATATTTTATTTTGTTCTTTTAAATTATACCATAGAGACTCGTGCTCATTTCATTCAATGCATTGGCCAATGGTTATTGCATTGAACTAGTTTTATTCATCAAGACATTCCGTGGCCCCTTACTAATGCATTTCCAATTCAACTTAAATACACTGCGTAAGGTCTTTTTCCAGGGTAGCATGACAGCTGTTCCTGATGAATTGCTGGGATGCTTCACAAATAGAAGACTACTTCATCTCCTCTAAATTTCCAGGTTTTACAATTAATTCCGGTTGGAAGCATAGCTCAGACTGGTCTGCATTCTTCAGCAGTAAGGCAGGGAATTATGGGCTTTGGCAGTGTTTTTTTTCTGAATGGGTTTAAGGAAAGTGCAATGCAATTGATCTCCGTAATGTGTTATTTTAGGAAAGAAGGTGTAGGAATGTAATCTTTTCCACTTCCAAGTCTCAGCAACAGGTTAATTATTTAACTTAAGTCTGACAGTGTGTAGGGGAACAATAAAGGTATCACTTCTACAATACTCTTTGTATTTGAAGGATTTTTTGGGAAAATCGTACGATTGTACAATAAAATCATTCGAAACGTTCGATTCGAAGTACGATCGTAATATGATCGTACAATGTATAAAATCCTCCGACTTCGAATGTCGGAGGATTCTATTCGATTGTCAAATTTCGACGTTTTTTCTACTTCGAAATTCGACCCTTGATAAATCTGGCCCTAATAGTTACCGTATATACTCGAGTATAAGCCGAGTTTTTCAGCCCCCAAAATATGCTGAAAAACTCTACCTCGGTTTATACTCGGGGCAAGCGCAAAAACGGTCGCCGGCATCTAAGAATAGTCGCCGGTGTCTAAGAATAGTCGCCGGCGTCTAAGAATAGTCGCCAGCGTCTAAGAATAGTCGCTGGCGTCCAAGAATAGTCTCCTAGAATATTCGCCGGCATCCAAGAATGGGCGCGGCCATCCAAAAACGAGACGCCGGCACCTCCAATGGGAGCAGAAACCCTCAATGTTTTTGATTGAAACTTACCAGAAGCTGCTGCATTTCTCACCCTCGGCTTATACTCGAGTCAATAAGCTTTCCCAGTTTTTGGAGGTAAAATTAGGTACCTCGGCTTATACTCGGGACGGCTTATACTCGAGTATATACGGTAACTCAAAAGCGAACACACCCGTTAATATTGTTTAGTGGTGAGCATAATATTGGTCTTTTTTGCTACAAGTATAAGACAGCCATCAGCAGGCAGAAAGTGCAACACTATAGTCTTCCATACAAATAATACATAGAACTGAATCATTTTCAGGTTCAAAAAGAGTCCCCAGATGACCTTAAGTGTTAGTTTCTGATTGGAGTCATGTAAATAATGATCCAGTGCTAGAGGCAATAATAGTGATATGACGTTGTTGTACTGGGCTGATGGCCCTTATGAATATACAGTCATTTTGTTTCAGAGCATTTTAGAATTTTTTAACTAAAACAACAATGTATACTCTGTTTTTACTAAAAGTTATTCATGGAATTGAATAGATTCTACATTGAAAACAGTATGCTAGAGAAATCCTATCACTTACAGTAATTCCATTTTAATCACATGGCTCAGTAAGTTGGTAAATATTGTGCTCATTTTGCCAAGGACAAATTCTTCAGCCTCCCATGGGGTGTTTTTTTACCATTTCTGCAGGAGAGTAGAATTTGTCAAAAATTAGGTTGCAAATTATGTCAAAATTTTTGAACTAGGAAAGTACAAAGTGGTTCATACAGAAAAGAATAATAACAATGATATTATTAAAAAAATAAAAGGCAAAGTAGGAAAAAATTAACCCAATATTTTAAACAAACCATTATGAAGACCTGACACTGGAATGTTATTCCAATATCTATCATCGATCATGCTGAGACTTCTGCTGCACAAATACAGTAAATCATTCCAAATATCAATTATGAGCGAAGTGGAGCCAAAGTGAAATCTCAGCAAATTCCTTCAAGCTCAAATGAATCATTTTTTTTCGAGTTTAGCCCTGTCGATGTAAGAGAATCCGTCATAAAACGAATACTGTATGTCATAAAACTTTAGGTTCAGTAGTCGTGGCGAGGAAGGAAAACATAATTGATATGTTTTAAGGAGATTTTAATTTGCTTTCATAAAAATTATATTTAATTTTTCAGCGTAAGAGATACCCTCTTATATAATGAAAATGTGAAGGGATCACGTCTGCTCTTTTTTCACTAAATTTAACGTTCCAGCATTGAGCAGCTTCGCACAAAGAAATGCCCAGATTAAGCACCAGGAGCCTCAAGTAAGAGGAACAGGACTCTTTATTGGCCCTCAACTTCAGCTTCACAACAATGTCTCCATTATTTCTGTGTTTACGAGCCACCGTGTTGCCAAAAAGAATATTTCATCCGTCAGTATTGGATCAAAATATTTCCCAGGCTGGAAAGAGACAGAAATAAATACATTGGAAAAACACCAGCTTTTGTATAAACTGTATTCATAACGAAGGGAAAAAAACTACCGTATCAGTTTATCAAATGGAATCTTTAAATAAATGGGTAAAATAGTCCTGCTACTAAATTTGCAAAAAAACCCCATAAATAAGCCCAATTCAATTAAATCATTCCAAAATAACAACTTAACATATTTATATATCCTTATTTATTTTTAGTAAATTAATCTATTCCATACAGTTATATTGGAGTAATGTCATCATTAATAATTTTACAATTTTATTCAATAGGAATAAAGGGACCTATTATGCTTAGGACATGGAGTTTCCTGGTTAAGTGGCTTTCTGTAATTTGGATCTCCATACCTTACGTTTACTAGAAAATCACTTAAACATTAAATAAATCCAATAGGATTGTTCTGCCTCCAATCAGGATAAATTATATCCTAGTTGGGATCAAGTACAACGTACTGTTTTATTATTACTGAGGAAAAGTCATTTCTAAAATTTGGAAATATTTGATTAAAATGGAGTCTATGGGAGATGGTCTTCTTGTAATTTAGAGCTTTCTTGATAAGGGGTATCTGGGATAACAGATCTCATATCTGTAGTTCAGTGAAGTTTTTTAGTTGTTATTTATCATCAATAGTGATCAATAAATTCCAAAGTGCTTTAAAATCTTCAACAAATAGTAACTTGCTAATGCAAGATATTTTTTTCCACTTACCTATATTTTTCACCTACTCCAATACCTTGTTTCAGATTCCAGAAGCTTTCTTTTTTTCCATAATTTTTCCTTAAATGTTTAGTAAAAAACATGGAGCTTTTTCAGTCTATTAATATGAATCACATGAAGGAGGTTACTTATCAAAGGTCGAAATTTAGAGCTTTCTGAGCTTTTTTTAGACCTCGAATGAACTCACAACTTGAATGGTTTCTAATTTTAAGAAGAAACTTGAATTTAAAAAATTCTAATCAGTGTAGTCGGGGGGGGACTCTAATCGATTGAGTTTTCGACTGAAAAAAACTCAAATCACTTGAATTGATCGAGTTTTCGAGGAAACATAATGATGGCTACAAACATCCTCAAATGGTTCAAAGGTCCTCTGCCATTGACTTTTATATGACCTCAATAGGTTTTAGATGGTGTATTTTAGGATTCTAGCTTTTTCAAGCTTCGGTGTATAATAAATCTTTTTTTTTTTTAACCCAAAAGTTGAGTTTTGACTAAAAAAATACCCCCTCAAAAACTTGAATTTTTCATGGAAAAAACCCTTAAAACCGCGAAATGTGCCTATTAGAATTATTGGGAGGAAACTGCATTGTGGGTAAAAAAACATGGCGACTTCTCCCTAAATTTCACTTGGCACAATGCTCGTAAATTAGCTGAATAGCCACTTGTTGTACTTTATAGGGAAATTATTTATCTAGGAGTGCAGCCTAATTCTGGTAAAACAGTTCCTCTAGTGAATTTGGCCATAATCAATGATACATTTGTCTGGGAAATGACACCCACCCACCAAGTTCAACTTCATGTGAAAACGACCTAACTGCTACTTGATCCATATGGATAAAAAACAGGAAAAAACATCTGTAGCCTCTCCAGTTTGCCTCAGAAGGAGAAAAATCCTCCAAAAGTTCAATCGGACCAGTTCCTGGATCGACTCGTACTGAGAGATTGTGTCTGTCATCTTGTATTTTATTGCTTGTTAAACATCCTTTCTTGAAACTATCGAATGTATCTGCCAGTAGAGAGAGCATTCCCCCACTTCACATTGCGCACTGTAAAAAAAATCCTAATTAATTGCTTTAAGGAGAAATCCATAGAAAGCAATTAATTTCAGTCTTAGTAGGGGAGGGGACTGGGCACTGCTCTGGGCTGAAACCAAGGTTAATCCATCCATCATCCAGTCTTCATAAGCACAGTTTCTGAATTATGTATTTTCAGATCTTACTAGATAAATTAGTAAAATATTATGGTCAAGTTGAGTTGTCTGGTAGGTTACATCTGAGCTTAGTGATCACAGACTAATAGTAAGAGGTATCAAATTAGAATACAGTGCCGGGGAGGGGCAGAGTAGAGACAGATTGGCACTGCTGCCTCAACTGGTAGAATGTCTCAGGTTACCCCTGCTAAGGTTGTCAAAGGTTACTATTCAGATTTATTTATAGGTTTTATCCTCTAAGGCTCAATAACCATCATCAGGGTTGGAACTAGGGGTAGTCGAAGATACATGTGCCTAGAGCGGAAAGGTGAGCGCAGCACTGAATGCTGGATTTTGGCCAAATTGGAGCCCTTTTAAGCAAGATTCAGACTTTCAGGCTGAACTGAATCCAAACCCTATATAACAGTAAAAATGTGCTGGCATTTTCCACTCACACGTTGGGAAGGTGGTGCAGAGGGTTCGGATTTGGTTTGTTATCCGGCCAAATCCATTCCCCAGGAAAACTGGGGTTTGGTGCATGCCTAATTAGATGTGCAGGTCCGGATTTCAGGATTGGGTGCCTCTAGGCCTGCTGGGTCCTTGCGAGTGCACCTCCTTCCCCCGCTGGGGTAGATGTAGACGTGTTATATGTGAAGCATTTGGGAGCAAACCTGGATGCTGAATATGTTGCCATTTATATAACACAAGAGCATAATAATAATAATAGAATAATTAAGTTTATTGCTGGTGGAGCACATCAATCTTTATTTAAGTCATTAGAGAGATCTTGGAGTATAATTTGCACACACTGACAAACACTGCAGAAAAACTCTGCTAATGTGCACTTGGCAGCCTTTGCCTTTGTGCTCCTTGTGTCTTCCTTGGGATTGCAGGATAGCGACATGTTTCTCGGGGCACTTGTATGCATCTAAGTGCACAGGCTGCTGCTTACAATCCTTGCTGCGGGGCCTTAAAAGCTTTTCCCCCTCTTCCTTCTGCTGTTTGTACTTGTGTTCCAGGCAGAAACCCATTGTCAGCATCTTAGGAAACTGACAGCGCTTCTAACAAACAGAGATGCTGATGGTGGGGAAGACTTGAAGCCGTCTGTAAACATTATTCATGGGAGCATGTAGCCATCACTGTGTATTCAGCATTCTGTCAGGTGCCAGCTAAAAATATAATGCTCTACATTCCTAAAATGGGATCTGTCTCCTAAAATGAAAATAAAGATGAGAAATGGTTAAGGACCCTGAAATGTTTTTCAACTAAGTGTTTTTTTTTACCATCTGCTCACGAAACCTTAGGCTCTGCCACCATCCAACTGAATTAACATCCCCACATCCAAAGAACATCTATAGTTATTTATCTAATTTTTATTGATTTATTAATAATGTGGTACTGCTAATTATATGTAGGACACAGTAACATAGTGGCTTACATAGAAAAAAGACACAAGTTCAGTTTGCCTCAGAGGGGAAACAATTCCTTCCTGACTCCAAGATGGCAAGCGGACCAGTCCCTGTATCTATTTTGCATATTTTCAATAATCCTGTGTTTCCTCACTTGCTAAAAACCTTTCCAATCATATCTAATTTTTCTGGCAGTATGGAGAGTATTTGCAGCTAGGGAGAGAAATCCATAATTTCACCTCAGTTTTTACACTTTTTAAATATTAAGATGGAACCTCATTTCTTCCAATCTTGTGTCTTCTGGAAGGACCTACTGGTAAATAAAACATTATAGAATTTATTATATGACCCCCTTATATATTTATATATAGTTATCATATCCCCCCATAAGCGCTATTATACCTGCTATCCCATAGTCACACTCCCTTCCCAGAGACTATTATGCACTGTTACTATAGGCACCATCTCTCCCTACTATACCTGCTATCCCACAGTCACACTCCCTTCCCAGAGACTATTATCCTACTGTTACTATAGACACAATCTCTCCCTACTATACCTGCTATCCCACAGTCACACTCCCTTCCCAGAGACTATTATCCACTGTTACTATAGGCACCATCTCTCCCTACTATACCTGCTATCCCACAGTCACACTCCCTTCCCAGAGACTATTATCCTACTGTTACTATAGGCACCATCTCTCCCTACTATACCTGCTATCCCACAGCCACAGTCCCTTCCCAGAGACTATTATCCCACTGTTACTATAGGCACCATCTCTCCCTACTATACCTGCTATCCCACAGTCACACTCCCTTCCCAGAGACTATTATCCACTGTTACTATAGGCACCATCTCTCCCTACTATACCTGCTATCCCACAGCCACAGTCCCTTCCCAGAGACTATTATCCCACTGTTACTATAGGCACCATCTCTCCCTACTATACCTGCTATCCCACAGTCACACTCCCTTCCCAGAGACTATTATCCCACTGTTACTATAGGCACCATCTCTCCCTACTATACCTGCTATCCCACAGTCACACTCCCTTCCCAGAGACTATTATCCACTGTTACTATAGGCACCATCTCTCCCTACTATACCTGCTATCCCACAGTCACACTCCCTTCCCAGAGACTATTATCCTACTGTTACTATAGACACAATCTCTCCCTACTATACCTGCTATCCCACAGTCACACTCCCTTCCCAGAGACTATTATCCACTGTTACTATAGGCACCATCTCTCCCTACTATACCTGCTATCCCACAGTCACACTCCCTTCCCAGAGACTATTATCCTACTGTTACTATAGGCATCATCTCTCCCTACTATACCTGCTATCCCACAGCCACAGTCCCTTCCCAGAGACTATTATCCCACTGTTACTATAGGCACCATCTCTCCCTACTATACCTGCTATCCCACAGTCACACTCCCTTCCCAGAGACTATTATCCACTGTTACTATAGGCACCATCTCTCCCTACTATACCTGCTATCCCACAGCCACAGTCCCTTCCCAGAGACTATTATCCCACTGTTACTATAGGCACCATCTCTCCCTACTATACCTGCTATCCCACAGTCACACTCCCTTCCCAGAGACTATTATCCCACTGTTACTATAGGCACCATCTCTCCCTACTATACCTGCTATCCCACAGTCACACTCCCTTCCCAGAGACTATTATCCACTGTTACTATAGGCACCATCTCTCCCTACTATACCTGCTATCCCACAGCCACAGTCCCTTCCCAGAGACTATTATCCCACTGTTACTATAGGCACCATCTCTCCCTACTATACCTGCTATCCCACAGTCACACTCCCTTCCCAGAGACTAATATCCCACTGTTACTATAGGCACCATCTCTCCTTACTATACCTGCTATCCCACAGTCACACTCCCTTCCCAAAGACTATTATCCCACTGTTACTATAGGCACCATCTCTCCCTACTATACCTGCTATCCCACAGTCACACTCCCTTCCCAGAGACTAATATCCCACTGTTACTATAGGCACCATCTCTCCTTACTATACCTGCTATCCCACAGTCACACTCCCTTCCCAGAGACTATTATCCCACTGTTACTATAGACACCATCTCTCCTTACTATACCTGCTATCCCACAGTCACACTCCCTTCCCAGAGACTATTATCCCACTGTTACTATAGACACCATCTCTCCTTACTATACCTGCTATCCCACAGTCACACTCCCTTCCCAGAGACTATTATCCCACTGTTACTATAGGCACCATCTCTCCCTACTATACCTGCTATCCCACAGTCACACTCCCTTCCCAGAGACTATTATCCCCACTGTTACTATAGACACCATCTCTCCCTACTATACCTGCTATCCCACAGTCACACTCCCTTCCCAGAGACTATTATCCCACTGTTACTATAGACACCATCTCTCCCTACTATACCTGCTATCCCACAGTCACACTCCCTTCCCAGAGTCTATTATCCACTGTTCCTATAGACACCATCTCTCCCTACTATACCTGCTATCCCACAGTCACACTCCCTTCCCAGAGACTATTATCCACTGTTACTATAGGCACCATCTCTCCCTACTATACCTGCTATCCCACAGTCACACTCCCTTCCCAGAGACTATTATCCACTGTTACTATAGGCACCATCTCTCCCTACTATACCTGCTATCCCACAGTCACACTCCCTTCCCAGAGACTATTATCCTACTGTTACTATAGGCACCATCTCTCCCTACTATACCTGCTATCCCACAGCCACAGTCCCTTCCCAGAGACTATTATCCCACTGTTACTATAGGCACCATCTCTCCCTACTATACCTGCTATCCCACAGTCACACTCCCTTCCCAGAGACTATTATCCACTGTTACTATAGGCACCATCTCTCCCTACTATACCTGCTATCCCACAGTCACACTCCCTTCCCAGAGACTATTATCCACTGTTACTATAGGCACCATCTCTCCCTACTATACCTGCTATCCCACAGCCACAGTCCCTTCCCAGAGACTATTATCCCACTGTTACTATAGGCACCATCTCTCCCTACTATACCTGCTATTCCACAGTCACACTCCCTTCCCAGAGACTATTATCCCACTGTTACTATAGGCACCATCTCTCCCTACTATACCTGCTATCCCACAGTCACACTCCCTTCCCAGAGACTATTATCCACTGTTACTATAGGCACCATCTCTCCCTACTATACCTGCTATCCCACAGCCACAGTCCCTTCCCAGAGACTATTATCCCACTGTTACTATAGGCACCATCTCTCCCTACTATACCTGCTATCCCACAGTCACACTCCCTTCCCAGAGACTAATATCCCACTGTTACTATAGGCACCATCTCTCCTTACTATACCTGCTATCCCACAGTCACACTCCCTTCCCAAAGACTATTATCCCACTGTTACTATAGGCACCATCTCTCCCTACTATACCTGCTATCCCACAGTCACACTCCCTTCCCAGAGACTAATATCCCACTGTTACTATAGGCACCATCTCTCCTTACTATACCTGCTATCCCACAGTCACACTCCCTTCCCAGAGACTATTATCCCACTGTTACTATAGACACCATCTCTCCTTACTATACCTGCTATCCCACAGTCACACTCCCTTCCCAGAGACTATTATCCCACTGTTACTATAGACACCATCTCTCCTTACTATACCTGCTATCCCACAGTCACACTCCCTTCCCAGAGACTTTTATCCCACTGTTACTATAGGCACCATCTCTCCCTACTATACCTGCTATCCCACAGTCACACTCCCTTCCCAGAGACTATTATCCCCACTGTTACTATAGACACCATCTCTCCCTACTATACCTGCTATCCCACAGTCACACTCCCTTCCCAGAGACTATTATCCCACTGTTACTATAGACACCATCTCTCCCTACTATACCTGCTATCCCACAGTCACACTCCCTTCCCAGAGTCTATTATCCACTGTTACTATAGACACCATCTCTCCCTACTATACCTGCTATCCCACAGTCACAGTCCCTTCCCAGAGACTATTATCCCACTGTTACTATAGGCACCATCTCTCCCTACTATACCTGCTATCCCACAGTCACACTCCCTTCCCAGAGACTATTATCCACTGTTACTATAGGCACCATCTCTCCCTACTATACCTGCTATCCCACAGTCACACTCCCTTCCCAGAGACTATTATCCACTGTTACTATAGGCACCATCTCTCCCTACTATACCTGCTATCCCACAGTCACACTCCCTTCCCAGAGACTATTATCCCACTGTTACTATGGGCACCATCTCTCCCTACTATACCTGCTATCCCACAGTCACACTCCCTTCCCAGAGACTATTATCCCACTGTTACTATAGACAGCATCTCTCCCTACTATACCTGCTATCCCACAGTCACACTCCCTTCCCAGAGACTATTATCCCACTGTTACTATAGACACCATCTCTCCTTACTATACCTGCTATCCCACAGTCACACTCCCTTCCCAGAGACTATTATCCCACTGTTACTATAGGCACCATCTCTCCCTACTATACCTGCTATCCCACAGTCACACTCCCTTCCCAGAGACTATTATCCCCACTGTTACTATAGACACCATCTCTCCCTACTATACCTGCTATCCCACAGTCACACTCCCTTCCCAGAGACTATTATCCCACTGTTACTATAGACACCATCTCTCCCTACTATACCTGCTATCCCACAGTCACACTCCCTTCCCAGAGTCTATTATCCACTGTTACTATAGACACCATCTCTCCCTACTATACCTGCTATCCCACAGTCACACTCCCTTCCCAGAGACTATTATCCCCACTGTTACTATAGGCACCATCTCTCCCTACTATACCTGCTATCCCACAGTCACACTCCCTTCCCAGAGACTATTATCCCCACTGTTACTATAGACACCATCTCTCCCTACTATACCTGCTATCCCACAGTCACAGTCCCTTCCCAGAGACTATTATCCACTGTTACTATAGGCACCATCTCTCCCTACTATACCTGCTATCCCACAGTCACACTCCCTTCCCAGAGACTATTATCCACTGTTACTATAGGCACCATCTCTCCCTACTATACCTGCTATCCCACAGTCACACTCCCTTCCCAGAGACTATTATCCACTGTTACTATAGGCACCATCTCTCCCTTACCTTATCCGATAACCACGTTTTCTAACTTTCTCACTCTGCTTGCTATATTTATTGTAATATCCAGCATAAGACAGTGTACATAGAACAAGGTCTCTTTGTTAAACATTCAGGTTTAGCAGCTGTGTATTAGGCTTTTTGGAACAACATGCATTTTGTAAGTGTATGGAAATTTCCCAGGGTTTTGGAAGACACATATTGGCCCAGGCAACTTTTAAACTTCACTTACTAACTAATGGCGAGGAATCTAATTACAGAAACCAATTTATTAATCTGTATATAGGGCTGCACATTATAGACAATATAGACAGCACATTACATGCGTGGGCATAGAAGGAATGTCTACAGTATGTGTACAATAAATGATGCCTCATAACATTAATCTCTGTTTATGAAAATTACTTGAACATAGTCCCTCCTTGTGAAATACAATGCTGTTTCTCTTTTAATTGTATTTTTAATTAAAATGATAGATTGGTGTCTGTGACGTTTATGGGCTGAAAGCAGAAAACGTTGGTGGTCTGGCACCTGCAAATCATCTCTGAAATCACACAAGCTTGCCTATCTCTCCACTGTGCTGGACGTGCTTGTCTGCTTGTTATTACTCTGGCTACGATTTGCAGCACGCGGTGTAATACATTGGCTCCTAATCAATGGGAATCATTTGTCAGTTTGTTTCTTTTGGTTGTCAGTGTAAGTTGTGTTTATTTTAGTAAGTTTTACTGCATATTGGCTAACATTAAATGATCCAAGACACCAAATGTTCTTTTTTAAAGCAAAAAAATATGCAGTTTTTACAGAATTTTTCCCATGGCGGTGCTGTTTCATTGTCTTGGAATGTAGAGATGGGACTGTCATTATCTATAGGGAAAATAGTTTATCTCCATTTATGTATCTTTAAGTACTAATAGGAGTGCTGGTTATTAAATAGCTGCAGAGATAACTATTTGAGAAAGCTTGAAATATCACATGGGGCATCCTCCGACTGTTACAAATCTACAGCTTCCAGCATCCTCTAGTTGTACTGAACAGAGGATTCTGGGAGATGTAGTTCCTCAACAGCCACTGGAGGCTGTCAACCTCTGCAAAACAGCAATCAGTTAAATCTGGGAATAATTTGTTATACTAGAGGCTATTATAGCTCTCTAGTTGTACTCCGAGTGCTGAATATTTCCATCTGTCTCTCGACACTCAGACTGAGGCACAGTCCATTTAAATTCAATTTTGTTTCCATTCCTTGATGGGGATTTTATGGCCATTTCCAGATAATGTCTCAGTCGGAGGGTGACAAAGTTAGAAGAAGTTGCAGCTGGCGCCTTAAATAAAAGGAAACAAACTAGTAGACACCTTTAATGTATGTCATAAACAATTTGTATATATATATTTCTCTAAAAAAAGCCTGGAGTAAATATATCATAAATATATACTGTATTTTATTCCAGTCTTGCTGGCAGTTTTTTTTTTGTCCCTAAAGGCAGACTATTACGAAGAAAATGTGTGAGGCTGACTGTGGAGCTGCCCCTTCCCAGCTTTAGAACAGGTGCCTAGAAGGACAGATAGTGGAGATGTGATAACAATGCCTATTTTCTTCCTTAAAAGAATGATTTGTGGCTGAACACTCATTTGCTGTTTTCGATATTTGAATGGGTGAAAGTTTACGTTATGTTTACATATGCCTGTAGATAAATACTAGATGTCCTCTGCACTCAACCCTTTATCAATATATCAAGGACATTAAACCATTTTGTGCCTTAAGGGTGAGGTAACACCTGAACATTCGTGGAAATTTAGTCGCCTGGTGGCTAATCACCTCTTCTTTGGGGCGACTAATCTCCCTGAATGGCCACCCCCTGTCTTCCGCCTGTTAGAATAAGAAATCGCCTGCGGCATGGCACTCGCGACACTTCGTTTTCCGAAGTCGCCCGAACTTGCTTACCGAGGAAACTTAAGGCGACTTCAGTGCCATGCCGCAGGCAGGAAGCCATTCAGGGAGATTACACACCACAAGGAAGAGGCGATTAGTCGCCGGGCGACTAAATCTCCCCGAATCTCCACGTGTGACCTCTTCTTACCCTTTAAACAAAATAGGGATTGTTTGTCCATATATTGCAATATCAAAGTGTATCAGATGCAATGATCAATAATCTTAGTTTTTCTTATTTACACACATGCATCAACTCACACACTTGCACTTACAGTATCAGGCTAGTGAGAAATAACCGATCTACAGGAATGCACTTGCTTTTGTCACTTCACTGACAAGCACAGTGTCGGCCTGGGTGCATATGCACAGAGCATGGGAGTCTACAGCCCCAAATTCGCCCATCACTACAGAACATAAACTAATTAAGGCTTGCCTTGGGGTGAGAAGTATAAAAAAAGTTTTGTGTTGGTGGGAATTGAAATTACAAACAATGACTAGCTGGATAAGTCAGGGTGGGGCAACTGCCCCCACTTGCCCCTTCCTCGGACACCCAGGAGCCCACACTAAACTCATTTAAACTGATTGTGGCCAATGAAGGGTGTCAACACACTCAACATTTGCTTTTTAGCTTGACAGCTCCCTTCGCAAACGACCCTCTGTATTTCCAATGAGTCTTTCCAAACAAATAGTGGTGAAATGTTGAGTACATATTTATGCAACATAAACCATTCGTCGGATGTTGTCATCATTCTTTGTTCTTTCCAAATGAGCCTGACCATCGAGTGAATGTCAGGGTAGTTAATAGTTTGGATAAAAGTAAATAATATCTGTAATTGGAAGTTTAATTACATATGGATCATAAAGCAAATGCCAGCTCTGTCTGGCTCCCGAGTTTAATGGCTTTCATGTCGGCTTGCGGTTGGCTTTATAAAAATCTCAGCAGCGGTAACCGGCCCGTAGCAAATAAGATGAATATCTTGAAGCTACACTGTAGCTATGGTTGAATACTCTGAATAACATTGTGTTAACAGCTTTCAGAGCCAGACCTTAAATAAATAATTACAAATGCTAGTAGCTATGCCTGGGGTAACCAATCGTAGCGTGGCGCATCATGACTCGCCGACGGATCTTTTCAGAACCTTCTTAATGTGATGCAGACCATTCAGAAAGTTTGAATTATCCATATGAATACTGGGTTTGTCATTGGGGGATGTCTGTATGGAGGACATGTAATGTGTTTACACAGTACATAAGTAATCCCCCGTATTGATCAATTTCATACTTTGGCTCAAGTAATTCCAACCTAAGTAAACAAAAATCAAACTCTGTAGCATCCTACTTGCTCTACTCCTGCTCTTTATTGTGAAAAAAGGGGTAGATATTTTACATACCTTGCAGCATCCCTGTGTTAAAATGTGGGATATTTTTGGCTAAATCCTTGATCCACCAAAACATCACCTCAACCCTTCACCTTGCATTGCATTAACAACATTGTGCATTCCCATGTGTGAGTCTGAACATCAGCAGCTCTGACGGGTGTCACGTATTTTGCGCGACAGTTGTAGATTTTAGCCAAATATTATTCACTGGGGTTAAATGTTGATGTAACAAACCCAACTGGCCTTTGTTCTGGACATTTACTTCCCTGCTCATTCCTTCAGTTTTGGAGCATTTACAGCATTTGAAGCCTACAGTTATTGCCAGTAACTACTTCCCATTTACCCAGTTATAAGCGATCTTCCCTTCTCTTCCCCCTGGATTGACATACTCTTTGGCCAATATGAGCTTCTTGCTGGACCCAACCCACACTGTTTGTCGCACAAAAATCCCAACATATTCCTCCCATGGCGTTTCTGCATAATGATAGTTTCAGGCTTTACACAACTTCCTAAGTGAGATAGGAAGACAGGATCAGCATGTTTAAGTATGATTCTCTTAACAGACTCCCAGCAGTGTCCCTCCTGCCGCACTCGGAGGTACAGTTCCAAATCAAACAGCACCTGCTTCCGTCTCTGTCCCCAGTCTGTCAATAAATCATTTCAGGTTTCACTTAATGGGGAAAAAAAAAATGAAACCATCTGCTCAGTGCCTGTGCGCATGTTTATATGGAACCAGCAAAGCTTTTTTTATGGAGTGCTGACTGGATATGGTAATAGCCAGGAGTTTTATCTTCTGGTCTTTGTTTTTCAACTTCCCCATCCATTATATTTAAAAGTGTAATTGTAAGATAGTAGGCCACCCCCCAAAATACATTTATTAGGTATTTTACAAGAGTGGCAGGCAAGACAGCCAAGAGTAGGGTGCTAGGGATGTCCTGACTGACCAATATTTTGGATATACTTTATGAGTTTGAAATAGAAGATCTTCATCAAAATGTCTGGGGAAGATTATGGGTCTTTAAGATAGGAGAACCTTGTTATGGCATCTTGTTGCATTTGATGCAATATATTGAAATTACATTATGGTCAGGAACCCAGTCAGTTCTCTATTGTCTTGAGCCTCACAGCAAAAGTTTGGTTTAGTGTCTAATCTAAATATAGATTAAACACCATGTTACTTGCCTACATTATGTTACCAGATATGATCTTAACCTAAACCTTTTTAAATATGTTTCTAGGTCTGTGACTTGTGTATGCTCTTCCTTTGTGATTGCCAAGGTTGGATCAGTCTGACAGTTCTTTGTAGAGTGTCCCTGGCTTCAAGAGGGGGACTTCTGAGGCTTGATAAACACAATTGTGAGATGTACTGTTCACAAAGCAGAGCTTTACTAATTCACATCTGGTCAGGGTTGAAAATGACCCTGACATCAATAGATCTTTTTGTTAAAACAAGTTTGTTGTATTCTCCTTGTGATACAATATTCTTTATCTATCATCTATCTATCTATCTATCTATCTATCTATCTCTATCTATATTTTTGCAACTCAATACAAACTGGGGCCACGTGGGCCAGGCTATCTGATCCCAAGTAATTTTAGTTCTCGTATTAGTAGCTGAACTCACTTCTCTGTTTAATAGGCTGCTGGGCTTAATAAACATCTCTAAAATTAAGCAGGAGGAATATAAACCCCCTATCAATTCCTGGTTAGTTATAGAGCTACCAGCTAGCATGCATTTTATTGGTCCAGCTGGTAAGGAAGATATCTAATTCCAATATTATGAATATGGGGATAATGTTACACAGACAGAGAGACTGGTATTTTATTCTAGTGAAGGGTGCAGCCCCAGTCAGCCATAGACCTTCTGCTTTCTCTAGTATGAAGAAGACCATGTTTTCTGTCTGGATAGACTGGCAGTGACCCAATATTGATGTGTAGTGTTCTGTTGAATAATATCTCCCAGTGGACATCTACACAAGTTGATGCCCAAATTACCCAAACCTGTGACTCCATGTTTGATCTGTGTACAAATCGGTGGGATAACTCTCACAATGCATACAGTTTTCATTTATAAACAGTCTTGTGCTGATGGTGAACTCCTAGGTATGAAACTTCTCACAGTTCCACAAATATCTCTTTGTTTCCATGCCTAGGCAACAGCCATAAATGAAGTATATTTATAAAAACTCTTGTTTAATCTTCACTGGTCTTAAATGTAACTTAAATCTGAACAGTTGTTTCTCAAGATTAAAGGTTGCTGCCATCTGGAATGAATCTTTCACCATCACGAACAGATGAAGAAAGATGTTTTAATCGGTTGTTTTTCTCAATAGCGTGGGACAATAATCTTTTGTCCCAATTAACTCTTTCAGTGCAGAAGTCTGAAAACTATATTTAATTCTGAATAATTTGGAGTGTGGCTTCAAGTATGCTTGAGTGGGTTTCCACCCACAATCCAAACATGTACAGGCCAGTTAATTTCTTCTCCTACTGTGAGTGTGCGAATGTGATAGGGACCTTTCATTGAAAGTTCCAATGGGGCAGGGGCTGAAGTGAATAATGTATAATCTCTGAAAAGTGGAATATGTTGGTGACAAATTAGGAATAATAATAATTTATTGGTTTTGGGCTTTCAAAATAAAGAAGCAGTAGTGTAACTATAATGCTGGTGCATGTCAGGACTCCTTGAAGATTTTTTTGCATAGGGGGGTGACCAATCATAGTTACGCCACTGAAATACAATATTTCTCTATAGGTGTGTAAGAAATCGAAGATATTATGTTAATATATGTAAATACTGCTATTTCTAGTTCTATAACCAGGTGACACTGTTGGGTAGGGGAAGTTCCCAGAAGGAGTTATATAAAGAAGAGGGCAGAGTGCCACTTCCTCTTTGGCCATTGAGAAGAGGATAGTCCATGTCCATGATACCAGTGAGCCTGAGGTAGGTCACCTGAGAGAAGTATCCTGTAGGGTTAGTTAGGTTAGCTAATTAAAGGGTAATGAGTTAAGGAGTTGTTGGAGCTCATTGTAGGTGGTGAGAGTTAATGGCAGAATAGACAGCAGAACAGCTAAGGCTCCAACAAGGAGAAAGAGAAGAACCAATGTCCGGGAGGTTCCTAATTCAAGGGACCCAGTGGAAGAGGGACAAGAGGTGAGAGAAGGCCTTGAATGCCTTGAACACAAGACTCCGTGTAATAGAGCAGTAGCCTGGAATTGGTGTTCTGTTGGATTAGTGTGCTGACTTTTTTTTGGAAAATGTATTTGGGTACTGTGATGCCAACAGGGCTTGTTTATTTAAAACAACAGACTTCATCAATCGTAAAAATCTAAAATTTTGAATTAAAAAAGTTTAGCAGCTAAAACCTGGGCGAGTTTTTATAGAAGTCAACAAGAGGTATAATTTCATTAAAACAATTTTATTTTGTAAGTTTTGTTAAAAGCAAAATTGTAAATAAAAGGAATGTAACAATTAGACTGTGATCAAGTTTCCCGCCATGAATTATTGCAATCAAGTTTTTCCAATTCTACTTTTTAGTAAATATGCTATTGATTGAGATAAAAATTGTGATTTTAGAAACTTGATTTTAACAGAGCTAAAAAAAAACCCAAAATATTTAAATTCTAAAATTGCTAAACAAACCTTTATAAGTCATGTACCACAAAAATTGTACTTATCGTCCTTAATGTATGTGGTGTGCAAGCTGGCCCGAAACCCCCAGTACTTGCAAGTCGGCCGGCTGCTGCATCAAGTCTTTGGGTGGCGGGCGGGTTCGGGTTGAGCGGTTCCTTCCTGCTCCTCCATTTATAGATTTGTACTAGCCAGCCCTTTTGTAATGTCACTGTGGGGCGGGCGTGGGTCTTTAAATGGAGAAGCTGGGTCAGGTGCGGGTTGGGTAAGGCAGGGTTAGGGTCAGGTGAGGGAGGATAGGGTTGGGTGAGAGAGGGTTAGGGTCGGGTGCGGGTCCACAAAATCTGGACCCGCACATCACTAGTAGGTGGGGATTGTACAATAACATTTTTAAAACAATATGAGCACATGATTTTGACATCAGTGAGGTATGGACTCAGACATGACTCAAGAGCGGTTCCACCAGTGCAAATGAGGAGAATATCTCAATGAATATTATATAGTGTATTTTTCCAAACTTCAGCTTATCATAAAAGCTTTCCTAGCTTTGTATAAGGTGAAATCCTGACCCTTTTCAAAACACTTCTCTTTTCTCTATAATCCCGGTGTTTTATAAATCTCTCTTATTAAGAACTGGACCTTAAAATGCACTTAGAAATATCCATCTATTTTTGTTTAATAAATGTAGATAAAATACTTGGTAGGACGGAAACAAGGTAATGACAGAAACTGATCTACAAATGATATCTTGCCAGTAATTAATGGAAATATTTGCTGGGTTCTATACTGAAACTGGAGAACAAAGATATAAAAATAATGGTTTTACAAGATGTACTGGGGAAACCTATAAATCTTGAACAATAAACCCCTTTCCGTTTCAAATTTAATGTCTTGAACTTGACAGAAAACAATAAATGCGAAGAGTTGGGTCTTAACGAATGGATAAACAGAACGGGCCAAATATTTAAGAGGGTGAGAGACAAGAAGAAAAATAAACTACATCCTCACATTATCTGCTCAAGAGAGTAGGGAGAGTCCATCTCCTTATAAAATACCACTACAATGTGTTCTGATATGCTCCATGGGGTGAGACTTCATAAGATGTGATTCATGCAAAGAAATAAGGAAACAGTGCCGGACAGGACAGTGTTGGGTTTATATCTAATATAAGTAATTCTAAAACAACTGGATTTGCTGAGTAATCATTGATGATGTTTCACTACTCATCCGAGCAGCTTTTGCAGTTCAAAGTTCAACTAAATGAAACTGCTCAGTTGAGTAGTAAAAAGTCTTCAATGATTACTCAGCAAATCCAGTTGTTTTAGAATTACACATATTAGATATAACATGATCTGAATGAAAATCTTCATAGTCATATTGTGTTTATGTAATAAAAGGCACTTAGTTTGCCCAGGGGCAGTTACACCAATCAGCAGGTAGCATTTATTGATCAGCTCTTTCAAATCAAATATCTAATTGGTTGCTACCAGTTACTGTTCCTGGGCATGTAGCGCCTTTTATTACATATGGGAGGTATGTTCCTGGGCACTTTTTTTGTGTATGTTCATATCCTACTGATAAAAAATACATTCTGTACAATTCTGCAACACATATTTGGATAATAATTATATATTTATATACCAATAAGATATTTGATTTTAAACAGGGGGCCGGTAAATCCTACCTGCTGATTGGTTGCTATAGGTTACAGCACCTGGGCAAACGCAGTGCTTTTTATTGTATTACCCCAATGTTAGCTAAAATTAATATGTTGAATGAATATGGTATTCCAGTAGAGTTAACCCAGTTTTCTTGTCTTTCTGTTAAACACAAGATTTAGTACAGGTATGGGATCCATTATCCGGTAACCCATGATCCAGAAAGCTCAGAATTATGGGAAGGCCATCTCCCATAGACTCCCTTTTAAGCAAATAGTTTTTATTGTAGGAAATTGTTTCCTTTTTCCCTGTATTAATGAAACATTACATTTTTTTGCATCCCAACTAACACATAATGAATCCTTTTTGGAGGCAAAACAATCCTATTTAATCAATGGCTAAATAATATTTTAGTAGACTTAAGGTATGGAGATCCAATCTACAGCAAGATCAGTTATCCAGGTCCCGAGCATTGTGGATATCAGGTCCCATACCTGTATCTACTCTACACGTTACATTTTTTTTCACGTGTAGCTTTAGGGGCAGATTTATCAAGGGTCGAAGTGAATTCGAGGGACTTTTCGAAGTAAAAAAATAGCTTTTTTGAAGTCGAAGGATGATTTGGGAAAATCCTTTGATTCAAAGTACGATCGGAATACGATCGTACGATGTATGAAATCATCCGACTTCGAATTCGAAATGTTGGAGGATTCTATTCGATGGTTGAATTTCGAAGTTTTTTCTACTTCGAAATTCGACCCTTGATAAATCTGCCCCTTAATGAAGGAGGCAGAAACTACTTTTTCTAATAATGGTTTCAATTTGTTATATTTTGCATTTACCTTTAGATTTGTTTTGCTTTGAAGTTTTACAACCTGCCCTGATATCTATTTAGCACCAATAATAACCTTTTTTTTTTCTTTTTTTTACAATATAAATCCCAAATTGGGCTTATGTGAAAGAAATGTGAATAAACTGCTTATACAAAAAAATGTACCATCTGCACTCTATTATTTAGTGCAGTCATCAAAGCCGGACATCTTCTGATGCGCCCTCTGTCAGGGTTTAATCTCCTCTTGTCTATGGAGGTTTTCTTTGGCTTTCAACGTCTTCCATCTCCTGCTGCATGTGTTATGAAAACTGCTTTGACAGTTGCTGAAAATGTGAGCAGGTGTTACTTCCTATGGGGACTGGGCCTCTAAATAAATAAATAGAGATAGAATACAAGAGAAGAGTAACCGAGCGCATTCCAATCTCATTGCATTAAAGAACTAGAAAGATGGAAGAAAGTAAAACAGGTGGCCGGGATGAATAGTGAAATCCTATTTAGAATTTAGACAGGCTACATCAAAAGTCCATGTCCCATAGAATGTCATGGCTTTGAGAGCTTATATTTGCCTGCGAGATGGACCTGCAGGGCCCTAAAGGAGAGTGTTTGTTTCTGCTGCTGAGCTTACTGATCCAGAAAACAAATACAAATGAAAACTGCACTCACCATGTTGTCAGATTTGTGTTTCTTAGAAACTTTTCACTTATGCTGCACTTCAGAGCTTGACAAGAGGCCTTCTGTACAATGCCATTTACTGCCGACAGAAGATGTCATCACAATGCACTACCGACACCCAAATACATATATATATGAACCATGGCAAAACCCCCACATTCTTCCTGGTTCACACAAATGCTTGTGATTTCGCTCACTCTCAGGACTTCAAATCTTTTAGCACAACTTATCGTGTTTCTACCTTTGTCTCAGATCTTGAGAAGCTGCAAGAATGTGCTGAAATACAGAGGAGTGTATATGTTTGTTCTTGTGCTAATGGCCTGGATGCACTAAACAATCATTAATAAGTAAATATAGTAGGTAACGTTCACAAGCACAGGGATTTGTGGTGTTTATACAAATGATTATTATAAATTTTTAAAAAAATTGGTGTTTCTATAATCTCTACATATGACCTTACCTTTGGGTAGTGGTAATGTACTCCCTATAATTACAGTGTTGCCTGTGTTGAACAGCACTGCATTCAGAAGTGATGGGAGTAGACACATCCCGCCCTCCCAATTCCTAACTTGTTTGTCATTCAGATGTGCAAGTAAAGATGGCCATACATTGTAAGATCTGCTCATTAATAAGGTCCCCAAACTGATATACCCAGCTTGAGGCCCTTGATCCAATGGCAATGGCTGTCTTGGTCCGGCAGGCTTTTATCGGCCCATGTATAGCCACCTTCATGCAGTGTTGGTATTTACCACTTGCCCTATAATATTATTATTATTTATTATTAACATTTATTTATATAGCGCCAGCATATTTCACAGCGCTGTAAAATAAATGTGTTGATACAACTAAATCACATTCTGTGCATAGAACATATGGAGTTACATACATCACAACCTATACCGGTACATAAGGTGAGGAAGGCCCTGTGCAAAGGAGCTTACAGTCTAAAGGGAAGGGAATAAGACACAAGGCGTGGGAGTGGGCAGGATCAGTTTTAAGTGAGTGACAGATGTAGTACTATATGTGGTATTGCATTTGGTAGTTAAGCAGAGTGAGGGTAGGCTTCTCTAAAGAAGTGTGTTTTAAGAGATCTTTTGAAAGCAGATTTGCGAATTGCGATTGCGAATTTTTATTACATCCACTGCAAACGTTCACAAAAGTCATAAACTTTGCAAGGAAGTTGGTATGGTCTTTAAACATGGCGCAAACATGGCCACTAACATTCGACAGCATCTTTGCAACAGTTTTTTGTGTTAGCGAAACACATTGCATTTATCCCTTAAGGTACGGTGATTCCAGTTACCAGATTTGGTTTACCTGGGAAACCCCAGGTCCCAAGCTTTCTAGATAATAGATCCTATATCTGTACCAAGGAAACCGAAAATATCACCAAATATTTATAATGTCTGGATCTGGCTACCCCAAGTACTGTATACAATATGATTTAATATTTCCCATCAGCAAACTCAAATTAAAAGATTAACAGGGTACACAGTTAGTTAATCCTATAAAAAGCTATTTTTATATCGGCTATAGATTGTTAAACAATGGTTCATATTTGTATTGTCGGTTTTTGTTTCCCCACAGATTCTTCTTCTCAGTCTTAGTAAGAAAATCTTGAACTAACAGAGCGTTTGCCAGTTTTATTGTAAGAGATTTGTTTGTAGGGATCCCTGAGGTGCACCTGACCTTCTCCTAATCCGGTGTTAGCATTAATGAGAAAGCCATCAGGGCATGGTACCGTTCTTGCCTATCATGCCGTACTTCCATTTTTCACGTTCCACCACTCTGAGTGAATCTCTTCATACTCGTCCTTTGCTGTCATCAGCGCCCCTGCAAGATTATTTCTTTAAGACACTCAGGGGCCGGCATCAAGACGAATGAGATCAGGTAGTGAAGTCGTCTTGTAGAAAACTATTACTCTTTTGCCATGTCATGGAAATAATCATCATTCTCTGTCATCGGCGAAATAAACTCATATCCTCGGTTGGCACTTTCTATAAGTTCAATCAAACGAGACAGTATTTTACTTGGTTCATTTTTATGTATCAGACCAGAGCAGAAGGGATTATCTCTCAGTACACATTTTGATTGTCCTGCGGAAATCTTTACATCGGACGGTAAAGGTTTATTCAATTTAAAAATAAACATGACAGGTAAAACTTTCTTGTCTGAAACTGTACATATCTCCTGGCAGGGCTTTGCTTTATGAGATGTTTGAAGCTAAAGTGAGCTAGAAGGCATGAAAGAGATGTAGCAAGGTCTGTTTTTCTTGATTTTTGCAGACCTGTTAGGAGTGAGGAACATCTGTAGGCAAAAATCAACTACATAGGGAATAACATACCCCCCTACTGAGATATATAATGGTATTACAAGTCACAGAGACTCACAGAACTTGTTTGTGTCTTCATTAAACATACTTTGTGTTTCTAATAGATATCAAAGTTATACAGTCTTTCACTGAGTACCAGTTGGTGGTGCCGAAGGCCTCGTGTTTTTATACAGGTCGTGGAACTCCGAGGTGACTTATAATATCCTAATTTTTTGCAACAGGTACTTTATTTTAGGGATGCACCAAATCGAGGATTAGGTTTGGGATTCGGCTAGGGTCCGGCCTTTTTCAGCAGGATTTGGATTTGGCTGAATCCTTCTGCTGGGCCGAACAGAATCCGAATACTAATTTGCATATTCAAATTAGGGGTGGTTAGGGAAATTGTGTGATTTTTTGTCACAAAACAAGGAAGTAAAAAATGTTTCCTCTTCCCACCCATAATTTGCATATGCTAATTAGGTTTCGGAAACTTTTGTGAAGGATTCAGGGGTTTGGCCGAATCCAAAATAGTGGATTCGGTTCATCCCTACTTATTTATTATAATACACAAGTTTCAGTGAGTCATGCAACAGCAATTACATCACTAAACTCTGATTATAATGGATGACATCACTAAGCCCCGTTTATATAGTGAATAAAATACCCCCTATTGTAAAATATAAGGATATGATAAGTTACCGCGGAGTTTCATGACCATATAAAAACACGAGGTCGAAGGCCAAGTGTTTTTATACAGGTCATGGAACGCCTAGGTAACTTCTAATATCCTCATATTTTACAACTGGGAGTACTTTATTTATTGTAATACACAAATTTCAGTGAGTCATGTGACAGAAATGACATCAGAACTCAACGTTTATAACTGATGACATCAGAACTCACCGTTTATAAGGATATAATTTACAAGATATTCATGGCTCTTGTGTATTATATCGTGAATAAAGTACTTCCTCTTGTAAAATATAAGGATATTATAAGTTACCGAGGAGTTTCATGACCTTATAAAAATACGAGGCAGAGTGTTTTTATACAGGTCATGGAACTCCGAGGTAACTTCTAATAACCTCATATTTTGCAACTAGGGGTACTTTATTTATTATAATACACAGGTTTTAATGAGACAGAAATGACATCAGAACTCACCGTTTATAACTGATGACATCAGAACTCTCCATTTATAAGCATATCATTTACAAGATATTCATGGCTCTTGTGTATTATATGTTAATAATGATTTGTTATCTTTTATCATTTGAGTGCCCTGCTTTTCACCAACATTGCTCACTACCCGCCCTGCCCTCGGCTTTGATACTGGCAGGAATGCTGGGAATAACCTTTTCTAAGTGGAAGGGAGTATGCTCAAATCAGAGAAACCATTATGGTGGTTCAAAAATGCTATATGATATTTAATTTTTTGGAATAATAAACTATTTTCTCTTGAGTTTGCTATTCTGTAATGTTCCTATTGTTCTTAGTTTGGGTTTCCAGCAGAAATAGTGGAGGGTGAAGGAGAATTTGAGATTTGCAGCAGGGAATATTTGACGAAGCAGTAAAGCTGAAATAAATTTGCTGTGGCAGCCAACCAGAAGCTTTATCTCAGGCTGAGAGAGTGACACTAATGCAGGCTGAAGGAGGAGATTAATGGAACCTCTCAATAATCATTGACTAAAGATCACTAAATCCATTTAGTCCAAATGACTCAATTCATACAGAGAGAACATCTATCAGGCTTAGAACATTCAGGCCACTGAACCAATAGACATTCTATATCTTTCTTTTACCCTCTGCACGTGTCATAATAATCTGCTTTCCAGTGCTTTGCATGTTTTGCAAATGATCTGAGATGTGTGTTTTATGTGGACGGATATAACAATCTCAATAGTAATCCCAAGTAGAGGAAACAGGGAGTTCTGGAATAGTCGCTGCCCTGGTTGAACGACCAACAAATGTAATGAGCCAGAAACAGATTTTCGGTACGAGATACTCAGTGATTCATTGCTAAAATTAATATCCCATTGGCGTAATGTTCCTCTATCTTTCTGTACAGAGGTTGACATATTGGAAATGCATTTGCATCATTACCATCACTGGCCCCTTTCAGCTCTGTGTGACTTTTAACAGCCTCTCAATTCATTTGCCAAGAATCCGTCCAGTTCCTCGTACTTGGCACCTACGAGGCGCTGCCCAAATAATATCTGCACAAACACAGATTCACCCCAAATGTTGTTCTAGTTCATGATGCTCCAAGACTAAAGGCTAATTTACACCATTGCCAAATATTTGTGTAAAATTCCCCCGTGCACTTGAGATTTATGAAACACAATCCATTTAACAGGTTGAGAGGGAGCACTATGTCTTTTTTGCGAGTGCTCTTTATGATCTCTCCGAGTGACGCCCTGCTGTGTTTTATAGCAGCTTTGCAAATAAGAGCAGGAAGAGCCTATTTAGGACAGGAAGTGAAGAATACAAAATGTTTTCCTAAGAACACGGTGTTCCCAAAATGCAGATGTAAGCGTATACACCACATGGGGTTCTCAAGACTTCTTTTGCTCTTTTTATTTTATACACTTAAAGCAACAACAAAAAAATGCAAACGAAGGTGTGATGATATTTTTAAAGAGGCTGGGCTGTAAAATTAAATTTTTTATAAGCTAATGATGTATTTTATAGAATTTGAAATAAATGGTATGACAAGCCACTCAAATGGCAGAAAGAAAAAGGAAAACACAGCAACACCTAAAGCAGGTATGTGCTTGATTTTTATTAAGCACATAAAAATTTTCATTTTCCCCAAAAAAACTGTGCACCTTCCAAATCTCACAATGTAGCAAAACAAGCAAATTTTATTTTTCTGATACCATTTTCCCTGGCTAAATATCTCAGCAACCTGTGTTTTGCCAGAGCCTTAGTTATTATTAGGGGGACTAAATCCAGGATAAATACAAGTATTTACTTATAGTGTTATGGTGGTTTTACTTCCAAACTGCATGTGCATATCCCTGGCTTCTGCCTTTCTGGACAGAAAGCTCACTTACAGCACCTCCTCTTTTTAAAGGTGATGACTCAATAATTCCACCAGCTATACTGGCTTTTTCGGCCTGAGTGAACTCAGCCCTTGTTATATGCCACATCTACTGTATTTTATAAAGCACTCTAGGGGAGACATACCGACCCTCGAAGGCTTTTCCAGTCACTCTGTCACAATGGATAATGTGTAAAACTATAGATACATTTTGACTTTCTGTGCATGGTTATATTTACAAGATTATAAGTTGTTTTATTCCTGGTAGTAACTGGATAGCAAGCGAGTGTAGATAACGATCAAGTAATTATATGCACAGATGTGGGAAAGTGTCAGCATTATGAAACTTTATAACTAAAACTCTAACATTGGATGGGAAGAAATTTGGATTGGTTGCTGTAAGAAAGTATCATTTTTAAAGAAAGATAGGAGGCAAAGGTTGTAGAACAGAAACATAGGAAACATGGTTCAGCTGAAGGCTCAAGGCCCTCCAAGGAATTTTTGAGAATCATAATTTTAATATAATCCTGTACATGCAATGCGGTTATAGGAGAAATGGCTCCTTATTTAGAAAAGTTAGACAACAGTGATGTAGTGGGAAAAAGGGTGGCCATTTCCTTAAAGGGCATGTAAAGTCTAAAATAGAATAAGGCTAGAAATGCTGTATTTTATATACTAAATATAAACATGAACTTACTGCACCACAAGCCTAATCAAACAAATAATTTATGCTTTCAAAGTTGGCTACAGGGGGTCACCATCTTGTAACTTTGTTATACATCTTTGCAAGACTAAGACTATGCACATGCTCAGTGTGGTCTGGGCTGCTTAGGGATCGTCATAAACAAAGCTGCTTGAGTTCTGCATGGCTGGGAAGTAAGGCGGGGGCTTCCCCTGCTGTTCATAAGTATGATTGTTTCCCTGCTCAGCAGTTAGGGACCATCTGACAATTCCTGTCCACAGCAGTAAATGAAGGGAGAATTTCACAGTCAGGTTTTTTATAAAAATGGTACACATTTTTTAATTAAAGTATATTGGAGATAGGTTTCTTTTTCATTAAAGAAAGTAAAAATGGGGTTTTATTTTTTTGCCTTTACATGCCCTTTAAGAAAAGAAAGGAAAATAATAAAAGTAACTCATAATGTACATATAAAATGCTAAAGTTGGGCAACGTAGGGATATTAAAAAAACAGATGGAATAAGTCAGCGCAACCATTCAGAATATGTTTTTTATTAGTCTTACTACAGTTGCCTGATCATAGGATTGGTTGCTATGTGTTCATGCTGTGGATGGAATAAAAATGACACTTGTTTTGTGACCACCCCTTATGGCATTCAGTTTTTTACATGTTACCAAAATCAAAGACCATTGGGATAATGAATCGTTTAATGATTGCTTTGTATTAAATCTGTATATATAAACCCATTTATTGTACATCGTTGCAGAACATGTTGGTGCTTTATAAATATTTGATAATGCCAGAATCTTAAATTACTACAATTTAAGGGTGGTGACACAGATTTAGTTGCCCAGTGGCAAATCACTTCTTCTGCGGGCGACTAATCTCCCTGAAAAGTGTTCCCGCCAGCTAGAATCTAAATCGCCGGGGGATGGCTCTGTGAGAGCTTCGTTTTTCGAAGACGCCCGAAGTTACTTCACGAAGAAGAAATGTTTTGACACTGGGCAACTAAATCTCCCTGAATCTTCGCATGTCTCACCACCCTAATGTAAACGGGATGTAAAAAGCTGGCCAACAGATGAAACCCCTCCATTGGCCAATAGGAGAGAGACATCGAGCAATCCAGAGAAGAAGCTATTTGTCTGTACTTGTGTATACACTTGATAACTATATGGTTACCTAAATGGGCAATGTATTTTAGGCAGTTACTCAAAAATGTGGGCAAAAAATATAAAAATTATTTAATATTTATACCCTTAAAGAGTTAGAAGCATGTTTTTAAAAGAAATGAAAACCCTTGACACAAATGAATGTAAAACTGCTCAGAGCTGTCTTAAATTTAACTCTAATTTAATATCTAAATTTCAAGATATTATCAGTTTTCACACTGCTTATCTAATGAAATTGAAACAACAGCACCACCTACTGGTTAGTTCTTCTGACTAGGCCACATGTTAGATGAAAATTTCAGAAGTACAGGAAAGTCTTCTGATGTTGCTTTGCCTAAAATAGAATATGAAATCTTATTTGGCTCTTCTTTACTCTTTTGTAATCAGTGCAACATCAGAAGAGTTTCCTGTACTTCTTACATTTTCTTCTAACATGTGGCCTAGTCAGAAGAACCAACCAGTAGGTGGCGCTGTTGTTTCGCTACATAATTGGAAGAAATGAGCAGCAGGTAGTCCCGTTGTTTTAATTTTATTATATGAGTAGTATAAAAATGTTCCGATATCTTGAAAATTAGAAAGAAAATTATTTTCGAATTACAAAAGTGCTTAGAAGAGCAAACTGAGCAATTTTACATCCATTTGTTTTTCATTTCATAAAAAGGGCTTTTTGGGCTGTTTTATGTAGTTTAATGCCCTTGGAAAATGGAAGAATTAATCAAATGCAAAGCAAAACTTTAATATAATGCTTTTACAATTGTATATACACCAGGGATATCCAGCCTTCAGCATGTGTCAGACTGGGGTGACTGGGGCCCATGGGGCCACCACTTCAAAGTCCCACCACACCATCCATGTAGGGTCCCCTACCTCTATCACCGCTCCCATCCCAGGCCTGGGTCCCACTGGATTTTTTCCGGGTGCCCTGCTGGCCCAGTCTGAAGCTGCCTGAAGCCTTCCAGCTGTTTGATTCTAACTTTCAGCACCCCTGCGATCATCGGCAGCCTTGAATGTTATATTTTCTAAAGCCAAATATGTTGTGGCAAAATTTATTTAAAGGAGAACTAAACCCTAAAAATGCCATATTTTATATAATGAACATATTGCACCAGCCTAAAGTTTTAGCTTGTCAATAGCAGCAATGATCCAGGACTTCAAACTTGTCACAGGGGGTCACCATCTTGGAAAGTGTCTGTGACACTCACATGCTCAGTGGGCTCTGAGCAGCTGTTGAGAAGCTAAGCTTAGGGCTCGTCACTAATTATCCAGCAGAAAATGAGCTTCCCCTGTAATATAAGCTGATAAACTGTATATTGAGTGGGTCCCTAAGCTCAGTAAGTGACAGCAGCACAGAGCATGTGCAGTGAATCAGCAGAAAAGAAGATGGGGAGCTACTGGGGCATCTTTGGAGACACAGATCTTTACTGCTAAAGGGCTGTGGTTGCCTTGGGCTGGTACAGAAGCACATAACATAATGTACTTCATAGCTACTTCTTTAGTTAAGCTTTCATTCTCACCTTACAATGTATATAATTTAGTACAATTCTCTGACAGGTCTATTGCATTCCTTTAAAATAACACTAAGGGGGTTATTTATCAAAGTCTGAATTTATCTCAAATCCGCACGGGTTTTTTACACGTATATATTATTAAAAAATCGGATTTTCACGATTTTTTCGGATTTTTCATCTGATTTTCACGATTTTTTCAGATTTTTCACCTAAAATCCTCGATCTTTGCCCAAAAACTCGGGATATTGCACGAAACCCAGCGCACATCAAAAAATCTTTTGGACTTCTCCCATTGACTTATATACAACCTCGACAGGTCTCAGATGCCGGATTTTCTGATTCGGACCACGGGGTTTAATAAATTCCAAAAAAATCATGATTTAAAAAAAAACCACATTTTTTTGTGATTTTTGGATTCGGAGCTAAGTAAATAACCCCCTTAGCATTTTTATGTTATCAGGGTCTGTCCCCCTTTCAGCAGTTCATATTCCTCGGCCTCTGGAGTGCAATAATAATGTATAGAATGGGCCCCTTTGATTTTTTTTTTTTACTGTAACCAGCCATATATTGGCTCCAAAGTGGAGAAAAGCTTCTAAGCAAGAATTATCCATGGCTTTGCTGGAACCTCTGCATATCAGCTGCTCATTGAAACCACATGTACAGGAAAACATAAACAATAGATGCCTGTGATTTGGGGGTGGGTTATAATAAACATTATTAAATGAAAAATTTTCATAAAAGATCATGGTGCTGTATATTTTAATTAATACATTTTTGATAAAACGAAAGCCAGTTGAAGTTTATATTCATTAGAATGCGCTCTCCTGGTTTGCAGTCAGTTCTGCTGGGGGGCATTTATCTAGTTTTTAGTTGGCTGCAGAAAAGGAAAATGCCAAAGCTTTATACATCTGAGATTACTGATGGCCCACAGGGGAACCCAGTCTGATTTAATATAAACCTGAAAAACAGATCTTATAGGCCAAAATTTTGGGGGTCTAAAAATATAGCTGCGGGGCACTAGTTGCATCATTGCCTAAGCTCATGACCTGCTGGAAAATTCTTAACTGAAAATCATGACTCAAAGGGCAACTTTACCTTGATGTTTTGGTTTTTATTACGGCTTTGTCTAATGGAAATATTAAGAGGTGTAAGTATGTTTATTTTCCAAGTTTCTGTGAGTCTTTGCTGGCTTGGGTGACTTTATCTCCTAATCATGCAAAACACTGTAACATTAAAGGCCATTTAGTACCACACTAGAAAAATTTAATAAGACTGCTGAAACTTAGACAATTAATGCAAAAATTTAATTTTCTCTGTTAAAAAAGTGGTTCACCTTTACGTTAGTATTTTATATGATGGCTAATTCTAAGCAACTTTTCAATTAGCCTTCATTTTTATTTTTTTTTTAATTTGTGGATTATTTGCCTTCTTCAGATGCTTTCCAGCTTTCAAATGGGGGTCATTGACCCCATCTTACAAACTCTGTAAAGCTACAAATGTATTGTTATCGCTACGTATTATTATTTTTATTACTCATCTGTCTATTCAGGCCTCTCCTATTCATATCCCAGTCTCTTATTCAAATCAGTGCATGGTTGCTAGGGGAATTCCGACTTTGATAAATAACCCCCTAAGAGTTTTATTATTCAGCAGAAAGATTGCATAAATCCCATGATCAAGGTTCCCATTAGGGATGCACCGAATCCAGGATTTGGTTCGGGATTCAGTCAGGATTCTGCCTTTTTCAACAGGATTCGGATTCGGCCGAATCCTTTTGCTCGGCCAAACCGAATCCAAATCCTAATTTGCATTTGCAAATTAAGGGTGGGAAGGGAAATCACATGACTTTTTTTGTCACAAAATAAGGAAGCAAAAAATGTTTCCCCTTCCCCTCCCTAATTTGCATATGCAAATTAGTGTCCGTCTGAATATTTTGCAAAGGATTCAGGGGTTTGTCTGAATCCCTAATTCCCATAACTATGAAGCAGGGGGTTGGGACAGCTAGATGTTCACGAGTGTTAAACAAAATAGCGCTAGGAACTGGGGAGGATGTGATGTCACAATTACTTGCGGAAGGGTAGTGAGGCACGAGGACAAGGAAAATGATGAATGTGTGAATCACACCATCCACACATCCTAGATTATCCCTGCTCCCCTGTAACTGCTTGTAATAAAATGTAGAGCAGATTAGTGGGTTTGGTGGCTGCTATGCCTGACCAGAAACATTCCCAGTGTCCCCACTCATCTAAAAGGAAGGTATATTGGTATATTTTAATTTTGTGCACTGGTTATAGTCTTTTAAAATGTTAGTCCAGAGCTTTAACTACAGCTTCCAGCATCCACTGTCAGCTTTAGCTGATGGAAAAAAAAAAGATTTTTTTTTTTATGTTTATTTATAAACATATTCCTATTTTGAGCTGAACATAAATTGATAAAATCATGAAACAGCATTTGAATTTTTTTTCCCAGCAAAACACGTGAATGTGGCTGCCAGCTACTGCTATTCTGATGCAAATATGCAGATCAATAATAAAATAAAGCAAATGGTATCTCCCAATTTTCCAAAAAACCCCATTGTATTTTCACGCAGAATAGATGCACTTTTTTTCTCATTTAATGGTTTATTGCATTAGCAGTGCAATCATAATAGGCTTTATTTCTATAGTTGTAAAAGCTAAAAGATCTTTCAGGCATGGAATGCCAGCTGGTGAATGTCGGTGGCACTGACCCTGACTGTCAGATAATAAGATGCAGGGTGCAAAATTAAACATATTAGGACTTAAACAAGATTTGGGCTATTTTTCCCCTTTTTCTGTGTGTGGGCTGTGCTCAGGTGCAGAATATGCTGAAAGATTAAACCATTCTGTTGTTTATAGAATTGTAACATGTAGAGTCTTTGGTAGAATTAAATAGCAGATCTTTCATAATTCAAAAATAAATTAGAAAAATACTATAAAAAAATCAGGGCGATTTATTAACCATAAAACCCAGTGCAAGCCTTTTGAGTGATGCATTGCAGCTCAGTTCTCCTGAGTGTGGGTCACTGACGCTGTTTATTGGAGGTTGCCCAATTGACACTTTTTGCTTGAATGAGCTTGAAGCTTTCACAGCTGTGGGACTAATGTCTATTTTGTTAGCGGTGTTACACTAATAAGCAATTAGAAGTGAAATTATGTTTCCATATTAAAGAGCACATTATTCTGCTTAGTGGGGAGTGGGCAAAGGTTCATCACAAGGGGTCTCTGGTAAATGCACAGTATCACAAATGCCAGATAATCTTGCCCTAAATACTGCAGGGCCAGACTGCAAGCTAATAAAATATGACACTAAACAAGCAAATTAATTCATCGCCACTGTCTCATCATTAGCTGACCTGAGTGAAGACGGAGAACTCATTTGATTTATTATTGTGTGTAACAATAAAATGTAAAAAAAATAAATAAAAATTTAAAAAGTGTGTAAAAAATATAAAATGTAAATAATGTAAAAATAAATAAAAATAATGTGTAATAATAAAAAAACGAACAATTTATAAAAATAATTTAAAAAGTATGTAAAAAGAAAAATGCAAATAATGTAAAATATTTACTAAATTTAACGTGTTAAATACAAAAATACAAATGATGTATAAAAATAAGTAAGCAAGTAAATAAAAGTGTTGAAATTACGTAATTTGTATTAAAAACAAGTAAAAGTATGTATAAATAAAAAATGCCAAATGTGTAAAAATAAAAAGTAATACATGTGCAAAAAGAAAAAATAATGGGTACAAATAAAAATAGATGTGGAAAAAGAAATACATAAAATACAAATTTGTACAGATATAGGATCCATTATCTGGAAACCTCCTATCCAGAAAGCCCTGAATTACAGAAAGAATATCTCCCATAGACTCCATTTTATCCAAGTAATCAAAATTTTTTTAAAAATGATTTCCTTTTTCTCTGAAATAATAAAACAATAGCTTGTACTTGATCCCAACTAAGATATAATTAATCCTTATTGGAAGCAAAACCAGCCTATTAGGCTCATTTAGTATTTAAATGATGTTCTAAAAACTTAAGATATGAAGATCCAAATTACAGAAAGATCCGTTATCTAGAAAACGTCAGGTTCTGAGCATTCTGTAGTACTGGTCCCATACCTATATAACCCTCAGTTATTTTGTTTTGTAAAAAAATGATTTATATTCTTTATAAGGCGACCATATATAACAAGAAAGAAGAATATTGGTTCTAAAACATTTTCCAGATAATTATGTTTACAAACAAAAAATAATAACCCTATACAGTTTATACAATAATATATACAGATGATGCATGTGACACAGTCTGTACAATAGACCCATTTTAGATTAAACCAGTGATGCGGGTATTGTGAGTAAGCAAATCTAAATTAAAATCTACATTCTTTATCTAGGCAAATGTTCAAATCGATTTCTACACATATACACTTTAATTTCATTTGTTCTGCTTAATAAGCAGTGTATAGTGGGTATACTATTGTATGAGTTGTATTTTTTTGTGTGCAGTGTGGGCCTGGGCCACCTAGGGCCCACCAGGGAATCTGACATTATTTACTAAGCCCTGAATGCAAAAATCACGAAAAATGCGTGTTTTTTTAAAATAAAATCTGGCTTTTAAAAATCCACAAATTCTTCCGAATGTATTAAACCCCGAGGCGGGAAAACTCCGAATCTGAAATCCCAGCATCTCAGACCTGTTGAAGTTGCATATAAGTCAATGGGAGAAGTCCCAATGATTTTATTGATGTGCGCTGGGTCTCTCCCCTAAGTTATCGGAGGAAAACAAAAATCTTGAAAATCTGAATTTTTACCGCAAAGCAAATTTTCGGAAAAATGTAATAATAAATAAGCGTTAAAAACCTGAGCGGCTTAGATTGGAGTTTGAAACAGCCAATATTGAGATAAATTCAGACCTTGATAAATAACTCCTTAGGACCCACTCTCAGAAATACATATAGATAATGATTCATTTTATTTAGGCTTATAATGGAATTAAAAAAAAAGGAGCAATTGTCCTTGTATGGGGCCCACTAGGACCTGAGTGAGATGCTTTGGTACCTTGGCAGGCCAATCTGACCTCATCATGATTTTTATTTGTTATCAGGCAAAAGTGAGCTGAGACCCAAGGGAAATAGATTTATTGTTACTACCTGGTTACTAAACCTAGTGTAATTATAAGTTTGCTTCTGGTTGAGTAACCCAATCAACCAATTACAGAAGAAGGAAAGGTTAAAACTAAAAGTAAAATTAAGCTTTATCAGAAAGGTCTATATAAATGCAACAGTAAATCCTGCTCTGGGTCCTCTGTCAAAATAAAACACTGAATTTCTGTCTTTCTATTATGTACACATGGACTTCTGTATCAGACTTCCTGTTTTCAGCTTAAACCTCCAGGACTAGGGCTTGAGCATGCTCAGTTTGCTTCACCCTCCCTCTCCCCCTCCCCTCCCCTACCTGTTGTAATCTGAGCCCAGAGCTATGAGTGAGCAGGGAGAGACTCAGGCAGGAAGTGATGTCACACCAAGCTAATACTGCAGCTGCTATCCTAAACAAACAGAGAGAGTTTCTAGAGCTGTTTACTCAGGTACGGTAAAGCATTTTTCAGAATAAATAAAGCATTCTAACTTGCATTATTGTGGTTAATCTATTGGCAATAAACTGCCTCAGTAGCTTTCCTTCTCCTTCTACTGCATCTGTTTGCTACGACTTTGTGACATTTTCCCACCCCCTGTAACCTGTAGGGTATTGTATCTGAGGCAAGATACTCAACCTTCAGGGCAGGAGTCCCCTGCATAGATACGGTAAATAATAGATAGAGGAACAGACAGCAAGCATTGGTTTTTAGGGTCATTAGTTGGAAGGAGGTTGAGGATGGAGAAAGCAATCTCAGTTTATCTAAAACTGGAACAAAAAGCACTACATCTGCATGCTATCACAGCTTTATTGCCAGCAGTCTTGATTTTGTTTATAACAGAATTTATAATTTCACAGCTAAAAGCAATCCCTCTTTATTAGGTAAATGATGCCAAATCGGTACCATATGACTGGGTTGGAAGGGTTTCCTGTGCTTTCAGGTATTAAAGCACGAGCAATATCCCTCATTCTCCTGCTAACTGACTATACACAGCCAGGCACCATCAATTCATTCTGAAGGCCACTCATTCTCTAGACCTTGTCCAACCCATGAAGCATTTCAAATGCCAGTGTAATAAAGTGCCCCCATTACCTCCTCTGTGAAATATTCTGCCAGCGATAACCGGTGCCTGACTCAGAGGGGGAGAAGAAAGGATCCGGAGCCGAAGTCATTTAAAAGAGAAGGAGACTTTTTCATTGTATGATGTATTTCAGCTGGCAAATGGGTGATTAAAGATGTAATGATCTCTCTCTCTCTCTCTCTCTCTCTCTCTCTCTCTCTCTCTCTCTCTCTCTCTCTCTCTCTATATATATATGGGAGAAAGTAAGGCATGTTATTTATTTTCTGGGAATGAAGGAACTTTAAGAGACAATAAAGATACATCCAACCTGAGGTAAAGCGGATGAGCAAGTGTGAGATTATTGTCAAATTAGTGGGCCCAGTCCCAACTCATGTTTCTACCAATAGGCTGTTGTGATTGAATGTAAAGTCCATGCAGGAGAATAAAGTACAAGTTTCAGCTGCTGAGATGTCAATTGCATTCATCCAACAGCTCAGTTGACTTGCAGGTTATAGATGTGTTCATCACCCATTGCCATGGCAGAGATTCTCCTATGCGTTGCCAAGTCTAGGGAGGTCGGAGAATGTCACATATAGTGAGCAACCCTGCATGCTGCTCACCTGGCCCAGTGGTTAAGGCATTGAGCTGGAAACCTAAATGTCCCTGGCTCGATTCCCAACGGAGCCTGACACCCATGAGCCACTGGTCTAGAGCAATACATAGTTTAATAACACTGTTGACCTATGGCCTTTCATCTGTGATTGATATTCAACTCCCAGACCCCCCTACCTGCTAGAAGTTGTATTTTAACAACTGAAGAGTTGCAGGATTATTGCAGTTCTGCAAGGCCCAATGCATGTGACCCAAGGCAGTTCCCGTAATTATGACATGATTTCTTCAACAATTACATCAAAACATTGCATCTGCCACAGCCCTAAAGAACCCTAAGCAATACTCCCTGTTATTGGCTCACAGTGTTGCAATGTTGGTTTTCTCTGATGCAGTTATTTCCTGCCATCAAATTTGTCTATTTTATTTTACTCTTTTCTCAGTGAGAATGAATGTTTATATATATATATATATATATATATATATATATATATCTTGCTTTCCCAGCTCGGCTCGCTCTAGTTTGTCTGTGGCAACAACGGGTAAATATTCCTCAGACAGCGTTTAATCCCAATGCCATAATATAAGCGGTTGGTAAACTACATAAATCATCATAGGAAATACTCTTTTGCATTCAAGTTTATATTTAGAATTTAGCCCATACATTCCTGGCGGCTATCAAAGGATTTATATTAAGGAGTGATATAAAAAAAAAGTCCAAGAAAAAATGCTTAGAATCTGAGATTCTGAAGACTTTGTATATGGAAAGAGTATAACAAAGAATCATAAAATTAACGAAGCAGCTAAAGAATGAATAAATACTGCCAGGCCTCGTTCATTCTATCATTTACCAGAAAACTGGAATTTGTTATTCTGTTTATTTTATGATCATTACTGAGGCCTGAAGTGTTTAGTGGTGTTGCCATAATTTACCTACAACTCAGCTGCAACATTTGAATGGTCATCTCAATTAAAGGGCTGCAATAACATAATATCCCCCTAATTTCTATGAATGTGTTGGTATGGAGGCTGTGCAGTATACAATATCATTCAGCTTGTCATTAGCACAACGGTTAACACTGGGGGGAAAAATGGCCGGTTCTATAACCAATTAGACCCGATACAATCTTTAATGCCATGTAATAGATTGTGTTATACTCAGCCAGGCACTAAAATTGTCTAGTTAGATGAGATTGTACAATTAATGACATTACAGTGGATGTAAATTTCAATTCATTATCTCTGGCACTTTGGTAATATACTCATTAATGGCGTCTTTATCCCGGTATATAGCTCGTACCAATAAGTGCATGTAGCAAGGAAGGCTAAGGGCTCTGTAAAAGTGCAATGCTCATTTGTATTAATTGTGTGTTGAATGTATTTGTTAACCTTATTTTGTGTGTAAAGGTGTTGTATTGTTGCTGTAATAGTTATTTCTTTAATGAAATATTCTAATGGTAATGGAGGGCCTGAACAAGACATGGAGGCTGCTAACCCCTCTGTGGGCCAAAGTAGGGAGGAGTGATGGGGGATGCCTTTGCAAAAGTAGAATATATTTTCCACAAAATGGACTAATACAGATATAATAATTTATTTTAGATGACCCGTTATCATTCTGCAAGATATCCTTCTTCCACGTTTACTTTTACTAATAACAGTAGGGTCGGTATTGAGTTTACATGGGGCTGCAGGGCAGTCAGAAGTATTTTCCAGCTCTGTGTCCTGGGTACATTCAGGCAAGCTTTATCAGGGTCAAACTAGTGCACCAGGGCCCTCCATGAGAACTAAAGGGCCTAGCTCTTGGCGCCCAACCTCGCATTGCCCTCAGCCACAACCTGCCCCCATGTGCGCAATTTTGGAGGGAGGGGAGGCAACGGAGGTGGGTACATCCCTCCTACCCTGTCATCTGGTGCAGCCAGGGGGTGAGGGGATAGTCCAGGTAGGGGGAGCAGGTCTGGCCCATGGGGACCCATGAAGATCGGAGGTCCAATGTCCTTTTCCCAATAAAGGAATGCACTCTTGAGCCCCTTAAATGTAGTTGAAGTGTGCTTCAAAAGCTGATTAGGATCCTTGCAGCCCCGGGTGCAAGCCGTACCCCCTGCCAGGGCAAAATATGCAAATAAAGCAGCAGCACTCCGGTATTGTTGAAAAAAGTGAAAAACTTTACTCTCTTGTGCCCCTGTTCTTGGACTTTTGCCCAGGGGCAAATGCCCGCCCCCCCCACTAAGTTTGCCCAGATGCAATAACCTATAGCAACCAATCAGCAAGTACAGTTACTGGTCACCTGTTTAAACACAAAGTACCTTTTTGGTTGCAGTGGGTTACTGTACTTGAGCTAATATCTGATTTTAATTTCATATGGGGGATAGATTACTGGGGCTTGGTTACAGGAGAGTCAGAAACCCTGAACTCTGTTGGATTTTCGCATTAAGCCCTGAAAAGTTTAATTGCGCAGTGATTGGCTGAAAGCTAATTGGAACTCAGCACCTGAATTGGCTGCTTCTAATTTTAGTTATTACTATTCCTTATTCCCATCCAAGAAGAGGATGGAAATTTGGAGGAGAAGATGTTATTTGCACCTGGATATACAGTTGGAAGGAAATATAATACATATTAATGTTATTAGCAGCATTTGGAATAGGTTTAATAAGCAACAGAAGGCGCAGGTAGAATATGGCATTTAATAACTGCCAGTTTGCCCCAGGTTATCTTTTAAGATCGTATTAATTGTGTGACTTTCTCATCCCAGCTGCCGGGTTATTTGAATCTGATAACATCTCTACTGTCTGTGTTTTTTATAGAAAAAGAGAGTTTTTTTTTTCCCTCTTAGAAATCACTGATTGTGACTTTTCTTGTGTGGGGGAATTGTCAGAATAAAAGTCTAGACTTTCTGAGAGGTTTGTGACAGGACGGAGGGAAATTCCAGGCTTGTGTTTGCCAGGGAATGTGTTTCTACTTGCAATTGGAAGCCACCGTGACTTTAAAAAAAGAGAAATCTATTTGTTCAACACGTGCATGGCATGTATGGACCCTATCTCTAGTCGTGTTTCTAAGATATTGTTATTATGAATGAAATTGTTATTGTATGACCTCGGGGTGTTATAAATGAGTGTAATTGGCTGGCTGTTACTTGCATCAAATAAATAAATGATAAACGATGGTATATTTATTTGCACATAGGGCAGAGACACGCTCAGATTCGGGGAGATTTAGTCGCCCGGCGATAAATCGGCTCTTCTTCGGGGTGACTAATCTCCCCGAATTGCCTCCCGCCAGCTAAAATCGAAATAGCTGGCATTATGGCACGCTTTGTTTTCCGAAGTCGCCCGAAGTTTCCTCGTGAGGCAACTTTGGGCGACTTCGGAAATCGAATCGCACCGATTGCTATCCCACTGGCGATTTACATTCTAGCCGGAGGGAGGCAGTTCGGGGAGATTAGTCGCCCAGAAGAAGAGGAGATTTGTCGCTGGGCGAATCTGAGCGTTTGCTGCTGCTCTTAGTTAGCAAAGAATGATGGTTGAGCTGATCATGTGCACAGAACAGAGGAATACCCCTCGGCTTTACCCCTTACCCAACCTTGTCCTCCCCCCCGAGACACAATAATAAATTCAGTTTGAGCTTGACCACGACTTCAATAACTTTTCAAAACATACAGATACAGCATTATTCAGAATGCTTGGGACCTGGGGTTTTCGGGATAATGTATCCGTAATTTTTATACCTTAAGTCTACTAGAAAATAATATAAACCCAATAGGCTGGTTTTGCTTCTGACACGGATTCATTATATCTTAGTTCGGATCAAGTACAAGGTACTGTTGTATTATCACAGTGAAAAAGGAAATCATTTATAAATCTTTGGCTTATTCGGTTAAAATTGAGTCTATGAGATCGTTTAAGTGTTAGTGTCTCTTTAAATGCAGCAGTTGCCTATACAGTAACAATGCAAATATCACATGCCAATGAGGAAGCATCATGAGTGGGAACATTCCTTGCTACCGGGCTGCTCTCAGACCAAATCGAGCTGGTCAGCTGGCTGTGGTTTATGTCTCAGATGGGAAAGACCTGCCTGTGTTTTCCTGCATTAGATACAGATATTTTATCCATGTATTGCTCACATTTGCTATATGCAGAACTGCTTCCCATAACATAAGGGGCTTTGCTTATTCTCTGAAGGTTCTCAGACTAGATATGGGCTGAAGATCAGACAACTGCTGCATCTCTTCATGAACAAACAAAGAATTATAGTGTATGTTGTTCTCAATGATCTTCGTTCATTAACTTCAGGGTCTGGATACTGTCAAGTAAAGGTTTCAGACTTGTTTCTAAAGGCCCATGATGGGGGACATTTGGTAGAGATATTAAAAGGCAACTTCAATTATAAATTCCCCATAATTCTCTTGGATTCTGGGAGACCTTATCTCCCTTGGCTTCTTTCTTTATCTCTACCAATAAATAATACTTTGCGATATTTTACATCCCCCTCAAGCTTTCAGTATTTGCTTCCGTTTTTTTTGGGATACATATTTTATTGTCACCCACAGACTTTTTCCCAAAATGAAAGAAAAAATGGGTGTCAGCTGCTGGATTCTCTGCTCCTAAGGCAAATTCTAGTGAAGATGTCAGTGGGAGAACTAATTGCTGGAAACGTGACTGTACTACAGGAGCGCATCTCCTATCAACTGGGTCTCTAGCAAGGGAATGTACTATGCATTTAACTTCCAAAAGGAACCAGCAATTAAAATTAAATCATCTCTGGAGATGAAACAAGGTCAAACATAAATAAAATCTTCATGCTGCATAGATTGCTGGCTGGCATCATGAGCCATGAAAAATGTGCATTCCCCTCCTTAAAGGGGAACTATCGCGAAAATGGAAAATTTAATATAAGCTTCCTCACACTGAAGTAAGAAACTTTCTAAATACAATTAAAAATTCTGTAACGTTTCTGAAACAATGAAGTTTATATTCACTATTCCTCTCTCAGCAACTTTTTCTTTTCATTCTGTCTTCATGCAGGAGTTGGGTGTCAGATGAATGATCCAACATCTTATAGGGGGGCTCCTTTTGCCTAGAAGATGTATTAGAGCTCACTCTATCAAAATCACCAGACATCATGTCTCTCTACACGCAGAATTTGTGCAAAAGGCAGTTATTTTATTAGATTTTGTTTGTACTGGAATCAGTTGAGTGAGCTCTGATACATCTGCTGGGAAAGGAGCCCTCCTATAAGATATATTGGATCTACCTGCTCAATTAATATCTCACACTCAACTGCTGCATGAAGACAGAATGAGGAGAAACAGATGCTGAGAGAGGGACAGTGAAGATAAACTTTATTATTTCAGAAACAATGCAGAATTTTTAATTGATTGTATTTAAAAAGTTTCTTATTTCAGTATGCTGAAGCTTATATTAAATTGTTATTTTCGCGATAGTTCCCCTTTAAAGTTTATCCTAGCAGGGGTGGTTGGCAGGGGGGTGCTGGGTGCTGTAATTCGGCATTTGGAAGGCTACAAGATGGACACCTATGACAAGTGGATTCATTGTTTTCAATCTTAGGAGAACATTTACCCTCATATGTTTACGTATACAACCAGGATTAGATATAGATAGATGATAGATAGACAGACAGACAGATAGAGAGATAGATAGATGATAGATAAAGATACAGAAAATAAATATAGTTTTAATAAGGGTCTTTCTGCAACTAAATTGGGGCTACCAGTGCTCAATCATTTGTATTAAAGGATCAGTATAATCAATTTAAAAAAAAAAAAATCGTTAGTATACATAGAGAAAAAAACCTCACGAAGACAAATTAAACTTTAAAATTGCAAAGCCTTTATTAAGAAATAACTTACCGAATCTCTGCTTGCGCTCCTCATGAGAAAGCGGTCAGGCGATTCCTCGTGAGGCACTTGATTTCTCCTCCCTGCCTTCCATATAGGAGACAGCCAGGGAGGAGAAATTGAGCGCCTCGCAATGGATCGCTTTCTAAAGAGGAGCGGAAGCGGAGTTTCAGTAAGTTATTTCTTAATAAAGACTTTGCCATTTTAAAGTTTAATTTGTCTTGGTGTTTTTTTTTTCGATGTATACTATTTTTTGAATTTTTTAAAAGCAATTTTTGATGTTACTGGTCCTTTAATGATAACAATGTTGCCTTAAACACCTTCACTTATGAATGATGAACTGTTGCATTTTACAAAACGTATTATTGCATGGGATTAACTCTTATTTTCAGCCTAATGGAGCTTTAATCTTCCAACAAAAACTGGCAAAATGGCTGCGTAATAACGTCCCGATTTCCAGAGCCGGAGCCATGGATCTTTATAATTCCATACGTTGTGCCTGTAATAGCTGAAAAGTCCCTTATGCACCTGCTCTCCATCAGGAACCAGTAATTACGTGTTAATTAACAGTGCTGGAATGAACGCAAGCCCGCTTGCTGCTGGATAATCTGACGGTTCATTTCAGACTGCAGAGTGGTTTCAATTAGGAAACTTAAAAGTAACATCCCAGAGTGCACTGTGCCTGACTTGGAAATAACAGAATAAATGCAGCCTGGCATCTTACAAACCACCAAATACTAAATTATAACATACTTTGTTACACACGCTGGCGGAGCAATAATGTAAGGGTCGCCAGCATTAACACCATTAAAAATCCAATCAAGTAAAGGTGCAGCCAGGGCCGCGGTTTCCCATTGCTGTCTTTTCTTGGCACAGATTTACATTCCTTACATATGTTATTTATCAATGACAGAAAAAAAAACAGAGATACAACAGATATCATTTCATATATGAGCAAGTTTCTAATTGTTTGAATTAGCAAGACGTTGAGACCTCAAGAAACACAGAACATAGAAAAATTAAGCAAATTGCCATATATTATATTGAACAAAGTACACGAAAACAGTGTTCCGCTGTGTTATTCTGGCAGTTTAATAGCCTGAACTTAATTATACTCATTATCCCGCAGTACAAAAATAACTCTCCATTTGGCACCTGCATCTCTGTATAAAAGTAACGTAATATTTTCGTTTAGCAGAAAAGAAAAGGCTGGTGTAGTAACGTTCACCTCCGTCGGCTCGGTACAGACGTTTCTGCAGCAATTATATTGGTTACAATGATGAAAAATATAGGGATGCACTGAATCCACTATTTTGGATTCAGATTCACGAAGGATTCGGCCGAATACTGAACCGAATCCAATTCCTAATTTGCATATGCAAATTAGGAGTGGGAAGGGGAAACAATTTTTACTTCCTTGTTTTGTGACAAAAAGTCACGTGACTTCCCTCTCCGCCCCTAATTTGAATATGCAAATTAGGATTCGGGTTTGGCCGGACAGAAGGATTCGGCCGAATCCTGCTGAAAAAGGCCGAATCGCGAACCGAATCCTGGATTCGGTGCATCCCTAGAAAAATATGAACGCTATGTTAAAGCGGAAATACTCACCTGTATTCACCAGGATTTTAGTTTAGGCTTGTGTTGGGAAAGCATTCTGTCTATTGGCTTATTGTCTATCCCCCATATGTTATAAAAGACAATTTAATGGGCAGATCTATCAAAGGTCGAATTTCGAATTGATGTGAATTCTACTGCAATAAATTTGAATGTACTCAAAACTCGAATGTGGGGTTATTTATGAAAAAAACTCGAAAATCAAATTAGAATTGTACAAATCGAGTTTTCCTCCAAAAATAAAACTTGAATGTCAAGAAGGCAATTACCATATTCAAATGGTTCGAAACCTCTGCCATTGACTTGTAAATGAACTTGGCAAGTGGCGAATATTCGAATTAGAACTGTTTCCGTGGTGGAGGTGTGATAAATCTCACATTCTAATTTACATTTGAGTTGGTGCTTTTCAATTCAAATTTGTGAGTTTTGACACCAAAAAAATGCAAGATTTTCGAATTAGAATTTACAATTTGACCCTTAATAAATCTACCCTTAAGTTTGCCCAGGAGCAGTAACCCCTAGAAATCAATAAGATATTTGCTTTTTAACAGGTGACCAGGAAATCCTACCCGCTGATTGGTTGGAGTTACTGCTCCTGGACAAACTTAATGCCTTTAATTGCATAACCCCCTATATTTACTATAAATTACATGCCCACAGTACAGATTTCTTAGATTTTTACATAATTTAATGCCATCATTTGAAACATTCCCCTACTACAACTTTACACCTGGTAGCTGACACTCTATTGTTTATAACACAACCATGAGATTCAAGCAGGTGACGACTTATGTTTCCTTTGTTCAGTATCTCAGGCTAAGAACAAGAAGCTACTTGAAATAATTCTCTTTTCAATTACAATCTCTTTGTGTCTCTTTTGATTGAGGTAAAGCTTCCATCTGAAGGTCCTTAATGAAGTTCATTTTACATTTTCTTACTATGGTGAACCAAAGGCACAAAATTAAGGGAGTTATAGGGTTTATGAGTTTTTTTCATACCTCCACTGAACTCATAACTGTAATGTTTTCTAATCTAAGAAAAAAACTTGCATAGCAAAAACTCGTAACGGTGAATTTGGGGTTCAAAACCCAAGTTAATCGAGTTTTCCCATGGAAAAAACCTTGACTCGTTTGAATTAATCAAATTTTAGAGTGAAACCCACCAGAAAAAAACCCAAACATCATGAAGGCTTTTAACATCTTCAAGTGGTTCAAGAGACCTCTGCCATTGACTTCTACTTGATCTCGAAAGGTTTTAGCTGGAGTATCTTGGATTTGAGATATTTAAAGCTTCAGGGTAAAATAAATCATGAAAAATTCTAGTTTTTTTTAACCCAAAAATTCGAGTTTTGACTGAAAACTACCCTTGAAAAACTAGAATTGTTCTGTAAAACACAATTTACCCTTTGATAAATAACCCTCTACATTGAGAACCACTTTCTGTTTTGTGATCCTGCCTCCTTGATTCTTCAAATGTGGGAAGATTAAATGTTTTATCAAGTTTCCCTTACAATTAAACCCCCTGTATACTGAGTTGACACTTAAATAGATCAATTAAGCAGGCAGAAATCAGAGAAAGAGAGAGGTTTGTTTGTACAGAGCTCATATAGTATATATAGCCTATAGTAACAGTGGGATAATAGTCTCTGGGAAGGGAGTGTGACTGTGGGATAGCAGGTATAGTAGGGAGAGATGGTGCCTATAGTAACAGTGGGATAATAGTCTCTGGGAAGGGAGTGTGACTGTGGGATAGCAGGTATAGTAGGGAGAGATGGTGTCTATAGTAAAAGTGGGATAATAGTCTCTGGGAAGGGAGTGTGACTGTGGGATAGCAGGTATAGTAGGGGGAGATGGTGCCTATAGTAACAGTGGATAATAGTCTCTGGGAAGGGAGTGTGACTGTGGGATAGCAGGTATAGTAGAGAGAGATGGTGCCTATAGTAACAGTGGGGATAATAGTCTCTGGGAAGGGAGTGTGACTGTGGGATAGCAGGTATAGTAGAGAGAGATGGTGCCTATAGTAACAGTGGTTAATAGTCTCTGGGAAGGGAGTGTGACTGTGGGATAGCAGGTATAGTAGGGAGAGATGGTGCCTATAGTAACAGTGGTTAATAGTCTCTGGGAAGGGAGTGTGACTGTGTGATAGCAGGTATAGTAGGGAGAGATGGTGCCTATAGTAACAGTGGATAATAGTCTCTGGGAAGGGAGTGTGACTGTGGGATAGCAGGTATAGTAGGGAGAGATGGTTCCTATAGTAACAGTGGATAATAGTCTCTGGGAAGGGAGTGTGACTGTGGGATAGCAGGTATAGTAGGGAGAGATGGTGCCTATAGTAACAGTGGATAATAGTCTCTGGGAAGGGAGTGTGACTGTGGGATAGCAGGTATAGTAGGGAGAGATGGTGCCTATAGTAACAGTGGGATAATAGTCTCTGGGAAGGGAGTGTGACTGTGGGATAGCAGGTATAGTAGGGAGAGATGGTGTCTATAGTAAGGGTTGATGCTAAAATATGTGCATTAATATCCTGGTAACATTTGCTTATTTATTAACTGCTAAAGTCCATATGTAATGAATGTAGTCACCACATTACGTGCAGGTTTAGCCTGATTTCATTTGTATTTAATAAATCCATGTTTAGCAAATAATGGGAAAAGAGCAAAACATCTTTAGAGCGTTTCTGTTGAATGGTTCTGTTCTGCAATTAGCGGATTGTTATAATGCTGTGACAGATGCGGCTGCTAAATATATCTCAGCGGGAGAACCTTATTCTGACTTACATCCGTGCGTTTATTGGGAGAAAAAAAACAGAATTTAGTACAGATTTCATCATTTGAGGTATTGGAGCTGTTTTGCCAGCTATTTAAGATATTTCAATGTATTGATGCTGAGAATTTGGAAAGCAACATTTTGCAGTAGGATTTAGCACAGACAGAAGGGCTCATTAACAGCACAATGTTTTTTCGCCTTGTCAATAGGGATGTAGCGAACGTCGGAAAAAAAGTTCGCGAACATATTCGCGAACTTGCGCAAAAATGCGAGCGGTTCGCGAACGGTTCGCGAACCCCATAGACTTCAATGAGAAGGCGAACTTTAACATCTAAAATAGACATTTCTGGCCAGAAAAATGATTTTAAAGTTGTTTAAAGGGTGCAACGACCTGGACAGTGGCATGCCAGAGGGGGATCAAGGGCAAAAATGTATCTGAAAAATCTGCCTGTGTGTGCTTGGAAGAGATAGTGTAGGGGGAGAGCTGTTAGTGATGCTAGATGGCAGTTGGTTGAATAACACACTGGGCAAAAAATGCCTACAGGGCAAATAATGCCTAAAAGGTCAACTTATACACTACTACAGCGGTAGTAAAATAAAAAAAAGTAAAATAAAAAAAAAATGAATATTAAAAAAAAAAAAATTAAAGTTGGTGCTGCTGAACTACTAGGAGCAGCAGATTAGCACACCAGTCCCACTCCCCAACACTGCTAGACTAATAGCACTGGGCTCTTATAGTAGTAGTAGTAGTAGTAGTAAAACAACAAAAAAATAAATAAAAGCAGTCCTTACAAGGACTACTGTTATTGCAGCAGTCAGCAGATGAGATCAGAAGCAGGACAGCTGCCCACTGCAGCTACATACAGAGCACTGCAGTAGAAGGTAGATTACTAGCCAGCAAAGCTACCTAAGCTTAAATGTCCCTCAAACCCCTGCAGACTTCTGTCCCTCCAATAACAGAGCAGTATCAAAACGATTACTAGCCAGCAAACTTTCAACTGTCCCTGAAATCACTAACAGGCAGCAGCTCTCTCCCTACACTATCTCTTCAGCACACACAGGCAGAGTGAAAAAAACGCTGCAGGGCTTCGGTTTTTATAGGGAAGGGGAGTGGTCCAGGGGAGAGCTTCCTGATTGGCTGCCATGTACCTGCTGGTCTGGGGTGAGAGGGCAAAAAAAAGCGCCAACAATGGCGAACCCAAAATGGCGAACGTCGCGCGACGTTCGCGAACTTCCGGCGAGCGCGAACACCCGATGTTCGCGCGAACAAGTTCGCCGGCGAACAGTTCGCGCCATCTCTACTTGTCAACCCAGAATTGCGTCTCCTCAAAACCCGAGCTCACTGCATTCAAGAGGGGACTAATTCACTAGAGGAAAATTCTCTAGAGAAAGAGTTAATCGCTAACTCAAGGGGGCAGATTTATCAAGGGTCGAATTTCAAAGTAGAAAAAGCTTCGAAATTCGACCATCGGATTGGAATACTTCGACTTCGAACATCGAAGTCGAAGTTTTTTTTACATCGAATTAGGTAAGTATTGAAATGGAAGTTTTTTTTAAAGAGACAGTACTTCGATTATCGAATGGTCGAATATTCAAACTATTTTACTCGTAGTATCCTATTCGATGGTCAGAATATCCAAAAAATTACTTTGAATTTCAAATTTTTTTACTTCGAAAATTTCCTCGAATTCACTTCCACCCTTGATAAATCTGCCCCTAAGTGTTTAGCCCTTTTGCCAGGCAAATTTTCGCTCAGGTGAAGAGTTGTTACTCCACAAATTCAATACAGTTCGAATTTTCCATTACGTTAAGATGATTTCGCTTCCAATAAGGATTAATTCTATCTTAGTTGGGATCAAGTACAAGCTACTGTTTTATTATTACAGAGAAAAAGGAAGTTTTTAAAAATTGGGATTATTTGGATAAAATGGAGACTATGGGAGACGGCCTTTCCGTAATTCAGAGCTTTCTCGATAATGGGCTTTCGGATAATGGATCCCATACCTGTATTTACTGTTTCTGAAGTTCATTTTTATTTCGGATTTCAAGGTATCCATATTCCTATTCCAATCTGTGACTATTGTACAGGTATAGGAACCCTTATCCGGAAACCCGATATCCAGAAAGCTCTGAATTACGGAATGGTCTCCCATAGACTCCATTTTATCCAAATAATGCAATTTTTTAAAAATGATTTCCTTTTTCTCTGTAATAATAAAATAGTAGATTGTACTTGATCCCAACTAAGATATAATAAATCCTTATTGGAAGCAAAACCAGCCTATTGGGTTTATTTAATGTTTAAATGAATTTCTAGTAGACTTAAGGCATGAAGACCCAAATTACAGAAAGATCCGTTATCCGGAAAACCTTAGGTCCCGAGCATTCTAGTATAACTCATCAGGCTGATAATGGGGCCCAAGCAATTCCAGCATTATCACTTGTATACGATATTAAATTTCAGAAAATCCACTGAACACAAATAAGCAAAGTTGATTTATAATACTATCCTGTCTGCGGCTAAAAGAACTCACAGACTTGCAATAAAGGAAAGGTACATAAGGATCCCATCAGCGAAATACTTTAGCCGTTGCTCACGTAATAACTTCCCTATATCAGCAGAATATTTCCCACCGGGATAATTAAACTAAACATGTGCGGTGCATTTATCTTAATTACCTTGCAGGGTTTTTTCCCCCCCCTGAAAGAGGAGACAATTTATAACGGACATTCCGACCTTATATACTAATATCACCATTATTTCAAAAAACAAAAATGTTTCATGCGTTTCATTTCTATTTTTGCAATTCTTCTTTTATTGTGTTTACATTTAGAATACTAGTAAAATGTTTCCAGGGTTTCATATAACGAGCTTGTTTTTTTAAGAATAATCTCGTTTAACCCTTCCTGTGCCAGGATTCTGCATGTTGCCAGTAGATGTGAAGCGGCATTGCCGAAAGTGGCATCCAGAAACATATAATTGGTATCTTAATATAATATTAATATCATATAATTGATCATCTTCACATTGGGGTGTTTACGATGTGCTATAGATTCTATGGAGGAAGCTTCTCTGGGGCTACAGCAGCCAAACTTCCTAATATAAACAAAAATCATTAGCTGCCCAAAGCTTTAAAGGATTGGTTTGCCTTTAAGTTAACTTTTACTATGTTATAGAATGGCTACTTCTAAGTAACTTTTCAATTGGTCTTCATTATTATTTTTTTTTGTATAGTTTTGAATTATGTGCCTTCCTCTCCTGCCTCTCTCCAGCTTTCAAATGGGAGTCACTGACCCCATCTAAAAAAACAAATGCTCTGTAAAGGTATTGTTAATTCTACTTTTTATTACTCATCTTTCTATTCAGGTCTCTCCTATTCATATTCCAGTCTTTTATTCATATCAGTGCCTGGTTGCTAGGGTTATTTGCACCCTAGCACCCAAATTGCTGATATTGCAAACTGGAGAGTAGCTGAATAAAAAAGATCCGTCATCCAGAAAAACCCCAGGTCCTGAGGATTCGCATACCTGTACTTGGTTACACCATTTCAGTTGTGTGTCTTTTCCTCTGCTTTTTCTTGACACCACTCAATAGAGGCCATAGAATCTGAAAATGACAAAACCAGCAGATTCAATGTAATTGTCCATAATTTATATAGCGCCACCATATTTCATGGTACTTTTTAGAGACTGTTTATCATACAAATGGTCAGTATAAACAAAGACCAGCCTGAACATGAGGAAGAATATGGAGGTAGACTCAGCATTGGACTGGAGCTTTGGGGGCCCACAGGGGCTGAGACACCAAGGGACCTCCTGGAAGCCACTGGGGGCCCCTCCCAACTTCCAAACTCAGCCTCTCCATGTGCATTTGCATACACCATCGCACTGCATTACATCACACACTGTTTTTCTTCAGGGGTGTCCATTAGGAAGAGCGGGTCTGGGCCAGCAGGGACCCATAAGGGCCCACTGGGTTTTTTTCTGGCCCAGACTGACCCTGAGTCAGACCCAAGCGCAGCACCAAAGACTTGGCAAAACACACATCAGTGCTAATGCAATTTTCCCCTCAGTGATTTTAAAATGTGCTGACACGTCCTTTGCTTTTGTCCCACAAACATGTTTCTCTAAATCAGTGATCCCCAACCAGTAGCTCTTGAGCAACATGTTGCTCTCCAACCCCTTGGATGTTGCTCCCAGTGGCCTCAAAGCAGGTGATTATTTTTGAATTCCAGGCTTGGAGGCAAGTTTTGGTTGTATAAAAACCAGGTGTACTGCCAAACAGAGCCAATGTAGGTTTACAGTCCAAAAAGGGGTTACCAAATGGGCAATAACAACACTTAGGCACCCCAGGAACACTTGTCATGCTTGTGTTGCTCCCCAACTCCTTTTACTTCTGAATGTGGCTCACTTGTTCAAAAAGTTGGGCAGAGTCGGATTTACATAGCAGGAGCCCGTAGGCCCACTGTCGTTAGTTGCTCCTGACGGGTGCAGCGTCGATTCCGCACCTATCCCTCTACCTTCCCCCACACCACAAGTCTCCTACCCCAAATAATACAAACACACCACTGGTTTGGAAAGAGATGGCTGCATTATTTAAACACAATAATAAAATAATTGTCATGTATAACATTTTTAACCTTTTAACAACCGTTTGTATAACAAACTTTTTAACCTTTAACATATTATTCCCCCACCAGGGGGAGAGGGAATGGGGATGGGGTGTCTGTACCCAAACTTCCAAGATAGGTTCCTGTTCCATTCTCCTAACCCTAAACTGGGCTGCAAACCATACCATGAGGACCCAGGCCTACCAGCATACCTCCCAACTGTCCCTTTTTCAGAGGGACAGTCCCTCTTTTGACAGCTCAACCCGCAGTCCCTCATTTGTACTGGAAAGTCCCTCTTTTCTATGCACTGAACAGCCAGAAAAAGAAACAAAGTTTCTCAGTTAATTGGCTTTTGGCAGAGAGCCCAGAACAGCTAACAGGTGCAAATAAGATACTTTGTAACAATTTTGAGACACAAAAACACAGTTTAGATAAGGAGAAATATTTTCAAACTTTCATAACCTGCCAAATTTTGTAAAACAAACATGGTAATTAGGGGGTGTGGCCACAGAAAGGGATGTGGTCAAAAAAATTGCTGCACTACGTGCGGGAAAATTTTTTTTGTCCCTCTTTTTACTTCCAAAATGTTGGGAGGTATGGTACCAGGCTACTTCCACTCACTGTGAAATACCCCCTTTTAACTTCCCCTGTGGGTCCTTGCAAAGGTACCCTCCACAACTGTGACTAACACACATATATTACAGGGAGGGAGGGTGGGATGCTGCGTCCTTCTTCCTCCACGTCTCGGCGCCGAATGGTAAGTATTCCCGCTGTTCCTTCGCCCGGGACCCACCAGCCAATCAGCACACCTGTAACAGAAAAGGGGGAGGGGCGGGGATAGGAGCACTCCTAAGGCCCCGTCAAGACCTTGTTGCCCCTATTCAGGCCATGGGGTCCCCTCCCTTCTATTCAATCAACTTTTCATCATCAGGATCAGAGCAATAGGGATTGGCGTAGAAGAAATTTTAAAAACTGTCGTATCTCTTGCTCATCCCCAGTGTTTCGGAGGCCATGTGGGTGTGGTTGGGCAACACGCCGCCCCCTAAAATCCTGCCGCCCTAGGCCCGGGCCTTGGTGGCCTCTCCACAAATCCGGGCCTGAGGTTGGGGATCCCTGCTCTAAATGATACACTGAAAGGGTGTGGCAATAGCTTCCAGTCTTTTTCAGGTGGTATTTTCCATTTGAGCTCCTAATGTGTATAGAAATGATGACTGGCTCATGTTGAACACAGGTGCACGTCTCCCTTTTGAAAACTTGACCAGCATTTCTTGTGAAGCCGTAAGACCAAAGCCTCTGAAGAACATCTTGGCTTGCTGAGCAGCCGCACTTGTCATCGATGGAGTGTGTTAGATGTACTTGACAGCTCTGTTTCCCAGGCAGATCTGTGGCAGTGTCAGGTTTTACTGAGCCAGTTGCTGTGATTGACGAGTTCCTGACAGTGGCCCAGAGTATTAAATGCACAGGCTAAACCTCGCCAGCCTCTACGGCCATTTCCCTATAAGTGCTCTGCACTAGAGGTGGATTGTTGATTTTACATCTTTATACTGTCTCTAAAAGTTAATGTTCTAAATCTGAGGCGGTGAATGCCTTCTAGTGCTAAGTAAATTAGTTCAGTGATAAAAAACGAGTTCCAATTAATTTGACACCAGAGTGAAAAGGAATTTTTTACTTATTATGGACTTGCAGGAGGTTGTTTTGATCCTTGTAATTAGCCAACACCAGGGGGCAAATTCACTAAGATTCGTAGTTGCTTCGCCGCACTTCGCCAGGCGTAGTTTCGCTAGCGCTCCGCAAATTCACTAAAACCCGAAGTTGCGCACAGGGGTAGCGTAAGGTTGCGAAGTTGCGCTAGCGTTGATTCGCTAAGTGAAGCGAAGTTACGCTAGCGAAGGTTAATTTGCATATGGCGCCAAATTCAAATTTCAATGGAGGAATACGTAGAATCACTACAAATGCCTGGGAAACCTTCAAAACATCAAAAAAAATTTTTTTTTGCCCTACACATGTGCCCACTGAATAGTTAAGTTGCCATGAGTTAGGAAATGTAGGGGGGAAGGAGGGGAGCCCCAAAAAAAATTTCGATCTTTTTCAGCCTATCACCCTTAATATAGAAAACACGCCAGCGTTTTTTGGGACTTAGGAAAAATTTTAACATTTTTTGAAGTAATCCCTATCTACTCTATTGCGCTTCGCCTGGTCTGAGGTAGCGAAGGAAGTCTAGCGTAAAAGGTAGCGTTCAGTACACTGCGCGCGTTAGTGAATTTGGGTACTTACGTCCGTAGCGAAAATTCGCCAGGCGTAAGGGTGCGAAGTAACACTAGCAAATCTACGCCAGCGTTCGTTAGTGAATTTGCGAAGTAACGAAAATGCCCAACGCTAGCGAATTGACGCTAGCGTTCGGCGCTTCGGCGCTTAGTGAATTTGCCCCCAAGAATACTAAAAGGTTTCTTAAAGACAAAAACAGGTATGGGATCTATTATCCAGAATGTTTGGGGGCTGAGGTTTTCTGAATTAGGGATATTTCCATAATTTGGATCTCCATACTTTGTCAACTAAAAAATAATTTATTATTTATTATAAAAAAAAAAAAATCATGAGCAGCCAGGGCCTTTCAAGTTAACAAAAAAATGAGTGCCCAAAGGTTTAAAAAAAAATATTGGTATTCAGCATGGCTCTGCTCCTACTTTAGCGCAACTCGGCTCCTACTTCAGCAGTTCAAGGGGGGCCTGGCTAATCCAGGAAATGCAGCCCCCCCTTAACATATAGAAGCCATCGAGCCCGGGACAATTGTCCTCCTAATGCCCCCCTGATGGCAGCTTTTGAGATTGGAAAAATTTAGCAACTAAAATCTATTTATTTAATTTATGGGAGGTGTATTTTCAACATTCAACCTTTAGCCATTTGTTTTTTCATGGAACAATGTGATCTTTTTTTACGCTAATTAACACAATAAGGTTCTTTATATGAGTTTTTCTGTCAAGTTTTAGAAAAATTGAATTCAAAAATGAATAAATCCACCATCATTAGAAACTTGAAAACTAGAAAACGTGAATATTTTTTACAGCGCAGTTAAATGCATTAACGTGATATTATGTATATATTAATTGAATTCTGAAGAATCCAAATAGTGGGGCATTTGACTTATGTGTACACTTGGGGGCTGGATCATGTTCATGTTTTACACGTAAGGCAACGTAGAACCTGCAGTGCTAATGTGAAAGTTTCTGGGTTTACTTTTCATCAGTGCTGTTCTGTCTGTTCTTTGTGCAGAGTTGGACTGTTGGGGCCTGGGGGCTGGGGCTCACTGGGATTCCTGCCTAGGGCTGCTGTCCAGGGCCCCCTACAGACCCCCTGCTGCGACGATACGCATGCACTGAAGGAGCCGTGCCGCATACGCCACAAATGTTTTTTTTTGTATGGGCAGGAAATCAGGAGATGGGGTCAGGCCCGGATTGGGCCCATGAGGGCCAGGGCGGCGGGTTTTTTCCCGGTGTCCTGCTGGGCCAGTCCGACCCTGTCTTTGCATGTTGAATTTATTTTTGTTATAGTCATAATTTGCTGACGGATGAAGACAGCACCCCACAGCAGTTTAATGTTTTTCCCCCTGCACCGTCGGGTTTCACCTTACGAGCAACGAATGCGTTTGTACGTGTTTGCTCAGATCATACATTATCTAGGACCATTACTTTCTTACCTTCCAGCATTAAACTCGTGGACCAGAATGTGATGTTTGTTGAATGTGACATCGATTTTGATTGAACGCCACAGTGTTCAGGGGGAAGCTATGTCACTGTCATAAAACTACCTGACCAAATGAGTAAACCTGTGGTTTTAGCCAGATAGTGACATTTGTGCTGCAGAAAATGATTGATGCTCCTCTTTTTCTGGAATATCTCCAACTGTTCTGCACACAGCTTTTGTTGAAGGGTCTGGAATAATGGATCTTTGTTCTTCACAGAGTGACACAAAATTAAATTCAAGTCTAATCCTCCTGGGGATGCTTAAATGTCCAGAGCTCACAGAGAAATTTAGAAAAATCTGAGCATTTTATAAATTCAGGAATGCGTCATGCTTTTTGGGAAGCCCTGGGCAGGGGCGCTCCGCCAATGAAGCGAGTTGAGGCACTCGCCTCAGGCCGCAGCGCCCCCTTGTTACCAGGGGTGGCAAAAATGCCGCTCCTGGTAACTACAAGTATATACTCGAGTATAAGCCGTCCCGAGTATAAGCCGAGGTACCTAATTTTACCTCCAAAAACTGGGAAAGCTTATTGACTCGAGTATAAGCCGAGGGGGAGAAATGCAGCAGCTTCTGGTAAGTTTCAATCAAAAAATTGAGGGTTTCTGCTCCCATTGGAGGTGCCGGCGTCTCGTTTTTGGATGGCGGCAACCATTCTTGGACGCCGGCGAATATTCTTGGAGACTATTCTTGTATGCCGGCGACTATTCGTAGGCGCTGGCGACTATTCTTAGGCGCGGCGACCGCTTTTGCGCTTGACCCGAGTATGAGCCGAGGTAGAGTTTTTTAGCATATTTTGGGGGCTCTCAGTTTGTCATTGGGCTGTAAGATGTGCTCTCTGCAAATGTAAACAATTTTTGCAAACCTTAGATTTAAATAAATGGATACATATTTTATTTTAGCAGTGATTAGGTACTGATAGATCTGTAAAAGCATTAAAACATTTTCAAGAGAAGGGAACTATCACAAAAATGAAAATGTAATATAAGCTTCAGCATACTGAAAAAGAAGTTTTCTAAATATAGTTTATTAAAAATTCTGTTTCTGAAATAATCAAGTTTATCTTCACTATTCCTCTCTCAGCATCTGTTTCTCTTCTTTCTCTCTCCATGCAGGAGTTTGGTATCAGTTAGATCCAATATATCTTACAGGGGGGCTTCTTTTGCCTAGAAGATGTATTAGAGCTCACGCTATTAAAACCACCAGACATCATGTCTCTCTACATGCAGGATTTGTGCAAAAGGCAGTTATTTTGTTAGATTTAGTTTGTACTGGAATCAGTTATTTGAGTGAACTCTAATACATCTGCTAGGAAAGGAGCCCCCCTATAAGATATATTGGATCTAACTGTCAATGAATCTTATGCCCAACTCCTTGACCTTTGCCTGTCCTTGTCCGCTGCTGTATCATTGCCTGAATCGACCTTTGCCTGTTACTGACTATTTTTCTCGATCCTGTCTCTGCACTGTGCTGACTGATTCCTACGACAGCACTTTGCTCTTTTCTGTTTAGTGATGAGCGATTCTGTTCTGTTTCGCAACGACGAAAAATTCATGATATGGCGAAAGATTTGTGAAATGCAATGGTAGTTTTTACGTGCTTTTTTTTATTTTTTTTACACGACAATTTTTCTTATTCAAAATGCATTAAAGTCAATATATTTTTCTTATGGTCACTTTTTCCTTCCTAATGCATTAAAGTCAATGGGCGATTTTTCTTATGGAGACTTTTTTTGTCCTAATGAAGCTGTTTTTATAGGTCTGGCTATCAGCCTGGACAAGCAGAACAATAGAAAGTTGGACATGTTGTTTATGCCCCTCATATAGTATTCACACATGAGCAGTTGGACAGTGTTTGAGATCAGACCATGCATGGCTGCCTTTAATGTGAATTTACTGCAATGGTGGGACACTGAGCTATCATTTGGATCATAAAAATGATGGTCGGTGGATTATGTTTTATAGTTTATCACTAGTGATGGGCAAATTTGTCCCATTTCACTCAACAGCGAAAAGATTTGCGAAATGGAGAAAAATTCACGAAAAGCATTGAAGTCGAAGTAATTTTGATTCAAAAAATTCACAATAACATACAACCAACAGCATAAGATGTGGCAACATGTACACCGAGTAACAAACCTGGATTATTTCAGAGAATAATTTTAATTTGCAAAGATTAAAACCCAAAGTGAACCTCAGCCACTCACCATCCCGGTGTAATTTATTATGTAACTACTTTAATTATCACTTGTTTATAAAGCTTCAGTGTAGATTGAAGTGTTGTAAAGTAAATGCACCAAACAGATCACTGTAAGAAAAAGTGCTGCAGGGAATATAGGGAACAGTGTGGAGATATAAAATATCCTGTGTGCATGAATGGGTGAAAAAATATGAATATATTTATATTTCCCACATTTAATTAAAGGCTTTTTAAGAACAATACATATATGCAGTTTCATTACATGAAGATGCCTCCGTGATAGGTATTTTAGACAATGGCATATGGAGTGATTTCAGTCAATTTTTGGCAACATTTTGGAAATGTGGCAGTGGCGTAACTAGATGTTACTGGGCCCCATAGCAAATTAATTTTAGGGTCCCAAATGTATCCAGAGGTTGTCCTGTTCTACCAATAGATATTGAAATTGCTCATTATTTGGGCCTCAAGGGGCCCCTAAACCTCCTGGGCCCCCCTGCAACCTCATGGTCTGCTTCCTCTGTAGTTATGCCCCTGAAATGTGGAAATGTTTTGTTCACCTTGTGTTCACCAGCAATTTTAGGTAGTTTAACAGCACCCCCATAGCCAGTACAACTATAACTAACAGATGTCTACGTTTTCTAAACCATCCCAATTGATCTTACAAAACAGTTGGACTTTCTCCATAGTGGATTACAGACCAGATACAGGTTATACAGGTATAGGATCCCTTATCCGGAAACCTGATATCCAGAAAGCTCCGAATTACGGAATGTCTCCCATAGACTCCATTTTATCCAAATAATCCAAATTTTTAAAATGATTTCCTTTTCTCTTTAATAATAAAACAGTAGCTTGTACTTGATCCCAACTAAGATATAATTAATCCTTATTGGAAGCAAAACCAGCCTATTGGGGTTATTAAATGTTTAAATGAATTTCTAGTAGACTTAAGGCATGAAGTTACGGTAAGATCCATTATCCGGAAAACCCCAGGTCCCAAGCATTCTGGATAAAAGGTCCCATACCTGTATATATATAAATGCAGTCTGATACCCAAAGTTAAGAGGACCCTGCTTATTAAAGCTTACGATGATAAAAAATTGCAATCATTTGTCGTTTTTAACCTAATAAAGGGACAAAATATAAAAGCTCCATGTTCAAGCTTTTTCAAATTTGATTTTATGAATTTGAATTTTCTAAATTTGTCAATCGAAGTTTTCGACATTTATGAACGGAGAAAAATTTAAAATAAGTATTAAATATTTGCTAATACTTGCCAATCAAAACCTGGCAAGCTTCACTGCAGAATCTCAGAGAGGTGTCATTTCTACATTCAAACATTTTTTGAGGCTTTTTAGAAAAGTCAGATTTTTTAAATAAATGGAACCATGCACATTTGGTTGGTTTTTTACATTATACATATATTTTTGGTTGTTTTTTTTCCCTAAACATGGTATTGATCAAGAAAAAAAAATGGTGATTTTGAAAAAAAAACGTAATCAGGTTTAATTCTGATTTTTCAACAATTTGAATTGGAAAATGAATAAATTGGGAAATGCTAATTAAAATTGAACTCATTAAAACCCTAAAAATAAAATAAATGAAACACTGATTTCTTGGCATGGTAGTACCATTAAAAATTGCTTTTTTATGAGCTCAGCTCCTGCCTATTAGGGGTTAGTCCCATTCACAAGCATTGCTCAGTAAGTAGCTAAAGTTTTTATCATTATCAACTTTATATTCCTGTTTTGCCAAATAAAATTTTCTTCTGCAGTCATTAACAGAAGCTTTGTCTATTAGTCTGGATAATATATGAGTATTAAATTAACATAAGGTGGGGTATTACCCGTTATATCTGCAGGGATACTGCTCCTTGGGTGGTACCAATATCCAGGACACCATTGATTCCTCCTCTTGTTCTGTCGATCTGGAATCCATGGCTATTTCTTGAAATAAAAACAATAGTAAAAAATATATAAGCTGATATATAAGCTGCTCTGGAACTACTAAATGTATTCCACTTTACATTCTGTGGATCCCTCATGACTGGCTGCTGGAACATAAACAGGCCAATTTTCTCAAGATATTTGAGAACTTCTAACACCGTTATTCCTTCGGCACAAAAGTACAGTAAGAGCCCTTGCAAAATGAATTTCTTATTGCTCCAAAGAATTGAAAAACAAACAAGGAATAATTTCCTCTTGCTAAAATTACTGAAAATAAAGAAGATATAGCACACAAAAAACAGTCAAATAAGAAAACTTAAATGAAAAAGTTTACGGTAAATAAATACTCGCAAAAAATGAATAGACGCAGGAGTTGAAATAGAACACCGTAAACTGGAACATCTCGTTTTATTATCTTATTGCATTTTCATGCAATTACTTCTAAAAACAAAAGCACTCTTTTTTAATGAAATGCAATATTATTCCAGTAAAATATGTAAGTACTTGCGAATATTGTAACAATATGAAGTCATGATTTTTTCTGTTAATAAAGTCTTGTCTTGAGCAGTGAGGCACAGAGGCATAAAGGTGATGTGTAAAGTTGCATGATGCTACCCATAATTTTTAGTGCAGGTTAAAATGTTGAAATCTTTGGGAAATGTCTGTGGTGTAATTTACTGTAGGTACTGAAGTTGTTGTGGTTTAGTAAATACCTACATATTCCATCTAATCAGCCCAACAAAAGAAATAGGTCGTTTGTGAGTTAATAGTTTGATATCAGCTATAATTTTCTAAATTCTAAATGAAATATTGAGGATGTTTTCAGCCATAGTTACCACCTGCCCAGGCCACACCTGAAACAGCCAGTGGCGTGGATTTTGGCGCAGGTGACAATTCAAAGTTGACGCCTGGGCCCATTAAAGTCAATGGCCATTCGATAATCATCTCCAGCGTCTAAGCTGATGCCGGCATCGATTTTGCCGGCAAATTTTCGTGGCGAATAAATTCGACCATCACTAATGTTCACTAGAAGCTGTAGTTATGTTATAAACATATATTGTTATGGGATTCAGTATTATCCAGAAACGTATACCTATTATCCAGAAAGCTGCTGGACACTGGGAACTTCCCCATTGACTTATACAGGACCTCAAGAGCTTTTAGATGCCGGGTTTCGGATTCAGAGTTTTTAGACCATCGGACTTTGATAAATCTCAAAAAATTCTTAGTTTTTTTGACTATGAATTACCATATATACTCAAGTATAAGCCATCCCGAGTATAAGCCGAGGTACCTAATTTTACCTCCAAAAACTCTGAAAGCTTATTGACTCGAGTATAAGCCGAGTATTAGCCTGGGGTGAGAAATGCAGCAGCTTCTGGTAAGTTCCAATCAAAAAATGTTTCTGCTCCCATTGGCGGTGCCGGCTTCTTGTTTTTGGACGCTGACGACCATTCTTGGATGCCGGCGACTATTCTTGGAGACTATTCATGGGCGCCAGCGACTATTCTTGGATGCCAGCCGGTCACACACCTGTATAGTAAAGATATATGAATAAATAATATTTTTATGACCACACACAGGATGCAGGAAGAATACATACAGGATCTTCTTGGGAAACCAGGGTATTATGGCTGTTTGCAGCAGGTACAGCAGTCAAAACTGGAAAATACAGTATATCTGCTTAGCACTTAGTCAATTCCAAGTCTAAAAAAGACAACCCCACAGCTGCCTCTGCGCCGGTAGTTCCCGAACTGTGGGGGAAACAGAAGTAGTGGCAGGGAGTTCCCTGGCAGAAGGTTTGTTTGGGAGAAATTTTTTTACTATGCCTAATTGCTCTCCTAGAGGCACCTAAAAGCCCAGCTAGAAGGTATGATAGTTGTCATCTGGATGAAATCCTTTTTAATATTGATTTGGCAGGATGACTTATCAACCAATGTTTTTCTATCTTTTCCTATATCTGTATTAGCTAAGTGGGGCCTGACCAAAGGCTGAACCTCCACATGGGCTTGAACTGGGCTGAACAAGGATAGATAATCTATAAATAACCATAAGTGTAGGTGTGGTGGTGCCTAGCACTGAAACTACAAAAATAGAGATGCTTAATACAACTATTACAGCCGGAGAGAATATCCGTCTCAAATACTTGGTTCACTGGTCATCTTTTCCCATCATGTTTACTGGAAAGCTCTTGCAACCGCCCACATCTGCCTGTTCTGGTTGAGTTATCTGGTGTGTTATAAGTCAGCACTAAACAATGTGTTTGAATAGAATTATTCTCATTTAAAGGGCAATTTATAAAAGGCTCAAAACCTTGTCTTGTAATCTCAAGTTTCTTGGTTATTTAAAAAAACAAACAAAAAAAAACAGGGTTAGGCATCTTAAAGTGGTAAAATGTGGCGGAACCGACGCACATTCTGTTTTTAAATCCGCCTCTTCATTTCAAATATCTGCCAAAAAAAAAACTAACCGAGGAAGGAGGCATTTTGATAATATTTTTTACTCTTGAGGTTAAAACCAAACTTCACTTTGGTTACCATAAAACATAAGATGATTGTTTGAATAGAGTTGTTCAATCACTTAAACAATGTACAGTGGTGAATTGCAGAAGTTAGTCTTTAAAAAAGTCTACGCCTTCAGCGCCCACACGCGCCCAACTTAGCAGCTTGCCTCGCTGCCAATGTAGAGACCACATGGCCTCTTTTACAAAAGATGAACTGATTAGTGAGAGATAATATCGGTTGTTTGCTTCCTGTTTTGGAAACTTGGCAGATGGGTCGTCTATAATAACAGCGCACTAACGGAACACTGTTATTATAATCACGCTTAAAAGGCTAATTATGAATACCAATTTTTTTGTAAAAGGCAAAATATACAATAAAATAATTCCTGTGAAAGCAGCAAGAGCTAAATATTGTGCAAGGAAAAAAAGTTTAATATTTTCGCTTTAACTCCCCCAGCCTCGGCTTCATAAAGTTGCAGCTGTTTATGCTAATGCACAAGAAAGCCTCTCATTATAAATAATTGATATAAATGCTATCTTTTCTTGTACTAAGAATACTTACAGTATGATACATAAGATATTAAGATACAGAATCAGCAGTTTGTGTGACAGATCGCACTTGCTAGTGCATTATTTAAGGGGAATTGGGAGTTTGTGTTGTGAAATCAGTAAAGATGCAATAACTCATGCTCTATGGCCCAGCTGCCTCAAAGATTCTTCTAAGGGCCACATTTATAGATAATAATGGTAAAGTACCTTCAAGGTGATTCTTCTACTGTGTCTATATAGAGGGTGTAATAGGGATGGGTGAATTTATTTGCCTTGTTTGCCGGAAAAAATGACGCCCATAGGCGCAAATTCACTAAGCGCCGAAGCGCCGAACGCTAGCGTTAGTTCGCTAGCGTTTGGCATTTTTCGCTACTGCGCAAATTCACTAACGAATTTCGCTAGTGTTACTTCGAACCCTTACGCCAGGCAAATTTTCGCTAGCGATGTAACTACGCAAATTCACTAACTTGCGCAGTGTACTGAACGCTACCTTTTACGCTAAACTTCCTTCGCCACCTCAGACCTGGCGAAGCGCAATAGAGTAGATAGGGATTGTTTCAAAAAAAGTCAAAATTTTTTCTAAGTCCCAAAAAACGCTGGCGTGTTTTCTACATGATGGGTGATAGGCTGAAAAAGATCGAAATTTTTTTTGGGGATCCCCTCCTTCCCCCCTACATTTCCTGACTCATGGCAACTTACCTAGACAGTGGGCACATGTGTAGGTCAAAATAAAATTTTTCTTTGCTGATTTGAAGGTTTTCTACGCATTTGTAGTGCTGATACGTGTTCCTCCATTGAAATTTGAATTTGGCGCCGTATGCAAATGAACCATCGCTAGCGAAACTTCGCTTCGCTAGGCGAATTAACGCTAGCACAACTTCGAAAACGTACGATACCCCTGTGCGCAACTTCGGATTTTAGTGAATTTGCGGAGAGCTGGCGAAAATACGCCTGGCGAAGTGTGGCGAAGTGCGGCGAAGTTGCGCCTGGCGCAACTTTGCATCTTAGTGAATTTGCCCCATAGACTTGTATGGTGCCGTGCGTTAAAAAAAAAAAAAAAAAAAAAAGATGCACGTCAAAAAAATTTCGCCACGTGACAACATTTTTTTGACGCCCACAGACTATAATGGGCGTCGGCGACATTTCGCCAGCGGTGAATTTTTGGCGAAATGAAACAGGTCAAATTTGCCCATTCCTAGTGTGCAAGCTATAATTTGTGGCACATATGAAGTCCTCTTCTGGAAGAGGATATTTCTTAGATATATTCTTATATATATATATCCGAGAGTTAGGAGCCCCACCAAATGGATAGTAACAAGAATAATACTCAATAGAAATAGAATTTGTATGAATGATAGTGATTTTTCCAGAGAGTGGTACTATCGTTATTATAATCGGATTAATTGGGGTCATTCTAATTTTTGTTATTACTAACCTTATTTTTGGTTTATTTTTGTTGACCTTTAATATTCCACCTCCTCACAGAGCCAATCATGATGGTCTTCTCAAATTTTCCGAAGAATACTTATATCATGGATCTGCATAATTGACTCTAGACTACAGTGACCCATCTCCACTTGTAGACAATGCTTTGATTCATAATGCAAAGGCTTTTTTCTGTTATAGATATATAATCTGAATGTTTGTATTTGCAATAGATGTCCTTTGGCAGTTTTGAACCCTTGCTGATCTAATATCGGCATGTACCATAAAGCCAATGATTTTCAGCTGATGCCGAGTGTTGTGTTTTAGCAGCAGATTGTTGATCTTGAAGATAGCTAGAAATGCTTGGATTATGAACTGATCTTGGAACAGGACTAATGTTGTCTATGAGTGGCAGAGTGTTGGAGTTGTAGTCTTGTAGCACAATAATTGTAAAAAAAGCAGTGATATACAGTGGGGTTTGTTATTGTGTTTACGATCTTTAAAGGGGGATAGTGCATGTTACAGAGGTGCTAGGACATGCAGTACCCTCAATTTCCCCATACAAGAAGAGAAGTCTCAATTTGATGAGCCCAAGAGGAAGACCATGCTGAAGAGTTGGTTGGTTTTTGACAGGTCAAGGGTGTCTTTTTAAGTATACTGATATGGGACCTGTTATTCAGAATACTCAGGATGGGGTTTTCCAGATAACACATCTCTCCGTAACTAAAGTCTACTAGAAAATCATTTAAACATTAAATAGACCCAATAGACTGGGTTTGTTTCCAATAAGGATTAATTATATTTTAGTTTGGATCAAGTAAAAAAAAAAAAAAGGAAATCATTTCAAACTATTAGGACTATTTGTATAAAATGGAGTCTATGGGAGCTGGACTTCCCATAATTCAGAGCGTTCTGGATAATTCGTTTCCGGATAATGGATCCCATATCTGTACAGAGTAGTACCTTTATGGTGTTTCTCTATGTAGGCTATGTGCCAACAACTGGGAAAAACAAGAGACTGTCCATAATCAGGCAGATAAGCAATAGAAAACTAGGGGTTACTGTATATACAATGGGATGGATTCCCCACCTTGTTTAGCCCCAAGCTTCTTCCCAGAAGCATTTATAGTACGTGTTCTGTGTCTGCTTCTATTTTTCTAAACCATCAAGAAAGCACACTGTAGTGATTCTGTCCTGCTAGATTAGTAATCCAATTAGAAGATGTCTGTTTGGAGGAGCTGCATAAAGAATCACTGTTGGTGCATCTAATCATAAAATTCCTTACATCTTAGATCATGGAGAGCAAGCATTTTCCCTTATTATAAAGTGATACGACAAGGCAGAATTAATCATCGGGTTGGAAATAATCAAAGCCTTTCCACAGTTCACCAGGTTTAAGAACATGAATAGTTCAGATATTATCTGTGCTGTGATGAGCTTCGGATGAAAGACAACATCCTTTCTCTACTGAAGGTCGAAAGAGCAACACACTTTCCCTAATCGCTATAAACAAATACAAATCGAGGTGTTCAGATCTGCCTAGCCTATCCCAAATGTGTTATATATCCCAATATCAACAATAATGTTATATCAATGAGTTAGCCTGATTTATTTGTAGATTTCAATGATTTTATTCAGTTGGAGGATACATACCCGGTGATGTCATAGGTGGGTTGGTAGAACAGAGTCTTTGTACAATGGAATTGTAGTTGGTTCACCTTTAAGTTAACTTTTAATATGTTATAGAATGGAAAATTCTAAGGAACTTTTCCATTGACCTTCATTTTTTCATTTTTCTAGTTTTTTGAATATTTATCTTCTTCTGACTCTCTATAACTTTCAAATGGGGGTCACTGATTTCACCCAAAACAACAAATACTCTGTAAGGCTACAAATGTATTAATTTTTGTTACTATTTATTACTTATTTTTCTATCCAGTCCTTCTCATATTCAAGCTGAGGATGAGTAGAGTATAACATTGCTTTATTAGCAGGCTCATGCAGCCATTACACAACAGTAAGCAACTCTAACACCACAAGCTGTATAGAAAGTATGCACAGTATAAGTCTTGAGCACAGTGACATCTACAGGCCATTTGTATAAACACCACACATTCCAGTCTTTTATTCAAATCAGTGCATGGTTGCTAGGGTCATTTGAATATAAGCAACCAGATTTTGCTGAAATTGCAAACTGGAGATAAAAAAACACTAAAAAAACCCACAAATAATAAAAAATGAAAACAAACTGTAAAATGTTTCAGAATATCACTCTCTGCATTATACTGAAAGGGAATTTAAAGGTGAGCAAGCCCTATATCTTCCCATTTGGAAGATAACTATATGTATAGACTTTTATATTTACTTTTATGCTGAGCCAAGGGTCTCTGGATTTCTGCAGCCAAGATAATTTTTTCGCAATTGTATTAAAATTTCTGTCTGCCATTAGCCTCAAAGGAACCAAATCCAGGTGTTTTGTAGTCACTCCCCTGAACATGCCCCTTGCCCCACCCCCCATGGGCCGTTAATATGGTTGACTCCTAAAAATGACAGCAGGGTTGCTGAACATTGAACAAATTAATGAAAATAGGAGGTGGTGGTTTCCTGTAGGAACCTACCTACGAAACACTTTTAAAGGGGTAGATTGACTTTAAGTTAACTTTTAGTATGTTATAGAATGGCCAGTTCTAAGCAAATTTTCAATTAGTCTTCATTCTTTATATTTTATAGTTTTTTTTAATTATTTGCCTACTTCTTCTGACTCTTTCCAGCTTTCAAATAGGGGTCACTGACCCCATCTAAAAAACAAATACTCTGTAAGGCTACACATATATTGTTACATTATTGAGACTATAGAGTACTGTATATATCACACTAGTTAAGACCAAGGGGCAAATTTACTAACCGGCGAAAATACGCCAGCGACGGCTTCGCAGCCATTGCAAAACTTCGCCAGGCGCAAATTCGCTCAGACACCTCTAATTTACTGGTATGCAAAGTTTTGCCCTGGGCATCGGATGCTGGCGAATTTTCGATAGCGTTCAAATCTGCCTAGCGCAACTTTGTTAGAGGACTTCGCTCAGGCTGGAAATTTAATGGAGGTCTGTATGTTACATGTTGCAGCTAATACATTACATTTCCACTGATAACTACACATGTTCAGGGAACCTAAACAAAGTCAACACAGTTGTTTTAATGCCCTACACATGAGCCCACTTCAAAATAATGTTTCATATGTTAGAAAATGTATGGGGGAAGCCGAGTACCCGAAAAAATTTTTTATGCCTTTTGCTACCTATCAGCCTGAAAAATTGAAAAGTCGCCAGCATTTTTTGGATATTCGACAGAGCAAAAAGTCGCCGGGCATTACAGTGCGAATCAGCGCTAGCGTCTATCTCCTTCGCTAGCGAATTGTCACCTGCACCCGTTAGTAAATTGGCGGTGGCCAAAAGTGGTAACGCTGGCCAATTGTCACCAGCGTTAGTCACTTCGCCCTTTAGTAAATTTACCCCAAGAGGCGAGACGGAAGCATGGCCTAATGCCATTTGTGTGCGGTCAAAAATGACCAGCAGTGGAATACGCCAGACATAAGAACAACCCTCTATATTTACATCTAGCCTGTAAGGAATATATTCATTCTACTTATTCTATGTCCTTATATCCTAATCCACTATTTTGGATTTGCCCGAACCCCCGAGGATTCGTATAAATACCGAACCGAATCCGAATCCTAATTTGCATGGGTGGGAAGGGGAAACATTTTTTACTTCCTTGTTTCGTGACAAAAATTCAAGCTATTTCCCTCCCCGTCCCTAATTTGCATATGCGGATTCAGTTCAGCCAGGCACAAGGATTTGACCGAATCTGAATCCTGCTGAAAAAGGCTGAATCCTGGCCGAATCCCGGATTCGGTGCATCCCAACCTTATAGGCATCCTCCCTACCAGACACAGCATTCATTATTCTGGACTGAAATGTGCATGCATGTATTCATTTTCAGTTCTAAAATTGACTGTGTAATATTTTGCATTCTGCAATCAAAACATTTTAGAACTAACATCTCAGCCAGGCAGCCAAATGCTTGGAAAGAAAAATGATCTCAAGGGAGACCCTTCTGCATATCAGATGCAAATGAGCAGTGTTAGTCTTCACTGCTGAAATCTTGTATTGCAGACGCCACATGTAAGAATACAGTGAGTTGGAAAGATTATGATTGTGATGGCTGGTTGCTCTCTTGGGAAATACAAAATTGAAGGGTTTCTAAAAGATGTAAAAATAGCAGCATATGTAAAACCATCATTATTTCGAGAAGCGATGCTATTCTTAAAGAAGCGATAAAAGTTATTGTCAGTTTTCCAATAACTCTTCAGTTGATTTTCGATGTACCGTGTGCTCCAAAAGCTTGAAATTGTTACGTATTCCGTTAGCAAACAAAAGGTATCACCAACCTTTACATTTTCTGTTGATTTTCATGAAATTCATGGTAGAAATGTACTAAACTGTAGATAGTAGTGATGGGCGAATTTATTCGCCAGGTGCAAATTTTGCGGTGAATGCCTGTGAATCGCCACTGGCAAATAAATTTGCAAAACCACCGCCGGTGCCATTTCGCAAATTTTTCACCCTTTCGCGAATTTCTCTGGAAATTCGCAAATTGTACGGCGAAGCGAAATGCCCAAAATTCACCCATCACTGGTAGATAGTCCCAACATGTAAAATGCAGGGATTTATCAATTCACAACTGCAAGGGGAACAACACTATTGCTGTGGTCAAAACACTCAAAAGAGTCGCAGCTGCTTTTTGTCACGGAAAGAAGTCACACATCCAATTTTTCTATTTATTTTCAATGAGACCGAAAACCTTGATTGTTTTAATAAAATGGGAAATAATAAATAAAATAACGTCCCTTGAAATCTCTAGAGACAATTTCCATTGACTTCTATTGGAACTCAGCAGTTTTTTCATGTCAACCTTCACATTTTTTTAAATAAATCATAACTATTTTATTGATATTCCAAAAATATGCTCGGGTACATTTGCAGTTGTGTTTTGTTGCCACGTTTTTCTCAAATCATGGAAAGATGCAATCTTGAATACAGGGATGGGACCTGTTATACAGAATGCTTGGGACCAGAGGATTTCCGTATAAGGGATCTTTCCATAATTTGGATCTTCATACCTTAAGTCTACTAAAAAATCATTTTAACATTATTTAAACCCAACATGCCCAATAAGGATGAATTGTATCTTAGTTGGGATAATGTACTAGGTTGTCAGGGAGCCGGGAGCTCCCTCCAGGGAGGTAGTCTGGATCAAGGAGGAAGCTCTCTAGTGGGAGCAAGGTCTCCGAAGGGTTAAGCAGAATCAGTAGTAGTGGTCACAGGCAGGAGTTAACGAGGGCAGGCAGATCAGATGCAAAAGTCCAGGCAAAGTTCAATAACACAGGCAGGTAAGAAGAATCACAGACAGGGAGCAGGAATCAGGGCTGGGAGCAGGAATCAAGGCTGGGAGCAAGCAGGACAGGAACCCAGGATCAAAAGTGGTTTGAATCCTATTCTTGGGCGCCATCATAGTGTTTTGGGCGACCTTTTAAGATGAGATCCCGGCACCAGTGATGACATCATCATGCAGCGACGCTGCAGCCATGTGTTCAGCATGGGCGCCGCCATCTTGGATCTTCACTGTGACCGCCGGGAATGTAATCAGCGCCGTCGGGTACTTCTGGCAGTCCTGACACTAGGTAATGTTTTATTATTACAGAGAAAAAGGAAATCATTCTTAAAAATTTTAATTATTTGGATAAAATGGAGTCTATGGGAGATGGCCTCCCCATAATTTGGAGCTTGTCTCATACCTTTACTGTTTTATTATTACATAGAGAAACCAAATAATTTTTAAAAAATTTAGTTATTTAATTGTTATGGAGTCTATGGAAGATAGCCTTCCTGTAATTTGGAGCTTTCTGGATAATGAGTTCCCATTTAACAGATCCTATACCTGTACCGATAAATCTTTGTGTAACAACACTTCTTTTCAGGGGGTAGGCTGTTCAGGATGCGATAGAAAGAGTGAAAAAGGGACTGATTGCTCATCTACACTGGCAATAAAGACATCACATTTTATATACTGCATGTGGGATGAGCAAGTAGTTACTCCTGATACAGATTCCCTCTGATACTGATACAGATTGTGCTAGAATTATGTTTCTCTTATCACTACGTAGAATATAGACTTTATCAACCCAACACTAAATTACATTTTGCTTTGCAAAATAGTGTTTTCTACATAATAGCAATCATTTTATGAAATGTTTGAATTAAGACCATATATTTCAATAAATAAATGAAAAAATTGGGGGTACATACTGACTGTAATCATTATTATTAAATTGGTTAGAAAGCAATATGCATTCTATAAATTATTTCATAGAATGGTTAAATTAAAAGCATACTTGGCAAAAATAAAATTAAAAAACGGGGCATACTGACTGTAATGTATTACAGGTATTGGACCTGTTATCCAGAATGCTCAGGACCTGGGGTTTTCTGGAGAATCGGTCTTTCTGTAATTTGGATCTTCATACCTTAAAGGCCCCCATACACGGGCCTAATAAAGCTGCAGACAGACTGATTCGGCAGCTTATTGGCCCGTGTGGTTCCATGCAACGGGCTTCCCCGATTGATATCTGACCAAAAGTCGGTTAGATCACGGCCACATCTATGCGTGTATGCGGCCCTGCAATCCGACCGCCCATATCGTATCCATTATGATAGGGCCCACGATTGGATCAGCCCGATATCGTTCACTTCAGTGTGGACATATAGGGGAGAGACCCGTTCGTTTGGCGACATCGCCAAACGAGCTTATCTCTACGTCTACAGCCACCTTTAGTCTACTAGAAAATCATGTAAACATTAAATAAACCCAATAGGCTGGTTTTGCTTCCAATAAGGATTAATTATATCTCAGTTTGGATCAAGTACAAGCTACTGTTTTATTATTACATAGAAAAAAGAAATCAATTTTAAAAATTTAGATTATTTGGATAAAACGGAGTCTATGGCAGACAGTCTTTCCATAATTCAGAGCTTTCTAGATAATGGGTTTCTGGATAACAGATCCTGTACCTGTTTCATTATATTGGCTAGAAGGCAATATACTTTAATTTTTACATTTGCTTTCAATTTATTTAGTACTTAACTCCAGTCACCTCTGTGGAGGTTTGATTTACTGTTTTATTTTTTTTTAATACTTCTGATCTGATAATGGATTTTAAAGAAATTGGTTTGGCACCAACAAGAAAAATCATATAATAAATGTGTGAAACTGGCCATCAGTAGGTCAAAGTTTGTAAATGAATTGAGCATAAATTTCCCTGTTGCTGGAAAAAATAAAATTCTGGGCTAAGGCAGAAGAGTAAGAGTGTGCTGGGATGGTATCAACAAATATAGTAAATTATCCATATAGTAAAGATTACTGAGCAAGAGATCTAGCTTTCTATAATAACATTCATTTTGCTGAATTGATTCTTTCTGTATTCTGAAAAAGTCTGAAGTTACTGAATTGCTAGAGTATTTTTAAATTGGATAAAGAGAGGCCCAGAGTGTAGAGACGAGATTAGTAAAAGGGCCTGGAGTCCTACAGAGTAATGAAATTTTGAGAAATGGAGGGGCAAGAGAGGAAGGTTGGAGATGATACTCCAGAGAGGTCGTATGCAAAGATAGAGGCTCTGGAGAGGCAAGAGATAGGGATGTAGCGAACTGCCGTGTATGTGTTCGCGAACACCGGCAAAAAATGCGAACAGTTCGCGTACAGTTCGCGAACTTCGAACATCCGCAAAATCGTTCGATTCGAACGATCGAAGGATTTTAATCGTTCGATCGAAGGATTTTCATTCGATCGAATGGCTTCGATCGTTCAGTTCGAACGAAAATCCTTCGATTTTAGCGGTCGAAGGAATCGAATGGTCGAATGGTCGAACGAGTTTTGTTCGAATCGAACGCAAACTCGTATTGGCGAACGTCGCGCGACGTTCGCGAACATTCGGCGGACGCGAACAGTCGAAGTTTGCGCGAACTAGTTCGCCGGCGAACAGTTTGCTACATCCCTAGCAAGAGAGAAAGTCTGGCCAGGAAAGTAGTAGATGGAAATATGGTGGCTCTTTGTGGTATGGAACAGTCAAGAATATGACTATATATTAATAAAGAGTGAAAAAATATAAAATAATAAGTATGGGAATATGGGATGCCTTTTCCAGAAATCTCTGAATTAAGGTAAAACAATCTCACACAGACTCCTTTTTAAACGAATAAGTCCAATTATTAAAAACAATTTCCTTTTTCTCTGTAATAATAAAACAGTACCTTGTGCTTGATGGGAACTCAGCTGCCTGAATGCATATTGGTGGCAAATCAATCTTATTGAGTTTATTTTGTTAAAATTATCTTAGCAGGTCTCGAGCATTCCACATAATAGATCCCATACCTGTATGTATTTTCCCTTGTGTCTTAGAAACAAATGTATTGGTGCAAATCACAGCAAAATCTCAATTGTGGTTGCCCAATCATGCTGTTCCAAAAAAAATAAAAATCTGAGCTCGTCTTAGGGAGATTTTAGTGCTTGATTGTGGTAAAAAAAACAACTACAATTTAAAAAAAATGCAAGTGAGATTTGCAATTCAAAGGGGCACATTTACTTAGGGTCGAATATCGAAGGTTAATTAACCCTCGATATTCGACTATCGATGTTAAATCCTTCGACTTCGAATATTAAAGTCGAAGGATTTAACGCAATTCGTTCGATTGAACGATCGAAGGAAAAATTGTTCAATCGAACGATTAAATCCTTAGAATCGAAAGATTCGTAGGATTTTAATCCATCGATCGAAGGATTTTCCTTCGATCAGAAATCGCAAGGAACGCCTATGGGGACCTTCCCCATAGGCTAACATTGATGTCCGGTAGGGGGTCAAAGTTTTTTTTAAAGAGACAGTACTTCGACTATCGAATGGTTGAATAGTTGAACGATTTTTAGTTTGATTCGAAGTCGTAGTCAAAGGTCAAAGTAGCCAATTCGATGGTCGAAGTAGCCAAAAAAGACGTTCGAAATTCGAAGTATTTTTTCTTCTATTCATTCACTCAAGCTAAGTAAATGTGGCCCAAAATGTAAAAAACATGCCCAGTAATGTGAAGCCATGACAATGAGTTGAAGAATAGTCACCTCTTATTAATGTAAAAAAGGATTCTGGTGGTAGAATAGGCTAAAGGGGGGAATTTGGAAGGCAGAAGCATTGCTTAGTTTGATATTTTAACAGGTCCCATACCTGTATAATGAGATATTGTTACATTTATAGACTGTGCAGTAGGAATGATTAGGAATGGATGAGTGAATATTGTGATGGATGATGTCTTTAACTGGTTGTAGGATTTCATGTTATTGAGAAATAAGATGTTTAGTTACCCTTGGAGTATTCATCACAGTCATAATGTATTTGTAATAACCTGAAATAACTCCCTTTTTTTATTTTAACATTTGGAAATGATGATTATTAATATTGTTTTTTTATGCTTTGCACAGATGTGTGTAATTTGGGTATGTTCTGACCAATGATGATGAGCTTGTCGTCTGTAGAACAATTGCATTAGGATAAATCCCTTACCATACTGATGCATCTATGAAATAATTCAGTGTAGGAAAGTTTATGCAAGTAGTTGGTGAAGTTTTACATTAATTGCATCTAGTCTTTTTCAAAAAGGTGTTCTGTAGATTATTTTTGGTTAACATGTAGGTCTCATTTCTTATGATAGATGTACAAGTACTTAGGCGCAAATTCACTAAGCGCCGAATCGCTGAACGCTAGCGTTAATTCGCTAGTTTTTCGTTACTGTGCAAATTCACTAACGAACGCTGGCGTAGTTTCGCTAGTGTTACTTCGCACCCTTACGCCAGGCGAATTTTCGCTAGCGACTAACTAAGCAAATTCACTAACTTGCGCAGTGTACTGAACGCTACCTTTTACGCTAGACTTCCTTCGCCACCTCAGACCTGGCGAAGCGCAATAGAGTAGATAGGGATTGTTTAAAAAAAAAAAGTTTAGAAAACGCTGGCATGTTTTCTACATGATGGGTGATAGGCTGAAAAAGATCGAAAATATTTTTGGGGCTCCCTTCCTTCCCCCCTACATTTCCTGACTCATGGCAACTTACCTAGACAGTGGGCACATGTGTAGGGCAAAATAAAGTTTTTATTTGCTGATTTGAAGGTTTTCTAGGCATTTGTAGTGCTAATACGTGTTCCTCCATTGAAATTTGAATTTCGCGCCGTATGCAAATTAGCCTTCGCTAGCGTAACTTCGCTTTACATAGCGAATCAACGCTAGCGCAACTTCGCAACCTTACGCTACCCCTGAGCGCAACTTCGGATTTTAGTGAATTTGCGGAGCGCTGGCGAAGCTACGCCTGGTGAAGTGCAGCGAAGTGCGGCGAAGTTGCGCCTGGCGCAACTTCGCATCTTAGTGAGTTTGCCCCTTAGACTCTAAGGGGCACAAAAATGTAACCTTTAGGAAAATCCACAGAGCACTTGCACTTCAATCAGTGTGTGCACTCTTCACATTGTGGCATAAAGTCGCACCTCACGGCTCAAACTGTAGGGTAATCCATAAAGCACATATTTAGCTCCTTGCCCCATACATATTCATAGGTCGTTCATGTGCAAGGGAGAGTCCGTAGATTGTAAGCTACAGTGGGGCAGGGTCTGATGTTGGGAAGAAAAAAAATGGGTTGATTTGAGAGTTGAGGTTAGAAAGAGAGGACAGGTTGAAAAAGCTGCTAGAAAGGTACCAACAGAGGGGGGAAATAGAACTGGAGCGAGGGAGCAGAATGACAATTCAAAGCTATGTGGCAAAGAAAGAGAAAATCTTAGGGGCAAATTCATCAAGGGTCGAATATCGAGTGATAATTAACCCTCGATATTCGACTGGGGAATGAAAATCCTTTGAATATCGAAGTCGAAGGATTTTGCGCAAATACTTCGAACGGTCGATGGGAAAATCGTTAGATCGAACTATTAAATCCTTCGAATCGAAGGATTTTAATCCAACGATCGAAGGATTATCTTTCAACCAAAAAAATTTAGCCAAGCCTATGTGGACGTTCCCCATAGGCTAACATTGAGCTCGGTAGCTTTTAGGTGGCGAACTAGGGGGTCGAAGTTTTTTCTTAAAGAGACAGTACTTTGACTATTGAATGGTTGAATAGTCGAACGATTTTTAGTTTGATTCATTCGATTCAAAGTCGAAGTCGTAGTCGAAGGTTGAAGTAGCCCATTCGATGGTCGAAGTAGCCAAAAAAACACTTTGAAATTCAAAGCATTTTTTCTTCTATTCCTTCACTCGAACTTAATGAATGGGCCCCTTAGATCAGGAGAAAAGAAAGAAGTAAAAAATATAGAATAACAATAAAATTAAGATAGCAAGGAGACAATGGGGAAAAAATTAAGATGAAAAATTGAGAAAGGACATAGAATGGACCGCTAATGCAGCCCTTCGTATGAATTATATATTGACTGTAATCATATTTAGTTATATTGCCAGAAGTCCTGGTTACCCAACTACAGCGCTTGGGCTAGGAATATCTCCTGCCATGAAAGCATATTATAATATATGATTGTTGCAACTGACTTTTCTACAGGCAGAAGGGGCCAGGGTGTACTTTTAGTTTTCCAGAAATTGCTGCATAGCACAAAATACAAATGCGTTGTACTCAACAGACCCACTGTTCTCCCTGTGCCAATTGTTCCTGCGAGTCTCCATATGTGGTGTGGGGAACAAGGCTGCATCCCAACATAAAGTAAGTTCTGTCTGTTTTGGATGAACAAATGTGTTGCTGGCTGATACACAAACACATTCATTTTAGCAGCAAACAGTCGGGTACCATTTTCGGAGCCAAATTCATGGTCAAACATATTGTTAAATGGTTCTGAGCATCTCTTAGAACTTATATCATGTGGGGAGGTTGCTAAGGATTCCAGTTAATTATCTGGAATATGCTTCCCACATCTGGAACCAGACCTTCATTTTAAAGTATTTAGTCTACATCACAGAGGCATCATTAGGGCATGCTATAGCAAAAATGCTTTACAAATAGTTATTACGGATAAAAAGTAGACATTTTTGTTTCCAGTGTCTTCATTGGCACAAAAAGCCAAATTCAACAGCATCTTATAGTTATATTGTTCTGTTGGTTGGGCAAGCTTAACGTTCAGTTGTGGCCATGAAAAATGCATTTCATGGAACAAATACTAATGAGGAATAGTCTTTTCCTTCACATGGAGACTAAACATCAACTGAATCTATAACATGTCTAATAAAGGTCACGTCTCCACTCTCTGACACCTCTCCACATATCTGTATTTATTTTTCATTATGGAACTTTATGCAGCCGAAAGTTTCCATCCCAGGGATGAACAAATAGTTGTTAAATTATTCAGAAACTCAATATTTTTTAATCATTTAATATTCCAAAAGTTTAAAGAAGCGCCAGTCCACTTGCAGCCTACCAGCTGTTGCTGATCTTCAACATTCAACATCCCCAGATAGAATATTGGTAGCATGGACCTGGGTACACAAGGACCCAAACAAGCTATAATTGTGTAGTCAATGTCAGACTAGTGGACAATTAACATTTTTCATATACCTTTGAGGCCTCGCCAAAAATCCGGGCCTGTTCGCAGTAGTCATTTATGGATATGTCAAGAAAAAATCCGTATCACTGGGCATCATAGAATATTATTACACTTAACTGATCTGTTTTGATACATGAAAAATATTTTATACTCCATGTTTTCGATATGTAAAATGGCGCACACAGAATTCACAATTGTATGCTATAGACCAATGGTTCCCAATCTTTTTTGCACCCGGACCAGTTTCGAGTAAGACAATTTTTATGATGACTGGGGGGGGGGAAGTAGATGCGTGGGTGCATTTCAGGTTTACCAAAAACTGTCCAAACAGTATTTTGGTCCTTATTGCAATCAGTAGAAAGCATCAGATGTGTTTTTTGTGGTTTTACACATATTATTTAAAATTATGAATGGGTTAAATGTGTCACATTTTTTCTGAATTTTAGGCAAGTTAAAAAAAACCCAGATTGCTGCAGAACTGGAGGAAAAACATGGTGTTTAAATTGATTGAATGCCAAAGATAGACTTCCCACTGCCTTGTATGGCTTCTCAACCGGTTTAATTTTTTTAATTTAATTTGTTTATGATTTTTGTCGGCTTTTTGCTGACCCTGGTAACTGGCTGCTCTCTGCCGTCTGATACAAGGTTCTTACCAATCCAGCAGCTGGGAAACAACTACTCCCAGGATCCCCTGCAGCTGTCAATAAACTACAAATCCCGGCTGGGAGGGTTCACTTTTTATAATCCCGATTCCTGTAGTTGTCGTTGTCACCCCAAGACGGCATGTGCATGTGACATTTGGTCTGTGAAGGTGACCCCTTTAAAATAATCAACTCTGGCCAATCTGAAATAAAAGTATAATTCAGATCTACAGCTGTACTCCACTGTGATTTTAATATCAAATCTGTTGTCCCCGCGTCTTACAAAGCAGTCATGCGCTTTAACAGATTCTTAATGTTCCCATTAACCTAATGAAATTACACTCATTAGCAGGGACGTTAATCCAATCCCCATATAAATAACACTATTAAGCTATTTTGATTGCAGTAAGAAAAAGTCATTTTATTGCGCTTATGCTGTTTACCAGCCCAATTCCCTGTCCTATTCCCGTCCTTTTACATAACAGAGTATCATCTGCAAAGGATAAATCACTGTAGTTGAATATTTACATTCATTTAAGTAATAAACAATACAAACAGACAAGGAGCTCGCAAGGAACATTATAAATTGCTATTACTAACTATTAAACTAAAATGCATACTATGCCTTGTATTAACTTTTAAGGCCACATTTACTAAAGAGTAGTGATGGGTGAATATATTCGCCAGGCATGGATTTGCAGCAAATTTCCGCATTTCGCCACCTGCAAATTTTTTCACTGCTGCAAAAATTTGCCTCCGAAAAAAATTTGTGAGTTTAAAAATTGTTATGCATCAAAATAATTTTGACGCCCATTGGCTTTAATGTATATGTACAAAAGAGTCGTGCGCATAAAAATTGACGTGCGCATAAAAATTGTAGCGCGTCAAAATTATTCATTTGGACAAAAAAATCGCTCTTGTAAAAATTGTCTCACATCAAAAAGATTACAAATTGTAAGACATTTTAGCTGTTTTGAGAATTTTTTGGCAAATCGAAATGAGACAGATTCGCCCATCACAACTACAGAGTGAATTGTGTTTTTCTGACTATTTTCGCTAAAAAGTAGTGATGGGCGAATTTCTCCCATTTTGCCGAATTTCCTGAGAAACACCGCCACCATCCATTTTTTTGGATCCCGGCAAATTTTTGCTGCAGTTTCGCTAATTTATTAGACGGCGGCGAAACGCGGGCATTCGCCACAAAGTCATGCCTGGCTGATAAATTGGCCCGTCACTACTAAAAAGACAATTCTCAACAACATTGCCTGTTTACTAAAAGACAAGCAACACACTTCACTAGCAAATTACCTTGCTGCTGGAGAACTTTCTCTGCGTTTCACCAGGCAAATTCACTAGGAAGAAAGTAACTCTAGAGAAAATTCGTTATGAAATTTTCTCGCCAACGAATATCGCTGACAAAAGTATACCAACGTTCTCTTGCCAAGACGTAATTGTCTTGAGCATTTTGTTGAATATGTGTATTCGTCACAAAATAACTTCTGATGTAGTTGCGCAAAATCTGGTAGATATTTCCAAAGCAAAAATTTGCAGGTAAGTAAATGTGTCCCATAGTGTTATTTAGATAAATAAGCAAAGCCCAGGTCTAGCAGAGGAGGGCCAGGCTAGGCGACTTAGCCGGCCAGCTCACCCTAACTTCCATTGTCGCATGCACGGTGCACGTAACTACAGATGAAGCAGACCCTGCGGTATATGGGGCCCCATGAAACCCTAATTATTGAGCAATTTTAATAAATATTGGTAAAACAGGACAACCTCTGAATATGTTGGGGGCCCTAAAATAAATCTGCTGTGGGGCCCAGTAACATCTAGTTACACCACTGACTTGACCCACCCATCTCTGACATCACTGAAGGGGGTGCGAGTATATAACTGTGGGTTTTTTTAATTAACTTATTATTTAGTGTTGAAAAAGGTCGCAGAAAAAATACCAAAAATTATAATTTTCCAAAAGATGAAATTCTATAAATAAGAAAACCATCAATACAATAGGAACTAACCTACATTTTTAAATGAAATTACCCATGACATACCCAAAACTACAGTTAGTGAATAAGGCAATGTATGGTGAGCGTAGGGCACGTTTAGTAGCTGCAGTCTCAGAAGACCATCGTGCAGACTCCACTCAATTTCTATTAACTGAAGTGTAGGTTGTTCAATGCCGGAACAAACCCCTCATTAGCCACTTGAATGTGTATAATCCACTGTACCACTATAATACAAGGGAAAAAATGGCCCCTCATTTCACCATGAAAGAGTTCTATATAGATGGGATAACGCGGATAATTCCCACTTGAGCCTCACGTGATTATTTAGTGATTAAGGGAAAGGAGCATGGGATGTTGTTTGAGACTGAAGTGACTTAAGCTCTTCTAACACATCTGAATGCTATTATTAGCCCTGGATTGACTTTTGCACAGCCCATACACCAGTGGCGTGACCCACTTATCTACTGGAACCCATCTGGGATTTGCTTGCTTCTTGCTAATGTACATAGAGCACTTGATTATGCAGTATCAACAGCTTTCCTAGTTACACTTTTTCCTTCTGCGTATGGAATTAGTGGAGACTAGTGATGGGTACATTTATTTGCCAGGCAGACTTCAATGTGTTTGACGAATTTTTCGGGGGTTTCACAAATTTTTTCAGGGTTTGCTGTATTCACAAGGGGAATGAGACCTGTGGAACCTATGCACCATGGACTGCTCTCAGTAAATTACTCCAATATCTTTTGTCTGTCCATATTGTGCTCGTCTGGCAGACTGGTTCATACTTTTTAGGTTAGGTGGATCCTGATAAATTTTGGGGTAAGCACAGGGTTTAGTTTTAGGGTCTATATCCTTAATAACACGGGGAAAACAATAATAGTGACATTGTGAATGCCGCAGGGCTCTCAAAAGCATACCTCCCAACATTTTGGAAGTAAAAAGAGGGACAAAAAAATTTTCCCACACGTAGCGCAGCAATTTTTTGACCACACCCCTTTCTGTGACCACACCCCCTAATAACCATGTTTGTTTTACAAAATTTGGCAGCTTATGAAAGTTTGAAAATATTTCTCCTTATCTAAACTGTGTTTTTGTGTCTCAAAATTTTTACAAAGTATCTTATTTGCACCTGTTACCTGTTCTGGGCTCTCTGCTAAAAGCCAATTAAGTGAGAAGCTTTGTTTCTTTTTCTGGCTGTTCAGTTCATAGAAAAGAGGGACTTTCCAGTACAAATGAGGGACTGCGGTTTGAGCTGTCAAAAAGAGGGACTGTCCCTCCGAAAAAGGGACAGTTGGGAGGTATGCAAAAGGACTTTTTATGGTCCTGCTCCCCCAGTACCTGCAGGCTCTATTGCATTCTGTCTGTTTCACTTAACGGTATTTTCCCTTCCACCTTACTTCTCTTTGCTTAATGCAAAAAAAGAACGCTTCAGTGCAACAGAAAGGAGCCCCGACTGTGCAAGTATCTGTGTCTCGAAAGTAATGTAAAAAGCCGCGTTCCCATATTTTCCCCTCATCATGCCACCTGCTGAGTGAGCTAGTCATATGCAGATTGGCACTCTGAAACTATCACGGTTTGCATCTATTTGAGATCCAGTAAATATATTCATGCTGTTTTTGCACAAATTGAAAAAAAAAACAAAACAAAAACAAACAAGGTTTGTGAAGATGAATTGAAGGACCTACAGGTTTCAACATTGAGGCCTGAACCTCCATCTGAACTTGAATGCTAAAGGATCACTGGCCTGTATATACCTGCTCTAATACTGTCACTTCTACAGGGGCAGCCATGTTTGTTACACCTCTGCAGTTTGTGGGCACCCCCATCTCACGAAATATACTACCCTAGGGCAAGACATCACTCCTCGTTTTGTACATTAGGAAAACTATCCCCCGAACAATGTAGGTATCTATAAATATATTGCATAAAATAGCTCATTTGTAAAACCCTGCTTCATGTAAATAAACCATTTTCATAATGATATATGTTTTAGTAGTATGTGCCATTGGGTAATTCTAAATTGAAAATTGCCGCCCCTGGGATCCGAGATTCACAATCACAGTGTAAATACATGTTAGGTCACATGAGCCAATTAACATACAAAGTTCTGTATTTTACTCCCACACTTCTTCCAGTTACAGTTAGAGCTGCAGTATTTCTGGTCAGGTGATCTCTGAGGCAGCACACAGACCATCACAAAATGGTGGCTGAAGGGAAAAGATGTTAAAGGACAATATTTACTGATATCTGTAATCCAATTTAGTAATATTCTTTAATATGTCACTTAATATGATATCAACTGTTGCTTAAGTATTCATTTTGGGGGAAAAGTTTTCCTTTAAGCTCTGTGCTCTTTTGAGTACCTGAGGCTTGAATCAAAGGCAAGGGTAGGGGTTAGAGGCAGAAGAGAGTGCTGTTTCTGGGACTGGCAAAGGAGCGTGTTAACATTTACAGCACTTGAAATCGAACACGTCAATAGCCAGAACAGGGCACTTCGGGGACAAGAATGATGGCACAGAGCATAGGAGTGAGGACTGAGATGATTAAAATAGATATCACCAAGCATGTTCGTTAACCAGTTTTAGTTTAATTGATACCCTGGTCACCAGAGGGAGGTAGAGGGAGAACAGTATAAAAGGGAGGCGATGGGGGAGAAGGAGGAAGAGCAATAGAGGGCATGGAAGAGATTAGAGATAGGCAGGCCCAGATATGTGGAGAGGCCACCAATGCCCAGGCCTAGGACTGCAGGATTTTAGGGGTTGGCATGCTGCCCAGCCACACCCACATTTGTTCAGAAACACTGGGGATGCGCAGGAGATATGATAGTTTTCTAAATGTCCAGATGATGGAAATTTGAGCGAATAAAAGGGAGGGGGAGGCGGACGACAGCGGGCCTAGGGGCGCCCGCCATGTAAACCCGGCCCTGGAGATAGGGATCCCTGGAAGGTTGGTGTAATGGGTTTGAACCTAACGGAGAGGCGTTCCTACCAGAAAATTCCTTCTGAGTTTTGGAGAATACTTAATGGCTGGGAGTTATGTTGGTAATTGCCCTAGCATGTGTACATGGGGTATCCAGTTCATAGGTACATATTAACCAGTCATTCCTCAGCCTTTTGGCTCAGATCAAGTGTAATATCTGTTCTTATGAGTCTCAAAGCCTCTTCTAGTGAGACAGAGAAATGCTTGATCCTTTGGCCAGGGGTTATTTGCCATTGGTCACCATAGATGCATTTAGGTGACCAGTAAATGCTACCTGCTATGCATTACTGCACGTGGGCAAACCTTATTTACTGTGTTTTTCGGGTTTCTTTATTATTTGTAGACATCGTTAATGATGGTGCAGAGGGTACAGTTTTGAATGGAAGTGTTCCCAAGCACTGATTGGTCTAAACCAGGTTTAAGGTTTCTGCAAGGGAATATCAGTCTCAGAAACACCTTAAGGGAATAGCACAGAGACACAATGCACCTTAATATGTTTTTCTTTGCTGCGTAATGGCATTTTTAAATTACTATCCTAGCAAAATAGACTAATGAATCCCTTCTGGGTACCATTCTGAAAGATCCATTCCAGCTGACAGAAACAAACCTTTCGGTGATGAAGCCTTTCTCCACTCAAACATCATGCTTCCCCAGGCAGTATTTTAAGGGAGGTGTTAAAACAGTATGTGTATTTTGAAGGGCTATATGTCAAGAGGATGGAGAGACAACAGCCATTTGCATGTCTTCATCTAGAATATATGGATGTAGTGGTGGTGTAATTTCTTTATGCTCTTAGATTCCCTCGGCAGGTTTTGTGCTTGTCACGAGGGACTGATAAAACCACACATTTTCCCCTTCTGTACTGGCTACGAAACAAAGGGCTAGCCACTAATGATTTCAGCACTGCAGACTCCCAAGAGAACGTCTATTGCTCCTTTGGAAGTATCCAGCATTGAATCTATAATTGCTTGCCTCAATTAGGTGTCCTAGATTAAATAAAATAGTACCTGATGGAATAATTATCCAAACAGACAGAGGGAATGAAGGGAGCAGAGTTAACACAATGTAGAAGGCAGATTCAATAGAAATGGATTTGCTTGGTTTTCAAGTACCTTTGTGTTTTTTAACTTACTGGTGTTACAATTATAGATGCCCTACAGGGGAAAAAATACCGTACTTAAAGCGAAGTGTAGTGCTGGGTGGCATCATACTGTGCATCTGCTTTTCATCAGCAGGGACTGGCCATATCATTATAATGGAAGGAAAAATACTGCAAGAGTACCTATATCAGTTTGCTAAAAAGCTGAAGCTTGGGTTCAACAGGCCCCTAAACATATTGCAGAATGTTCAGCGGGGTAACCAATATCCTGTGGTACCCCCTCGCAGAAAAAAAATCTTTAGAGGGACCCATCGTATGGCGATCTCTACCATTCCTCCTATTCTCTGCCCCTTGCCAGAGTCTACTGCCCACCTGTATCCCCCTCCCCTGCCCACAGGTAGGAGAGCAGCTGGGGAGCTATTCTTTTTAGCTATAGAGGAAGCAGACCTCACTGTCCGGCCCCCCTGTGACTGCATCTTCTGCTTCCTCTATAGTTACACCACTAAGAATGGTCGAACTGCGTCGGCAGGACGCCGGGAACAAACCGGGACACTGGGAAAAAAAGCTCCTTTGGGCCCCGCCGGCCCAGATCCGCACCCCGTGCTTCTTCTACCTGCTGCAACCTCCCTTCTTCGGCTGGTTGCAGCAAAACACAGTGCTCACACTTGCATACATGCGCACACGCACAGCAGGGGGTGGAGGGTGGCCCTGAAACAGCAGTCCCGGTGGGCCCCAGGACCCCAGTCTGACCCTAAGAATATCAGTGTAGGACAGTAATCCCCAATCATTGGCTTGTGAGCAACATGTTGCTCACCGACCCCTTGGATGTTGCTCCCAGTGGCCTCAAAGCAGGGGCTTATTTTTGATTTCCAGGCTTGAAGGCAAGTTTTGGTTGTGTGAAAAACAGATGTACTGCCAAACAGAGTCTTCTGTAGGCTGCCAGTTCACATAGGGGCCACCAAAATAGCCAATCACAGCACTTATTATGCACCATCAAGGAACATTTTTCATGCCTGTGTTGCTCCCAAACTCTTTTTACATTTGACTGTTACATAGTTACATAGTTACATAGTTAAATTGGCTTGAAAAAAGACAAAGTCCATCAAGTTCAACCCCTCCAAATGAAAACCCAGCATCAATACACACACCCCTCCCTACTTTCACATACATTCTATATATCCATACCTATACTAACTATAGAGCTTAGTATCACAATAGCCTTTGATATCATGTCTGTCCAAAAAATCATCCAAGTAATTTTTATAGTCATTAACTGAATCAGCATCACAACATCACCCGGCAGTGCATTCCACAACCTCACTGTCCTGACTGTGAAGAACCCCCTACGTTGCTTCAAATGAAAGTTGTTGCTCACAGATAAAAAAGGTTGGGGACCCAAGTCCAAACAAAAGAGACCTGGTTAAGGGTCTGAAAACTTTTGTTGACTCTGTGTATATATATATACACAGAGTATGTATATGTCATATATATATATATATATATATATATATATTGTGTCATATTCTCACAATTTGGAATAAAGCATTCCCAGGCCAGCACAGTGATTTTATTTTTCACATATCACAGTGCTCCTTTTTCAAGGATTTTGCCAGTTGACTCCTGCTTATGAACCTGTGCAAGAACTGAAATCATTGTATTCTACAAAGTTTACCCTTTATGTAAATGTGAGTCCATTTTTAGAATGAATGGCTGCCTCTGCAAATGCAAAGGTTAGTAATGTTTTTAAAAAACACAAGTTCAATATATTTACGCGTACAGACCCTTTCGTTCGTTGGTTTTACTGGTAGCTTTTCAATATCCGCCCCCCCCCCAACAATGACAAATGGAGATAGAAGATGAAGATACTTGCTCATAAACATGTACATCAAGAGAATGAATACGCCTAGATGAACAATACTGCCTAAAGCTGGCCATAGACTCAAAGATTCGCTCGTTTGGCGACATCGCCAAACGAGCGGATCTTTCTCCGATATGCCACTAACGGCATGGCTATATCGGGGGTAATTCGAACGTTCGGCTGTATGGCTCCAAGGGGCTCTGACGGGTTGGTCGGTTAAAAATCAAACCTTCTCGATCATTATCGTGGCCAGATATCGATCGGGAAGACCCGTCGGAAGCCCCCATACATGGGCAGATAAGCTGTCAAATTGGTCCAAATGGCCGATATCGGCAGCTTTATCTGCTCGTGTATTGCCACCTTAAGGGAGTGCTAAGTAATGTACAAAATGTCACAATGAGGCTTGGTTCTATATAGAAGGTAATATTAATGTAACACTTTGGGGCCTATAGATCTTTGGTTTTGTTTTATAACTTGTAGGTTGAAATGTTATTGCTAATTGGTTGATTGCTATGGGCAACACCACCGGTTATGTTTTCCTCCAGTTTTTATAATGATAAATAGGCCCCTTAGCGTGGTGGGACACCCAGATAGTAATTGTCCTGAAATGCTTACAAGGAATTCACATAAGGGGATGGAACTGGGGCTTTGCCATGAATTCCAATGTTTTGATCATGTTATTTCAGTAGTGAATATTGACTATGATAAGGATACATAACCTTGGTCAATAAAACGTTGAATTTCAGCCAAACGCTTTAGCAGCTGGCTCCTTTTTCCCAGAAATTTAAATCTTTTGTGCCTAATATTTAACTTACCACTTACAACTATAAATATATAATGTGTGACTTCATATACTGTAGTTAATAATATAAATCTAATGCCTGATGGAGCAGAATTTAGTTCTTTTGTGAAAGAATTTGTCCTCTTAATATGCGTAAAAGATAGCCTGCATAGCAATGAACAGTAGAACTGATTAATTAAAAATTAATTAATTGCATGGGTTCATTATAATATGTAATGGAAAGTTAATCCCCAACTTAATATATACGCCTCCGATGTAGGCAAACTTGTTGTCACATAGCCGCTGAGGTCATTAAAAAGTCCATTTCAGCCGAACAGATTTCTCATCGATTTTTAATGAAAGAAACAAAGGAAAGAAAAAAAATAAAGTGCCCTGCATGAGAAAAAATTGAAATCTTCCGGACAAGACAGTGGCATTTCTTCCTTCTGATTCTAGTAAAACAGTAATATACTGTATCTTTCTACAAAAATAACATTGAATAACTTCTATCAAATAGATCAGAAGCTTTACTAGTAGACATGAAGTTCAACCAAGCCTTTTCCCACCATCATTTGGTGGGAACATGAACATAAAAACAAGGGCACTGTGGTGTGATAAATAGATAATGGCACAATCACTCGACAATGGCTGTACTACATAATGACCATTGTGGTGTACGGACAAGGCCACGCTGATGCAGACTTCATCTTGGAGGCTCTATCACCATACCCACACAAGTCCACTTAACTCCAAGCATTGATCAAATGTCATGGAATGATGTGGGCCTAGTTACTCAATGCTGTTGCCTTTAAAGGGTCATTGTACTATAAAAGTGTAGGAGGGTAACAGATTTGTTCACCGTAGTTCCTAGACTGGGTTAATTTAGCCAAAAGCTTGACCTGTTTCACAGGAGGGACAGGGGAGATGTTTTCCTTTCCAGATTTACGTTTCCTTGGTTGTTCTGAAATTGACCAGGGGTGTTGAGGTCCTTCGTAGTGATGAGTGAATTATCACAGTTTCACCGAAAAAACTGCAAAATGCATTAAAGTCTATGGGCAACATTTTTTTCCGCAGTGACTTTTTGTTGCAAAATTTTTTGGAGTCTATGGTGACTTTTTTCTCAATCCAATAGCATTAAAGGGCATATAAAGTCTAAAATAGAATAAGGCTAGAAATGCTGTATTTTGTATACTAAATATAAACATGAACTTACTGCACCACAAGCCTAATCAAACAAATAATTTATGCTTTCAAAGTTGGCCACAGGGGGTCACCATCTTGTAACTTTGTTAAACATCTTTGCAAGACCAAGACTACATACATGCTCAGTGTGGTCTGGGCTGCTTAGGGATCGTCATAAACAAAGCTGCTTGAGTTCTGCATGGCTGGGAAGTAAGGCAGGGGCTCCCCCTGCTGTTCATAAGTATGATTGTTTCCCTGCAGAGCAGTTACGGACCGTCTGACAATTCCTATCCACAGCAGTAAATGAAGGGAGAATTTCACTGCATACAGTCAGGTTTCTTATAAAAACGGTACACATTTTTTAATTAAAGTATATTGGAGATAGGTTTCTTTTTCATTAAAGAAAGTAAAAATGGGATTTTATTTTTTTGCCTTTACATGCCCTTTAAAGTCAATGGGTGTCTTTTCTCATTTCAAAAGCATTGTCAATGGGCAGTTTTTGTCACTTCTAATTCAGTCAAGTGAGAGGGTTTCTTTTCTTGTCAAATTTTTGTCGCCATTTCGTAAAAAAAAATCCGTCAATGACGAAATGTGGAATTTTGTGGAATCTTTGCATGGTGAAAAAATGTGCTCATCACTAGCCCCTAGTCTTTAAAAAGGGGACTCAACATATGTTTGTTTTCTTTGAGCCCCATTTGCTGGGGGTTGTTAGCACTGAGGAGCCTGAGGTGGAGGATGGCCTCAATAGCAGTCTCAGGAAAAATTCTGTTATAGCTTGCTCTAGGATTGCAAGTCAGGCTGAGTGGGAGGCTCTGGGAGGCTGAGTGGGGACAGCAGAAAGGGTTAGCACCCAAGGGTGTCACCTGTCAGTGTAGAGCCTCAACTGGTCAAGTCTATCTATTTACCTAGATTTTATTTTTATAATGAACAATCCCTTTTTTGTTTGAGCAGTACAGCATCAATGACTATTACATGGTTGCATACATTACATAGGCTAATGTATGCAACCATGTAATAGTCATTGATCAGTGACTTAATGGGGGGGCACCAGGGGCAGATTAATGCTTAGGCTACCCTAGGCTATATCCTAGGGGCCAGGTCCGGACTAAGAATTAAAATAGGCCCTGGCATTTCAGGTACACAAAGGCCCAATCAGCCCACACAGAGGCCCAAAGAGCTCCCACCATCCCACTAAATACTGACTTTCTATGGGACCTTATAGCAGCCCTTCTGGCATTTGCCAGAACCCACAGATTGCCAGTCCGGGCCTGCTAGGGGCCCAGTGTAATCAGGGGCCCATTTCAGTTTGCTTAATATACGTACATGTGCCCATATATGTTCAGATGCAGTGACATCAATGACACATGTCAATACTGACCCAGCATAGAGTGCTCAGTGCACCCATCCAGACCCAGAAGTAGCCTAGAAGAGGGCTCTATGTAGATGCAGCCTAGGGCCCCACATGTTATTAATCTGCTAATGGGGACCACATGGGTCATAACTGTTTTCTTGTGAATCTGACCTGCATGCTAAGGAGCTATTGCAAACGAAGTGATGGGCGAATCTGACCCATTTTGCTTCGCCAAAAATTTTCAAAATGTCGAAAATTTGCCCAAATGCAGTGAAGTCTATGGGCGACAACTTGCTTGACAAATTTTTGACACAACAAATTTTTTCAACCACTATAGTCTATGCCCCGTCATTTTCGCTGTGAAACTTGGCTAAAATTTCACTCATCACTTCTAATATTTATATCCCATGTGGCCCCCCTTAAAGTCACTGACTAACTCAGAGTTAGAGAGCTGAAAAGCAGGAAGTAGTGTTCTGGCTATTATGTTACACATCCAGTCACTCCAGCCTTTATACATTACATTTTTGGCTAACTATATTAGTAACATTATTTATTATGCACAGCCTATCTATTTACCCAGTTTTTATTTTCATACTGAACAATTCCTTTAAAAACCTGCAGTTTTCTAGAAGTGGATTTTGGCATAGTGCGGCATATTCATTTCTCAGGATTATACTTTGCAGAGCCTTGTGGCTGAAAGAACATTGGAAACAATATATACAGTATATAGATATATACATATAGTCTGGCTGGTAATTTATTCTTAGAGGTCATATCCAGACAAAAGGATTTGAACACTGTATGTTTGGTTAGGTTAGTGGGTATTATGCTAAACCCAGAGCCTACTGCTGTAGATTTAATAACTTAGCAAAGCCTTTTCTTTATTCTTGCCAAGGAGATGTGGCCTACCTACTCTAGAAGATGAACCTCTTGGTGGAAGGAAAAATAAATTAGAGGGAACATTCTTTGGAAACTATGAGGACTGGATTACATTTCAAATTGTGTTTGTATGATGTTTAAAAAGTCAACATCATAAAAGGGCGCTTTTGCATTGTTTATTATTAAACAAACATAACCGCCTAGGCGTCTCATCTTAAGATAATTAGCATAAAAATCCAACCGAGAATGAAAAACAAAATATTCTGTTGAGAGACTTTATGAAACTTTGAAAAACCCGGTGCAATATCAAATCCAGTCCCGTGTGGCCTTTAAATAAATCTGAAATGCAATAAAGAGTAAAGGCTATATGGGTCAGGCAGTAAAAAAAAAAAAAAAAAGTCCAATTAAAATAAAATGAATGTCCTATGCGGTCTACCTGTAACTGGGTCATGTCATTCAATAAGTACGACTTGGATAAAAGAAACAGCATGCGCTACTTCATTCGAGACAATTGCCTTTAAAAAAAAAAAAAGGAGCTTATTCTACCTTTCAATAAAAAGTGGCTAGAAAGTGATTTTGGCTTTTCCGTTCCCAGAAATGAAACCTTGAGAGATTTTGAAAATTTCCCGTGGTTAAAAGAATATTACAAAAAGAAAAAAAAAAAAACCAACAAGCATCTGGGTTTAATATAGATTCATTACTCCAGCTGCATGCGTCTTGGTGGTACACATTGGGATATTTTGTGTTAATACTGCCAGTGGATCCATTAGTAAGTCGTAGACAGTTTGGTGCAGACGAGCCTGTAGTTTCTTTTACTGTATGTGTGCTATTCTTGGAGAGTGAAGAGCAAGTAGACTTGGAAATTCAAATTGTTTATTGGCCACACAGTACGGTACAGCTTGTCCTTAAATGCCTAAACTTGACAAAAGATCCCTGTAGAAACAAGTAGGGCAGATTTATCAAGGGTCGAAGTGAATTCAAGGGAATTTTCGAAGTAAAAAAATGTGAAATTCTAAGTAATTTTTTGGATACTTCGATCGTTCGAAGTAAAATCGTTGGAATATTCGACCATTCGATAATCAAAGTACTGTCTCTTTAAAAAAACTTCGATTTCAATACTTCGCAAAATGAAACCTGCCGAAGTGCTATGTTAGCCTATGGGGACCTTCTAGAGCATTTTTCTAAGAAAAATCGTTGGACCGATGAAATCCTTCAAATCGCTCGATTCGAAGGATTTCATTGTTCGATCGAACGTTTTTACTTCGACCACTAATGGCCAAATCCGATGTAAAAAAACTTTGACTTCGATATTCGAAGTATTCCAATTAGATGGTCGAATTTCGAAGCATTTTCTACTTCGAAATTCGACCCATGATAAATCTGCCCCGTAATATAACATAACACTCCAGCGAATGATTTAAAGCACACTTTGCTTTTGGAAAAAATGCAACCAAACTCTGAATTTAGAGTCCGATATCCTCAAATCCATGCCGTACAGAATAAGGTTAAGATCAAATCTTTCAGATGAACTACTTTATTTGAAATATGTTTTGGTATAACTTTTAGTTTGGAACATTATGGGTGGAAATGTTCAGACTCTTAATTTAAAGAAATAAAAGAGTATTACAATGTAGACACTATCTAAAGGCAATTCATTTATATTCATTTTGCATGGGATCATCATCCTGAAATTATTTCTCTGTAATAATAAAACAGTAGCTGTGAAAAACTGCCCATAGACTCAAATGTATTGCAAAAAAAAGTTTTGTGACTTGGAAAAATGGGACAACCCCCATTAACCTCAAAGCATTTTGGAAATTTTTGGTGACGCGAAATGGGACAGATTCATCCAAGTTTTTGTACCTAGTTCATCCCTAATATTAATAAAATGAAGGTAAAATGTGGGCTTGTTTGTTAATTACTAGGAAAATAGCTGCATTTTTAAATTTATCAAGGGGCTGACTAGTGATTGCCGAAAATTCGCAAAACACATTGAAGCCAATGGGCGTCAAAATTATTTTGACGCATGACAATTTTTGACGGCAAATGTTATATGTGTGAATATTTTGTCCAAATGCATTAAAGTCAATGGGCATCCAAATAATTTTGACGTAGGTTTTTCGACTGCAAATTTTCACCGCAGTTTTGCGTGCAGGTGGAGAAACGCAAAAATTCTCAGTGAATCCGTGCCTGGCAAATGTATTCACCCATCATTAGTACTGACTCATTTTTACATTCTTGTTCAATATAGCTTTCAAAATTTCATAACCTCACCCTTCCTATATTATGCCGGGGATCAAATAAAAACAGCTATATTTTTATCATCAGTTATGATTATCATTTTCTTTACTGAACTGAGTGTCATATCTGTGTTGGGTTTTCAAGATGTTCTCAGTGGTTAGTAGGGTGCAGTGAATGTCATAGGATACAGCAAGGAGGTTCATAGACGGGATGGGATTTGGATTATAGGTGGCCATACATGCAATAACCCGCTCCTTTGCTAACTTTGCCAAACACGCTGATGTCTATAACAAACAAGGGAAAGTTGTGCTCACCACTATTTTTTAAAACCATTAGGTGGGGGTGCAATGAGGTTGTGACCACAAAATACATATAGACAAATACAAGAGTCCTCTGCACTCAACCCATTATCAATATATTTAAGACAGAGACATTTTGTGCATACTGCTACTGAAAAATGCCTTACCCTTTAAACAAAACAGGGATTGTTTGTCCATATATTGCAATATATTTAAGCTGGCCAACTACGTCAAAGTCATCCCATATCTGGCCAGTCTTATGCTCAATTTTATCTGATTCATTAAGAATTCTATTGCTTCATTATACATTTTACAAAGGGACTAAGTTTTACCAGCAACTTACTTGCTGCTTTCAAAGTAAAACTCCCAAACTTGGCTGCCCTTTTATTAGACACCAGTGGGATCACCTGACTATAGCTGGGAAGGGTGGGAGCTACAACACGCTGATGTCTTCCCAATATGCCCATATGCCCAATAAGCCACATTGGGCTGATCTAATTGTGGGTCCTATGGCCCACCGATTGGAACACAATGATGGGAATGCAGGTGGTCACACTAGCAACTACAAATAAAAAGTTCCCTCTGTACATTTTACATAAAACAGAATATGGGACCTGATAAGTAGAATGGCTATTTCATAAAATGGCATAAACGAATGTTTTGGAATTTTTTCAGTTAAGCCTTCTATTCTGCCTAGGCAATGAGACTTTACACAACAGTACATTTTGCAGATGTTTGAGACCCTAATTGTAATTTCAGAATTTATGTTCCCAATGGGTAATATCTGGTTATAAAACCATAGTGAGTTTGACAACCGCTGGAGTAAATTAATGTTATGTTTTAAAAAATTATTATTTTGCAATTGTGATATCAATATTTTACCATTGTGATATCACTCTGACAAGCAGCATCTGCAAAACTGTCAATGGAAACTTAAGGTAACAAATGTCATCCAAGAGTTATGTTTTTAGGTAAACTGCTACTTTTAAAGGAAAACTATACCCCCAAAATGTATACTTGAGCAGCAGATACTTATATCAAATTAAGTGGCATATTAAAGAATCTTATCAAGCTGGAATATATATTTAAGTAAATATTACCCTTTTACATCTCTTGCCTTGAACCACCATTTTGTGATGGTCTCTGTGCTGACTAGAAATACTACAATTCTAACTGTAACAGGAAGAAGTGTGGAAGCAAAAGACAGAACTCTGTCTGTTAATTGGCTCATGTGACCTAAAATGTATGGTTTGTTGGTATGTTTGTGAGTACAGTGAATCATACGATCCCAGGGGGCGGCCCTTATTTTTTAAACTGCCAGTTTTCTATTTCTGATTACCCAATGGCACATACTACTAGAAAAGTATATTATTATGAAAATGGTTTATTTACATGAAGCAGGGTTTTACATATGAGCTGTTTTATGCAATATCTTGTTATAGAGACCTACATTGTTTGAGGGGTATAGTTTTCCTTTAAGCTGCAAAAATCATATAATTCTCCATGCAAGCACTCATACCCATTTCATAAAGCAACAACATCTGTAGGAACTTGATCAGCCCCGGGGGATATGGAAAGAGTGTCACTTGGAAGAGGATACCTTAGTGCAAGGGTTATTTGAATAAAACTTATAATTGCAGCAGTAGTGTGTGGGTTTGTTTTTATTGGTGGGTGGTGAATTACTTGCCTCGAGTCTGTATAATTAGGATCCTATAAGAAAAGAAAACTAAATTCTGACAGCTTTTCCCGGAGTCATTAAACAGCCCATCAATAAAAATTGCTTAATTTGTGTGCCACTAGTCAGATTCCAAGGACAGTATAAAATATTGAAAAGAAGTGCTGCCTGCGCTCATGTACAACTGCCATTGTGAGGATAATCCCCCTTCAGCAGTCTAACTTGTAGCCAGTTTGTCTTGAAGAGCAGGCAACATGCAGATATAGTGGTATTAATTATACAGGTTCATGGTGTGTTCATTACGCAGATACAGACGCCGAGCTGCCTACGGCTGCTTATCATTATGCACAGACACACTGTGCAGTTTAGCTACACTTATGAATGGAATTTACAGAAAAATCATGGGACTCTACTCTAAAATGTAAAATATCTGAATCTACAAAAGGGTTTGTGATTCAATTTTGCCTGGAGAATGATCTAAATGTCATCTCAGCAAGTGGTCAGTATTGTATGTTGCTGGCTCTACAGAAAGGCAAAGCATAATATGCTGGCTCCACTTGCAGTTTAAGCATGGCCTTAGCTGACATTACAGGGCTGATGGCTGATTTATCAATGCTCCAATTTGGAAAAGAATCACTAGGCACAACCAACTTCATTACCGTATATACTCGAGTATTAGCCGTCCCGAGTATAAGCCGAGGTACCTAATTTTACCTCCAAAAACTGGGAAAGCTTATTGACTCGAGTATAAGCCTAGGGTGAGAAATGCAGCAGCTTCTGTTAAGTTTCAATCAAAAAATTGAGGATTTCTGCTCCCATTGGAGGTGCCGGTGTCTCGTTTTTGGATGCCAGCGACCATTCTTGGACGCCAGCGAATATTCTTGGAGACTATTCTTGGACGCCGGTGACTATTCTTGGACGCCGGCGACTATTCTTAGACGCCGGCTACTATTCTTAGATGCCGACGACCGTTTTTGCGCTTGACCCGAGTATAAGCCGAGGTAGAGTTTTTCAACATATTTTGGGGGCTGAAAAACTCAGATTATATTCAAGTATATAGGGTATTGCGAATCATGTTTATATATCAACTGAATGTATAAATGGAATATAACTGGATATATAGAAACTGAAAATCTGTTGGCGCACTATAAATACATGTTAATAATTTATTCAAAGTTGATTTTGGACACTGCAGCGACAATTTTTTTCTGGCAGTTGAAATAAGTTCTATTTATTGCCATTGCGTCTACGTATCTTCAGCAATGAAGTTGGTTGTGCCTAGTGATTCTTTTCCATCAATTAGAATAATAGCAAAAAGATGCAATGCTGACCCCTGCATCAAACAAACCATCAAACCCTGTAGGCATGTTTTTCAAGGGCTCACAGCAAGTTTCTGCTCAATAAACCTTACAGCATGACAATGATGCCTGAGGCTCTATGAGATATGAACATTTGCCTGAGGTCACACACAACTGGCAGAATTTTGTGGCTTAGTCTTCTATTAGGCTTTAATTTCCTGTCCTCCATCCATGCGTGAATTTCTGCATCTTTTTATTTTAAAAAATAATAATAAGACATCATCCACACATACAACTACTAAGAATTATCATCCTCTTGTCCTTCTTGACCTTCCTTCTGCTAATATTGCCCAGGCTTGGCTTGTGCATCCCTCCGATTCATTTTTATAACAAGAGGAATCTAGATACTCAAGAGTGCTCCTGTATGAATCACCATTTACTGCTCACCAAATTCTGCTGTAGCGGAAATAAAATAATACCGTTATGCATAGAAAATCAGCTCCAGTTTATTTGCAGTGTTTACATGCATTCATACTGTACCGGGATTGTTCATCGCAGAGAGAAGCAATGCTTTGACTGCCTCGCAGAGTTTAAATAATTTAACAAAACCAGATCCGGATTATTTTTAGCTTGCAATCCAATAAATAATGGGATTTGCATTAATGCAAAATGCAGTGCAAACACTGGGACGCTCTTTCAAGTGCCAAATTTGAATCCCAGTATTAACTTGTTGGAGAAGACACTATTGAGGTAATGTAATAAATGGAGGAAAGCTTGTACCAGGTCTAATAATCCAAAGCAAACAACCACTGTCTGCCATTAACTGGCCACTTGTTTGAAGGCAAACTTATCTGTTGCTATAGGTTACTAGACCTGGCAGGGTCAACCTGGCCCAGCGGGACACCGGGAATTCTCCAATAAAATTTTCTGGTGTTCAGAAAACCTTTTGCATCCTCTGGGTATGCTGATGTAAAAGACAGTGTAGGGAAAGATCCATTTTATACTCAAGGAGTCATTTGCAATGACCCTGGGTGCAAAGTGCTAGAGCACTTACACCCAGGCCATACAGGGCTCCTTTATGGCTTGCACCTGCCGTGGCTCTCAGACATGTAAGTTATGGGATAGATGGGGAGGTGGGATGCCTATGTACTACTTCCCTGTGTGAGTTCTTACCCTGGTGGTCTAGTGGGTCGGCGGGGATGCCCACCGCGGTGATCCTTCTCCTTTGCTTGCCGTTTCTCCTATGGCGCGCCCTTCCGGGTTTTACACATCGTGAGCGACATGACGTCATTGTGTTTGGCGCGAATTTTGAATATGTAAAGGGGCTTTGAATCCAAACTCATTATCCGTTGTTAGGTCTTACTTGTTTAGTTTCTTGGTACGATTCTCTGTCTGTTTGATTCCAGTTTTTGATCCTTGCCTGCCTGACTATTCTGAGCTCTACCGGTATTGACCCTTGCCTGCCTGACTATTATTTTAACGCTGCCGGTACCGACCCGACCTGATTGACCTTGCTTGAACTCCGCTTGTATCGACTACTGCCTGTCTGACCCTGCTTATTCTCCACCTGTCAGACCCCGGCCTGCCTGACTACACTTTTCGTCTATTCCCTGATCTGTTGCCTTTCGTCCAAAACCTTGGAAACGCACGTGCCCCTTAGCTCGTTCCGAACATCTGCTTTGCTCCTCTCAAGTTAAGACCTGGCGGCATCTGAGTAACTGAGGGCTCCTCCGAGGCCAAAGGTAGCTTAGCACTTGTTCTGAATTTAGGGAGCCGTACATGACACCCTGGCTGCGCCTCATGAATACATTCCTGTTGAGTGCAGTCAACACTGTATTCATGGGGCAGACATAGGTTTTTGATTTCCATTTTAGAGGGCGCAGGGCAGGGTGCAAATAAAGCATCTTGCCCTGCACTTTGTAAATGAGACTCTAACAGGTTGATTATCACAGGACACATTTAGAAAATGGCAAAAGTAACTGTTATTTCATATTTACTAGAGATGGATAAATGCACTGACTGTAGCATTAATGTGTCTGTGCCACAGAACCTAAAAATCAACTATTGTTTAGAACTTCAGAAATGTGTGTTTTTAATCATAGTCTGAAAGGGACTATAATATAATGATATTGACTTTGCCTGGGCAGCATTCTCCGGAAGCAGCCATAAGGAAAAAATACCTAATTTGCCAAACTCCCTGTATAAATAAATTCATCCTTATTAATTCCCTTATTGCATTTGGCTGCCCACGTCTGTTTAACAAGATCTCATTGCCTGACTTACTGCTGCCCTGAGCACCATCTTTTATTTTCCCCGTATATCAGAGTCACCCACAAAAATTGCTGAAGCATGGGCAATTTACAGATAGTGAACCGATGCAGCCAGGCCCGGATTTGCGGCAAGGCCGCATAGGCCCGGGCCTAGGGCGGCAAAGAAATAGGGGCGGCATGCCGCCCAGCCGCCGTTCAACCCCACCAGCTGCGCCGGCGTTTTTTCGCCGGCGCGCTGGGAAGGCGGGCGCTAGGACCGCGCAGCCGCCTGGTTGGACCGCGCGGCCTAGGGGTGCCGAGACATGAAATCCGGCGCTGGATGCAGCTCAGTAATGCACAAACACATTTCACTTTCTGTTATAAAGATATAATGGGTGAGAATCTAACTGTCCTGGATGCAGCTGCACATAAAAACACAAGCAAACAAAACATATTGGCAGGAAAATGTAAGAGGAATAGTCACATTTGTTCAGTTATTTTTAAATCAACATTTTAATTTCCTCTCCAAATTTATTGTTTATGTAAACAGTTTATGTGTGGGAACCTGGCAAGATTAATTTCCGTACGTATCACCATTGGAGTGCATTATTAAAGGTCTAGTCAGAGAAAGGAAAAGAAAATGCCTTATTACCTTTATACATTATGTTTGTCTGCCTGTCCATTCTTTGTCTGTATTTTTATTACCATTAGTTTGCATGGTATGTGCTTTTGTGGGCAATTCATGAATATGGATTATCTATGATTATTTATGAATATGGATTATTTATGATTAATGTTAAATCATAGACCAGTAAGCTTTCCCGTGCTCTTTAGATATTGGTTCCTCTGTGCTGATCTGTCCATTTACTGACCCATCCTGTCCCATGTCTTCCCCAGTTTCATCCATATTGAAGAACAGAAATGTCCTGTAAGCGACTTCTTCAAAATGTTCATTCTATCCCTTGTCTGCTTGAGTTCACACATTAGTAGATCCCTATACTTTAATGTGTTTATTAGATAGTACCCATGCTACTTGGTGTAACTCCAGAAACGCCTGTTCTTTCAAAGGTAGAGGCTAAGCCTTGATGCTATATACTCTAACCTGCTATTGTGCTTCTTTTCACTTAGCTTCTTTGTATCTCCTCTGCAGCTCTGTTTTAGACACAGTTAATTCTTGCTTTCAGGACCCTTCTTTGGGAAATTGCATCCCAATTGCATCCTTTTACTTTCCTTGTAGCCCAGTAATTATTTTCAGCTACATTCACAAACACCTCCTTGACTGTACCGCAATGCTTCCATTTTCCTATTGTCCCCCAGAAGTCTAAATCGGTTTGCCAGTTCAAATCTAAAGTCTATTTATCAAATATCGACTAGAATTTGGGTGCAAGTTTATAGCTATGAGAATACGAATGTAGAATCTTGTATTTCAATTCCAGCAGAGGGATCTGTATAGTACAGAGATGTATATTAAACAGTTAGGAGGCTGTGAGAATTGCTACTGGTTTAATTAAAAAAATCACCATGATTTTCCCACTACAACAGGGGTTTCTTATTCCCAGAAGATCCCTGATAATAAAATTTGACGAGTTTCAGAGATAGTGAGAGACAAGTAAATAAATCAATTGATGATAGGGAGAGACAAAGAGATGGATGATGATAGTTATATAGATAATAGATAGAAGATACAGTAGATAGATATAAAATAGATAGATAGATAGATAGATAGATAGATAGATAGATAGATAGATAGATAGATAGATAGACAACTAGATAAATATATGATAAACATAAAGATAGACAATTAGATAGAATGGTTTTGGTTGTAGGTAGCATGTATAAGTCTCTAGGTCTTTTTTTTTAACAGGCAATCATAACAGCTGGTGTATTGACAGGTTCAGTAAAACACTTGTTTCACTGTCCAACTGCTTTGTGTGGTATTTGTGTGGTGTTTGTCTGTGCATCCAATTGCGGTTTTTAGGAGAGAGGCTTTGTAGTATTGTATTATATTGGGTACTCAAAGAGCTCCATTAGATTTAGTTCTTGGAGCACCTTAGATGTTATATGTAGTGATGGGTGAATTTATTTGCAAGGCATGAATTTGCTGCAAATTGACGCATTTTGCTGCCTTGGAATGTTTTCGCGAAACTGCAGGGAAAGTTCACCTGCAAAATATTTGGCGAGACAAAAAAAAAAAATTGTCCTGTGTCAAAATTGTCCCATGAATAAAAATTGTCCTCTTGTCAAAATGATTCAGATGCCCATTGATCTTAATGCATTTGGACAAAATAGTCGCGTGTAAAAAAAATTGTCACTCGCCCTTTGACTTCAATACGATTTTTTTCAGCAAAGCAAAACGGGACAGCTTTGCTCATTATTTGTGTTTATTAATCCAGCCAAATAAACAAATTTGATTGCATTTCTAATGTTTTGGTGGTAGGAGTCGCATTTGTATTGTCCTAAAGTAATATATCTATCTATCTATCTATCTATCTATCTATCTATCTATCTATCTATCTATCTATCATCTATCTCTATCTATCTATCTATCTATCTATCTATCTATCTATCTATCTATCTATCTATCTATCTATCATCTATCTATCTATCTATCTATCTATCTATCTATCTATCTATCTATCTATCTATATATATATATGGAAAAGCATTCAACTTGGTGGCAGTGATTCTGCAGCATATCTATTTTCAGGGGAAAATTATATATTTTTTTGAAGGATACAATCCTTCTTCTCCTCCTAAAGTGGTGGAACCTTTTGATCTATCAAGAGGCCTTTATACTGTATAAACGCTGAATCTATGGCATTGGGACAAATCTTTTATGTTTGTTGGCATGTAAAAGTGTAGATCCTAGTTTCCTTATTATTATTATTTCATATAAAAGCTAATAATGAAAGTCATGCTTATAGCATTTGGATCCAGGAAATGCATCTCTCCAGCTTTGCTCCACTCATTTTCCCAATCGCTACTGTTGTCTTGAAGTGGTTATTGTCAGACAGAGGCCATAACAAGCGATTCTGTGTGTGGAACAATAAACACTAAACTGAGGTTTTTGTTTGCTCATACTGTTATACGCTGCTTTTTGTTCCACCATCAGCTATGTGGCTGATGAAACCAACCCAAGGTACATTTGAACATTGCTCCAAGCTTCTGTTTTGGCTGCACAATTTGTATTTTCTTGAATTTGGAAAATTACCGGAATTGTGCTAAACCTTTATTTTCTACTAATGTTCTGAAACAGACAAGATACGTTCATGTACTTGTCTGCTCCGTATGAGCTCTGGCATAACAGGTTATCTTCTTGCGCTTCAGTTATCATAACTTATAATGCATGGGGAGGAGGTCATTTATACAGAAGGCTTGCAGTGTGCAAAACTATTGTAATGCTCTTCTCCCTGACATATTCCTGGCAGGAGTAATCTAGACCATTGGCATGGCAGCAGAGGCTCCCAGTTACTCCATGCTTTTATTAAGTACTGTGGAAGTCAGTCAGAAGAATGACCAACACCAGATATTTGAAAGGGCCACAAAGGCAAGGGCCTAGCTGTGCAACTTGTTAGGAGCAGCAAACAACACTAATACTATGGTGGCCTGTGGGACACATCTGGCCACAGATTCAAGCAGGGAAGTGTGCACAGCTTTGCGTCAGATATGATAGCAATACTACCTGGTTGAAATAGTAAGTCCAACTCTTAAATAACTTGGCCACCAAGGAAATGCATGTACCTTCTCCTATGGTTAGCCACGCCAGTAATATCGGAGCTTGATGGGAATTATCCCCACCTTCATTATGACCAGCATCCCTTCCATTTAAGCTAGGAATAAGGTGCAGGAAAAATGTGACTGCCAGTTCACCCAGAAATTGTATATGAACCAATCAGGCTTGGTTTTCTAGAACAGCTTAGCTACCCATATTAGAGGACAATAAATACTAAGGGGGTCATTTATCAAAAGTCCAAATTTATCTCAATATTTTCTGCTACAAACAACGATCAAATCCGCTCGAGTTTTTTAGGCTTATTTATTATTACATTTTCCAGAAAATTTGCTTTGTGGGAGAAAAATCAGATTTTCACATTTTTTCAGATTTTTCGTCTGAATTTTTTCAGATTTTTCACCCTAAAACTCAGTATAACTATTAACTATTGCACAAAACCCCAGAGCCCATCAAAAAATCATTGGGACTTCTCCCATTGGCTTAAATGCAACCTCGACAGGTCTGAGATGCTGGATTTTCTGATTCTGACTTTTCCATCCTCTGGGTTTAATAAATTCCGAAAAATCCGTGATTTTTTGCATTCAGAGTTTAGTAAATAACCCCCTAAATATATAATAGATATCATGTGCTGTATACATATAAAATGTAAAAATTATGAAATATTTTAAGTATTTATATTACTTTAGTATGGTGTAACTGATAAACCCTAGCTGTTGATGAACCCTAGCTGCTGATGGACTGCAATTATCTTATAACAGCTAGTTGGCAATGACAACAGTACACGCTCATTGGGAGGTGGCGTAGTGATGTCTTATGGGAACTAACCATTCTTTCTCTGTATATCTTCATTTCTATATAACAGAGAGGGAGTTGAGATATTGCTTCTGGCCTAACCGGAGACATCAACACCAACACTATAACGCCTCTGGTGGCTGCACATAGATATTGCCATGTCTTTTCTCTCAATAGAGAATGTTTCAGCCATGGCAGCTCTCACAGTATAAATGCAAAAATACACAGGGAAGGGGCTGTTCTCTTTAAACGGTAATATGAATCTTTATACTGTGATTCACTTTTAGGTTAATGGACAATAAATGATAGTGAAATGCTTATAAAGACTGCATATGTTTTCCTTCTAATCTTAAAACACCATAACCATGATCCATTATGGAAAAAACAGATGAGAGCAGCGTCTGTTGAGTACGGTTGAGATTATGAATTGCTGATATGTAATAAATATATTTATGTAAATATATATTTACCAGATTATTTGCTTTTTAGTTAAGATTACAGCTTTACTGCTAGCCTGTCAACAGAACAAGCACTATATTATACCGTAATGGCATCACTAGCATTAGATACTATCTGCCAATTCATATTTGTCATTGTTATGCAGATTAATAGTCTTTGTTATGTATTTACTAACTTGGATAGTAAATGCACATACCACAGAGCAGCGTTATTGTTTTAATAACTCCCGAGCCTTATTTTGAGGCTCAGATATGCCGCCTTCCGTTGCTTTCTAAAATCCATCTCGAGTGGTTTGTGCGATTAAGGCTGGAGGTGAAGGCGGCAGTTGGAAAGCAATTATGCACATGAAGCATGAAACGCTTGATAAAGCCCTCTACACTTTCTCCATAATAAATGAGTTGCTCAAACTGCAAAACTCACCTCAAATAGTTCATTTGGTACCAGGGCAATCACTAGTGCCTAATGTTAAAGGATCCGAAGCCTGTCCAGGTTCATAAAGAGAATCCGAGAAGGACATACTAATGAGAGAGAGGCTGAAGATGCGGAAAAGAAATGTACTGTAGTTGTTGGTTAGTTGGTCCATTTCCTACTGGACTGACCTAGCGTGACAAAGGTTGGAGGCTGCTTAAGCATCACTTGGCCTGCATTGGTAAAAGGATTTTATCTCACACATTCCAGCCTTTTCTAATAATTATATCCCTCAGCAGATTGCTGCTTCTATCCTACACTACACATTCTGCCTATTCCATGGCATACATTCTAACCTTTCTGTTCTGAGCAATCTAGTCCTGCTGTCCCTTCACATGTTCTATTCGGCCTGTTTTATTTTACATCTTCTAACTCTTCTATCCCACACATTCTAGCCCTTTTACGGTGCACATTCTAATCATTCTATCTCAAATATCTCAGCAGTCTATTCCTTTAAAGGGAAACTATTATGAAAATGAAAATTTAATATAAGCTTCAGTATACTGAAATAATAATAATAATCAAGTTTACCTTCACTATCCCTCTCTCAACATCTGTTTCTCTTCATTCTCTCTTCATGCAGCAGTTGGGTGTCAGATAATCATTGACAGTTAAGGTGGCCATACACGGGCCGATAAAAGCTGCCGACAGACCGTGTCGGCAGCTTATTGGCCCGTGTATGGGGGCCCCCGACGGGCTTCCCCGATCGAGATCTGGCCGAAAGTCAGGCGGATCTCGATCGGATGGGTTTAAAAATCCCGTCAGATCGCGGCCGCATCTGTTCGTTGATGCGGTCCCGCGATCCGACCGCCCGTTTGTGAATGCTAGAATCCGATCGTTGGGCCCTAGGGCCCACGATCGGATCTGCCCGATATTGCCCACCTCAAGGTGGGAATATCGGAGGGACATCCGCTCGTTTGGCGACATTGCCAAACGAGCGGATCTATCCATGTATGGCCACCTTTATATTGAATATATCTTATAGGGAGGTCCTTTTGCCTAGAAGATGTATTAGAGCGGCACCGTGCAGAAGGCTTTCTCTTTATTATTTCATGCTCGATTATTTTTTCTAGATTATCGACTTAATGACTTTTTCTGTCTCTTCTATACAGGTGATTCTGATATTAACCAAATACTACCATGCGGATATGGGGAAAGTTCTGGAGAGCTCTTTATGGAGGTAAGTTCTTTTCCTATTCTTTCTTTCAAAATGTTTAGGCAGGAATGTTAAAGGAGAAGGACAGTCATTGGGGGAGCCAAATGTTAGGCACACTCAAGTGAATGTATTTACTGGCTCAATTCTGAATTGAGAAAGTCAGTCGGATGACTGGTGAAACGTCTTCAAGAAAAGCACAGCAAGTCCAGTTGATTTGACTTATTTCTACAGATATACCATGACTAGTGATGGGCGAATTTATTCACGAGGCGCAAATTTGCGGCGAATTTACGCAATTCGCCACTAGCGAATAAATTTGTGAAACACCGTGAAAATTCGCCGGCATCAAAAATGGATGAAAAATGGACGATAAATGGCGAATTTCACGTGAAATTTGCAAATTTTTAGGCGAAGCAAAACGGCGCAAATTCGCCCATCACTAACCAAGACCTGAATGAATGAGAATCTTCACAAAGAAATTCATAAATATTATAAAATACAGCTGCAGCATTCGGCATTTTGCCAATGTATTACTTAATATAATTGTATTGCTCCCCCCCAGATATAATTGTGCTGCTTGATTGCAGTTTAATACTGGCCACTTATTAATTTTGGATATTCTTCTTGCACCAGCTTGTCTAATATGTTTTGTCGGGCACTTGCAACATGAAGGACTCATTGCACTATTTTACTATCCTAACTTGTTGCAGAACTGTACGTTCCATGCAGGATTCTGCCACTTTGCTGAGAAATGTGACTAAGTAAATTGAGAAAAAGAACTGGGCAGCAAATTGGCAAATGAGGTTCAGTGTTGAAGGATTATAATGTAACATAAATGCTAGTGTGTTGGGTCCTTTTTAACAGAAAAGGATTTGGGATTTTTGTATTTGAATATGGCTCTGGACCCCAGTACTTAAAGTGATATTGACACTAAAAAAACACTTTTTAAAATATGAATGTACATTAAAAGTTACCTATAGGTCATGTTGATTGGTTTTTGCTGAGAGATTTGTTTTTGTAATCAATTTTTAGTTGAAGTTTCTAAACCTGACTGTTTTGCCAACCTGACTGTCCCATCTCAGAAGGCATTTTAAAGGGCATGTAAAAGGCAAAAAATAAAATCCCATTTTTACTTTATATTTTCTCCAATATACTTTAATTAAAAAATGTGTACCGTTTTTTTTTATAAGAAACCTGACTGTATGCAGTGAAATTCTCCCTTCATTTACTGCTGTGTATAGGAATTGTCAGACGGTCCCTAACTGCTGAGCAGGGAAACAATTATACTTATGAACAGCAGGGGGAGCCCCCACCTTACTTCCCAGCCATGCAGAACTCAAGCAGCTTTGTTTATGACGATCCCTAAGCAGCTCAGATCACACTGAGCATGTGCACAGTCTTAGTCTTGCAAAGATGTTTAACAAAGTTACAAGATGGTAACCCCCTGTAGCCAACTTTGAAAGCATAAATTATTTGTTTGATTAGGCTTGTGGTGCAGAAAGTTCATGGTTATATTTAGTATACAAAATACAGCATTTCTAGCCTTATTCTATTTTGGACTTTACATGCCCTTGGAGGACATTTTAAGCATTTAAATATGAGTTTGATTAATAGGGTTGTGCTGAACATACTTTTTGCCTCTTTTAATCATGAATGGAAAGCTATAGTTTTTGCTATTTCTTGATCAAAATAGAGATGGAAACTCCTCCATATTTGGTCTTTGTGAAGCAGATAGTTAGACTAATAATGCACAACCCCCTTTCCTCTACCCACTGCTTTGTCTTGTCTGATGAACTGCGTGCAACTGCACCTATTGTTGTTGGGGAACCCTGGAGCCATTCCAGATGTGGTGCTAGCTCCAGGGTTCCCTAAGAAAGATGTATCATTAGGCACACCAGAATTGTACCCTGAAAATCAAAAATGTGCTACAGAATTGATACAACCATGCAAAACTCAACTTGCACCAAATTTGTCTCAAAAAGCAAGTGCAGTTGTGCCGAATTGTGGCAGATTCATCTTAGAATTCATTGATACATACATAATTGTCTGCTGTGTTGGGATTTGTAGTGTAACATTGTCTTCTTCCTGTGAGCAGCCATAAGGGCTTTGCTAGGCAATGCTTCCGGTTTCAGGGACAGGTGCTTTTTGGAGCCTTCCATGTGGAACAGAATTACCAGATGTCCGTAGTCATCAATGTGCATCCATTCAGCTGTAGAGACTGGGAGCTGTAGTTTAGGAAGATGTAAACAGCTACACGCTCCCGTGTCCAAAAGCACCCAAAGACTTCAAAGGGGAATGTTCTAGAATGCAAAATGCCTCACTTGGGATTTTATTGGAAAGGACATATGGAGGAAAGGCAGCTCCCCACATGCTAGATATTTGCTTCCTTTGTGATCCGAGGGATCTGGATGACCTCAGCCTCCATGGTCCGTATCCACATCTGTTTCAGTGTTTGAAGAACTAGCACAATGGCAAAAAAACGTGTTTCACGACGATGAGGAAAAACATCAGTCTTACAGTTCTGGGACATAGGGAGAGTAGAAAGTGCTGTGCAACTTACATCCTGAATGGCTTCTTTTTGAAGGGCAATGCATTGTCTCCACCCTTTGTAGCACCAATATCTATCAGGCACAATTTCAGCTAATTGTCCTGTCCATGTAAGGAGTGTGTGGCCTGTGGGTATTCACATACATGACCCTCAAATAAATAGGCAAGTACAACATACAAGGCTCCATTAGTTGACTTATGTCAACTCACATGGGTTATTCATGAATCTTATCTTAACTTATGAAATGTGTACAATCCACATTCAAAGTCCTCCTATATAAATCTGAAGCATTGGAGCAAGATACATGGCCGAGCCAGGGCTAGGGCAGAATGGGTGGAACTGGGGCAGAATGAGCATGTGTTAGACATGGCTTAGATGACCCCAGATGCCTTTGGCATCTTTTAGTGTATTGGAAATTTTGCACCCTTTAATTCTCCAGCACTTGCATCTACCCACAAATAAATAAGTCCCTAATGCTCTATAATGCATGGAACTTTCTATTTACAGCTCCTGAAGAAAATAGCAAAGACATCTCAACATTCATAAATGGAGTGAAGCTTTTAGGTAAAGCTAAATTGGTAATGCTGTTCATTCTCTGCTTTCAGTCAATATATGCAATACTGCAAATAACATTTGAGTATTTAAGTATATAACTGTGTGCCTGAATATTGATATACAGACTTCACAGAAGAATGCACTAGAGAATCTGCTAACCCTTCTTGAGCACAAATAAATAATTTACCACTTCTATATCTTCTAGTCTTGGCCCAGATTGGTCCATGTTCCAGCACTTTGCCTTTATCCCATCCATTCTTGTGTTGAAATTGTATAATAAACTTCATTTTATTCTTGTGAAAGGCCAAAGGCCCTGTCAGTCATAAGAAACAACTTTATAATACCCGTTACCAGGTGCTACTTTCTTAATAGCAGCCCTTTTTATGATTCACTATGATTATGAAGTTAATGTTGAATCATAACTATTTGAAGGGATAAACATGAAATGGGAGTGAGGGGAAGAAAAACTGGCAAACTGGGGAAGGTGGAGTATTAGGAGAACCCAAGACTAGTGATGGGTGAATTTGCGCCGTTTCGCTTTGGCGAAAAATTTGCGAAATTCGCGAAATGGTGAAAAATTTGCGAAACAGCGTTTTTGACGCCGGCTTCCGTTTGTGCGTTTTGCGAATTTATTCACTGGCGGCGAATCGCGCAAATTCTGCGCGAATTCGCGCCTGGTGAATAAATTCGCCTATCACTACCCAAGACAAGGGAAAGAATAAAAAAGGTAATTGGCTCAGAGACAAAATGGAAAATGAGGAAATAGAGGAAAGGTGGAGAGGCAGGGATGGAAGGTGAAGAGGATGGAAATATAACTAAATGGATAGGAAAAACAATGATTCAAAAAGGGTAAAATGACTAGAGAATAAAGGAGGAGGAGAATAAAAGCTTGGGAGAAGAAAGGGGAGCAATTGTGGAGTAAAGTAACAAATGAAATATGAAACAGGAGGCTGAGAAAAAGGAAAGAGCTAAGAGAGAGATGGATATTAGTATATAATTATAGTATATTGAACATATTTAATCAAGTAGGAAGAAGTGCTGGGAGAAAAAAGAGAATGTGAGAAAGTAAAGAATAAGAGAAAGAGTGGTAGGGGATGAAAAAGATAATGAAAAGTAAGCAGTGGGGGCCATAGGGGAAATCTAAATGGGAGTCTAAGGGGAAGTTACAGAATAGAATAGAGACAGAAGGAGTAGACATACAATGTGTGGGGAGAAGGGATAATTTGTAGAGGAGCTGAAATAGAAGGGACAGCATGACATGGGAATGAGTAGAAGAAGATGTGAAGTAGAGAAAGGTGAGGAGCCTGTTTAGTTGGGTAAGAGACACAGTAGAGGGAGAAGCATGGATGGAAGACAAAAGGGTGAGAGTAGGAATGGAAAAGAAGCAAAGAGAGAATGAACTTAAGAGATAAAATAAGTTTTAGGAAGAAATAGTGGATGAAAGTCACCTACCAGGAAGGATTCAGTCAGAGGAAGTGAGAGTTAGGTAAGGAAGGATGACTATGGGTGAGAATGAAGGAGAGGCAGAAAAGCTATAGACACAGAGTCTAAAACCAGGAGCCATATAGAAAAAATACGTCTTTAGGGACAGAATAGATGCATATCAAGGAGTATTGCAGCAGGATCCTACCATCTCTGAAATGAAAATATCTCCTTTTTTTAATCCCATTACCTATAATTTGTATTGTTGCAAAATGGAAATGACCCTAGCAACCATGAATTGGATGAATGAATAAGAGACTGAAATATGAATAGGAGAGGCCTGCATAGAAAGGGGAGTAATAAAAAGTAGCAATGACAATAAGGGGCAAATTTACTTATGGTCGAATATCAAGGGTTAATTAACCCTCGATATTCGACTGCCGAATGGAAATCCTTCGACTTCGAATATCGAAGTCAAAGGATTTACCGCAATCGTTCGATTTGAAGGATTTTAATCCATCGATCGAACGATTTTTCTTAACATTGACTTCGGTAGGTTTTAGGTGGCGAACTAGGGGGTCAAAGTTTTTTTTCGAATGGTCGAATAGTCGAACGATTTTTAGTTCGAATCGTTTGTAGTCGTAGTCGAAGTAACCAATTCGATGGTTGAAGTAGCCAAAAAAAACATTTGAAATTCAAAGTTTGTTTTATTCTATTCCTTCACTCGAACTAAGTAAATGGGCCCCTTAATGTGTAGCCTCAAAGAGCATTTGTTTTCAGTGATCCCCATTTGAAAGCTGGAAAGAGTCAGAAGAAGAAGGCAAATAATTCAAAAACTATAAAAAAGAAGAAATGAAGGCCAATTGAAAAGTTGCTTAGAATTAGCCATTCTATAACATTCTAAAATGTAACTTAAAAGTTAACCACCCCTTTAAGCTAAAAAAAACTTGGAATAACTCGAATGTAAACTTCGGCATCTAAAAGCTTGCAAGGTCACATAGAAGTCAATGGGAGCCTTGCTAGACAAAATTCGATCTATTTATTCAATGTATTCAAGTTTTTTTCTAAAATTGTATTCATTTGAGTTTTTTCAATAAATTAAGCAGCAGTCTTTTTTTAAATTGGGAGTTTATTTGAAATAGAAAAAAAAAACCCACACTAATATGAATTGTCATAAATAAGCCCAACATTTTGAAATATGAATAAAAAAATTTGCGGCTCGTCAAAAAAAATTTGACGTCCATAGACTTTAAATGCAACATGTGCTCACATTCCACTTAAGCATCCCTAACAATTCATGGAATACTAAGACTTTTCTATTGCTACCTTCAAATGAGTTCAAATCTTGTTGGTAATATCAACCCTGAGTCAAGGGGCCAATAGAAGAAAAAGCTCATCCTAATAATAACGCTAGAGCAATGAAGCCAATTGAATTTTACTGCCTGCCTTAAACATGTTCCAGACCATGGGAAGGATGTCTCAGGCTAAAACTTACTTATCCTGTGATTTTCTAGACCAGGAATACTTAAAGGGATACTGTTATGGGAAAAAACATTTTTTTGAAAATTAATCAGTTAATAGTGCTGCTCCAGCAGAATTCTGCACAGAAATCCATTTCTCAAAAGAGCAAACAGATTTTTTTTATAATCAATTTTGAAATCCGATATAGGGCTAGACATATTGTCAATTTCCCAGCTGCCCCAAGACAAGTGACTTGTGCTCTGATAAACTTCAATCACTCTTTACTTCTGTACTGCAAGTTGGAGTGATATCACCCCCTCCCTTTCCCCCCCCAGCAGCCAAACAAAAGAACAATGGGAAGGTAACCAGATAACAGCTCCCTAACACAAGATAACAGCTGCCTGGTAGATCTAAGAACAATACTCAATAGTAAAAACCCATGTCCCACTGAGATACATTCAGTTACATTGAGAAGGAAAAACAGCAGCCTGCCAGAAAGCATTTCTCTCCTAAAGTGCAGGCACAAGTCACATGACCAGGGGCAGCTGGGAAATTGACAAAATGTCTAGCCCCAGGTCAGATTTCAAAATTGAATATAAAAAAAATCTGTTTGCTCTTTTGAGAAATGGATTTCATTGCAGAATTCTGCTGGAGTAGCACTATTAACTGATGCGTTTTGAAAAAAAACATGTTTACCGATGACAGGATCCCTTTAACCTATAGGTATGGACCCAAATACAAGTCCCCATGCTATTTAGTGTGGGTCCCCATGATCCCCATGGTCATGGGATGTTTCTTCCTATATACAGTAAATACTATATAAAAAAAATAAAATAAGATACAGTTGTCCAGTTGAAAACCCAAACCAATATTTGGGTTGTCATTGTCAACTGGATTTATTGCCTTAATTTGGGTCCCTGAATTTCTTAGAACAAGACAGAAATTACGTTTTTCTGCAGAACAAGGGAGGCAACATAGGGTTAAAGATTAGAAATCCGGCAAATTTTTTCTGAGCTGAAGCATCTTCTGAAGAAAAGCGGGCATTTGGGATTCAAAGACTGGAATGTCAGGAGCATGCGTATATTTCCTATATTTGATGTTGTCCGCTGAGCTGTGTTATCTCTGTGCCGCTATGAAATATTCTATGTGGTGCTGTTAGTTCGGGTTTTCTTGTAAATATGTTCTTTTTTTCCTTTTGAACTCGGCTGTACTTATCAGGCAATGTGCATATTTGCTTGTTTACTGCTCAAGGCATTTGAAATCCCCTTTCTCTTTACTTTCTTCTTAAGTACTAACTATCTAGCAGCACAAACGCCTAGCACCGCCGAATACAATTTGTGGCTAAGTGATATGGCTCTAGTCAATGTGATAAATTCATTTAAATTATTACTTCTCTTTTAATTAATGATATGGACTGGAACTGAAACATTGAACCTATGCTCAAGGTGTAATACGGATTCATTTACAGTATGGCTCTTACATTCAGATATTTTTACTTTGGTGCTTGTGAATAACGTCTGATGGGGCTTTAATTTGATTTGGCTAAAGGCTAAACAAAACAGGAACCCTAATCAGAATAAAAGATTGCCATCCAAATAAGAATGTGCTGGTGTGTTGCCCAGTGTTATAAAGGCAGTGTTTTTCGCTCTCTTCATCTTTTAAAGTTGACATTTGAGTTTGAGTTTCGTCATGGCCAACATTAGTTCAAAAGCAAGGTTAGAGGCCTTCGGACTGGGCCCTTAGAGGCAGTGAACCATGCCCCCCTAGGGAGGTTTACCTGCTCCTTACTCCTTACTAGTGATGAGCAAATTTTCCAACAGCAATGGATTTACTGTGAAATGTGTTCTTTCTACTTTCATCAACATTTTATCCTCAGTTAGGGGCTTATCTGATACATGGGGCCAAAGGAAGGTCTTAAACTTACCCTGGAATTTCCCTTTTATATCCAACACTGGGCCCGATTCAGTTCAGTGAGAAAAGGTTATCTCGTGTTTTATCATGTGAAGAGTCATGGACGAGAATTACAGGAGAAATTTTTCAGTTCCGGTTTTTCCCCCATAGACTTCAATAGAGTTTTCATGTGATAAACCACAAGTATTTCTGAATTGAATTGCATCGTCTCAAATCGAATTTCGGCCCTGACTTTTCACTGGATTGAATCTGGCCCATTGTATCAGTCTCCTTTAAAAAGAAAATGAGATGCCATCCAATACTTTGTTCGCCTGTAGGGTTACTACTACCGCAATTGGGAATGTGTCTGTATAGTTGATTACAGTAAATCAATTTTTGTAAAAAAAAAAAAAAAATTAAAACATTGAATCTGTGGTGAATATCATTCATACAACACATACATTAAGACACTGGGATTGCGTTAGACAAATGTCCAATAATGGCACATGCTCATATTGTTGTACCAATGTCCTACCATTGTTATGTTCAAGGCTGTTGAACTTAATACACACTTTTAACTTGAGGTAGTCATCCATAAAATAAACCCATCCTCCCCTTGAGCTCCATAACTGCAGTTCTAGGCATCTCTCCATGCAATCTATGGGTAGCAGTTGGGATACCAAGAATCAAATCTGCTCCAACAGAATAAACAGCTCATGGGGAGTGACTATTTTGACCCAGATATTTAGTATCAGAACAGTCTATAGCGGTAAATATATGTTCAGAAGAATCTCATAAACAAAACACAATACTATCTAATTGATGTGATACTTTGGATCTTTGGCCACTGATATAATCACATGAGATGGTGGTGGTATAAACCTATTGGCCAATCTACTCCAGCTGTAGTTTTCTACACAACCGATATGTGACCTATCCAATCTGATGTTGACAGATTCCATTGTTGTGGTTTCCGAGCATTTGTTTTGGTTTTTGATGTGGCTTTATGGGATTCCAACTTGGTTGAGCGATTGGGACAATCGCTTAATATCTGTCGGCGTACAGTCCCTTTTTGTGTATCAGAATAAATTAAATAATAATGTTAAGGATCTACAGCCAAGACAGTACAAGAATTCAACAAGTCAACCAGGCATTATTCAGACCTAGCGTTATTGTCAAGTAACAGCGCTGGCTAATCATTTTGGCTACAGCAGATGACTGAATGGGAGCCAATAGCTTCCTTGGAGATATTGGTAAGCTGAGCATGTGTTGAGACATCCAGGCAGTAGCAATATTTTTGATGCTAGCATATTGTTAAACGCCAACAAATTACCATTCCAGCACCGCAACAGCTGGAAGATGTAGGTCAACAACAAGTGAAGAACCACAGATTGAACATGGATCCAGTTTCAGCAGAAAATGTGGCTTGATCTCGCACCAACCAAGGATATGACGGCATGTTCCCCTTATGCTCTGTTGACACAGATTACTGGAGAACATAATACCTCGAACTGCAAAATATTACGTGAATACAATGTTTTGGGCTGTTGAAATGTTTGTGCATCTGATCAAATGCCAGAGATTTCCCTCTATCGTATTTCACTTGAATTCGTTATTTACTGTCTGGCTGGTGTTAAAGGCAACTTGTCACTACCAAACAACTTAATTCTATTTAACGTCGATGAATATTTCCCCCCCTTTGTTTGGTTTAACTTTTTTTTCCCATGTCTAGTGGTACAAGTGTAATTTGATTCACAAGAGAACGGGAGATCTAAGATTGTTGTAGGCTTCTGTTTTCAGCACCATATCAGCCCCGGTAATGAGGATCAAAAAAGAGTCTGTACCTCAACAGTATTTATAAGCTGTTCCATTTTTGTACAGTACTACCATTATTATTATTACTAATAATGATAACCATAATGATGCACTTTTCCCAGCCATTGGCAGTAAACGTGATTCAGCTCAAGGTTATTCTGCATATGGAGCCTTATTTATCTGCATATTTATATATGTGACTACTTGCAATAATGAGAATACACATTACAATATCTATATGAGAAATGTTTGTTTGGGTTTAGCAAGGCACAGCTCTTACATATTTGTGGCACGGGAACACGTTAATGCTACCCAGGAAGAAAGGCATTTTACCATAGTCCATAGTTTGTAAAATATATTGGGGGCAATGGAATAAATAAATGGGGTTATATTGCACTATATATCCCTTGAAAGGGTCTCCTTTTCTGAGCAAGGTATACTTGACAGGGTCAGTGTCAGGTTTTTGCACTATTTTAGCCAATATCAACCCCTGATGTTCTCTCATTCCCAGTGAGCACTCTGGTTTTGGGATGAAAAGGCAGCAGAGCACACAAATTAACCTTATTGCATGAAATGTAGTTTATAGATCAGCAAAAGCATTGTCAAAGACAGCATAACTCTTATAACCAGAGCACAATCAAAATTTGTGCCACAACTTACCAGCCTCCTCTGCCGACCAAATCCACTTCTAAGGTGTATACTGTACATACAGATGCAGCTCCAGAACAGCCAGCTACCCATTAATTCCAAAACTCCCCTCCTAAACTATCCATTGGGCCCTAAACCCAGCCACCCCCTGTATCTGGCCAGATCAAAATACACAACATGATAGGCAGGCGAGACCCTTTACTGGGCTGTTTACAGATTTATTCTTGCCTATACTGTCATTGTTTCTAGCCATAGCCTTTCTTTCCACCTCCCTAAGGTCTCCTATTGTGTTATAATAACCTAATCAGAGGCCAGAAGGAGGCAGGGCCTAGTAGCCCTGAGGGTATAGTGGGATGTTATAGGCAAGACAAGTCGAGAAGGGGACTTTCATTAACTCCCTGTATTTACTTGAAGGTGTTGTTTAATTAATCAGGCTATGCAATCCCTTGCACTAAGCAAGAGTTCTTAGAAAATGTGAATGTTTATATGCTCTTAAAGGAACAGTAACTCCAGTAAATGGTATTTTATAGAAATACTGACACCAGAAAATAAACTTTTTTAATATCTATCATAACGTTACCTTTGAAAGCTATTTAAAATTTTTCCATAAAAGTATCAGCCTGATGCTTTTACATGAATTTTCTTACCCCCTTTTTCCCTATGAGGGGGCTGCCATATCTGTGCAGCAGGAGTCCGTTAGCATTAGAAACTTTAACTGACAGGTTGAGAAGGGACAGTCAGGTTAACAAAACAATCAGGTTTATGAACTTCAAGTAACAATAACTTACAAAAGCAGAACTATCATTCAAAAACGATCAACATGACCTATAGGTAAATTTTCATGTAGATTCTTATTTTGAAATAAAGGAACAACAATATAATTCACTGTTGCCCTGCACTGGTAAAACTGGTGTGTTTGCTTCAGAAACACAGCTGTAGTTTATATAAAAAAAGTTGTGGTTTAGCCATGGGGGCAGCCATTCAAGCACAGGATACACAGTAGATAACGGATAAGTACTACTATAGTTTATATAAACAAGCTGCTGTGTAGCCATGGGGGCAGCCATTCAAGCACAGGATACACAGTAGAGAACAGATAAGTACTACTATAGTTTATATAAACAAGCTGCTGTGTGGCCATGGGGGCAGCCATTCAAGCACAGGATACACAGTAGATAACAGATAAGTTCTGAAGAATCCCATTGTATACTACAGAGCTTATATGTTCTGTTATTATATATCTGCTGTGTATCCTGTGCCTTTTCTCCTTTTCAGCTTTGAATGGCTGCCCCCATGGCTACATAGAAGGTTGTTGATATAAACTTAGTAGAGTTTCTGAAGCAAATACAGTGCAGCCCAATAGTACATTATATTTTCATTACTTTAAAATACCTTAATTTTTTGGTGTTACTGTTACTTTAAATGAATATTCCTTTAATTCTGCATGCATGCCTCCATGTAATTTTCTACCCAGTTTAGCCAGTACAACAATCATTCCAAATCCAGCACTGAGTGACTTCCAATACACGAATACAGTCTTTATATGTGCATATGTTTTAGGTTTGCAGCCGCTCTCCATTCCTTGCTTGTGGTCTTGTAGTGCAAACAGGTAGATCCATCTGAGCAGATATACTGTATTCTCTTTCAATGCACTGGTATCTACGCAGCCCAGCAATAAATCAGTTTCCATGTAGAATTATGTATGGCAGTTGTTCACTTCGCTTGTACAGTTCAGTGGTTCCAAGTGGAGCTCCCAGTAATTAGCTGCTGTGCATGAAGCTACAAGATAAAGTGAGTACAGATTCTGTGCTCTTGCCCATCGCCATGCCTAAAGCTATTCTAGCAGAACCACAATACACCTTGTAGTTTCCTATTTTCCTCTGTTTATGTACATATACACAGTGCAGAAGCTGTAAAGAATTCCTCTCCTTGTGTTAAACAAATATTTGATGCATACTATTACATTAACTGCTCTGCATAAGACTCGTGTCCCCATAAATCTGTAGGATTAGTCCTAGGCAACGTTATAGAAAATACTCAGTTACGGGTATGGGATCAGTTATCCGGAAAACCCCGTTATCCAGAAACCTCCAAATTATGGGAAGGCCACCTCCCACGAACTCCATTTTAATCAAATAATTTGAAATTTTCTTTTTCTGTGTAATAATAAAACCCAACTGAGATTTCATTAATTCTTATTGGAAGCAAAACAATCCTTTTGGGTTTATTCAATGTTTTAATGATTTGTTAGAATTGAGAATTAAGGTATAGAGATGGCGCGAACTGTTCGCCGGCGAACTTGTTCGCGCGAACATCGGGTGTTCGCGCTCGCCGGAAGTTCGCGAACGTCGCGCGACGTTCGCCATTTTGGGTTCGCCATTGTTGGCGCTTTTTTTTGCCCTCTCACCCCAGACCAGCAGGTACATGGCAGCCAATCAGGAAGCTCTCCCCTGGACCACTCCCCTTCCCTATAAAAACCGAAGCCCTGCAGCGTTTTTTCACTCTGCCTGTGTGTGCTGAAGAGATAGTGTAGGGAGAGAGCTGCTGCCTGTTAGTGATTTCAGGGACAGTTGAAAGTTTGCTGGCTAGTAATCGTTTTGATACTGCTCTGTTATTGGAGGGACAGAAGTCTGCAGGGGTTTGAGGGACATTTAAGCTTAGGTAGCTTTGCTGGCTAGTAATCTACCTTCTACTGCAGTGCTCTGTATGTAGCTGCAGTGGGCAGCTGTCCTGCTTCTGATCTCATCTGCTGACTGCTGCAATAACAGTAGTCCTTGTAAGGACTGCTTTTATTTATTTTTTTGTTCCAATACAGAGCAGTATCAAGCAGATTACTAGCCAGCAAACTTACTATCATCTGTCCCTGAAATCACTAACAGCTCTCCCCCTACACTATCTCTTCCAAGCACACACAGGCAGATTTTTCAGATACATTTTTGCCCTTGATCCCCCTCTGGCATGCCACTGTCCAGGTCGTTGCACCCTTTAAACAACTTTAAAATCATTTTTCTGGCCAGAAATGTCTTTTTTAGATGTTAAAGTTCGCCTTCCCATTGAAGTCTATGGGGTTCGCGAACCGTTCGCGAACCGCTCGCATTTTTGCGCAAGTTCGCGAATATGTTTGCGAACTTTTTTTCCGACGTTCGCTACATCCCTATTAAGGTATAGAGATCCAAATTACAGAAATACACCTTATATGGAAAACCCCAGGTTCCCAGCATTCTGGATAACAGGTTCCTGTACTTTCTGGAATCTCATCCCAAGCTGAGGCTACAACCAAGTTGACTAGGGTCAGCTTCATCAAAAGTCATTTAAAGGGGTAGTTCACCTTTAATTTTAATTTCAATATGTTAAGTGAGGATACAATTTAGTAGTTATTCTTACATTGTTACTTATTGTAATAGTTTTGCAGTCTCTCTTTCAAACCATTGTCTGGTTGTTATGGTAACTTGGCTAAAGTTCCAAACCATCATCGAACAAACCTGCTGGGGCACCAGGAGAAAACTTGGTGGGCCCCAGTCCTATTGGGCCCCATGATTCTGCCTACATGGACAGGTAATGTAGTGCAGTGGTGGAGCATGGGTGGGCAGAATGCAGTGATACACTTGTGCTCCTCTTCAGAAAAGGCAATCCGGCGATCCATCGTGCGGTGATCGATTTCCCCTCCCTGCCTCCCTTATACAGGGAGGAGAAATCGAGTGCCTCACGATGGATCGTCGATGTGTCGCCTTTTCTGAAGAGGAGCACAATCTGAGTTTCGGTAAATTCTTTTTAAATAAAGACTTATCGATTTAAAAGTTTAATTTGTCTGTTTTTTTTTTTTCATTCTATTCTAACAAATTTTTTTTTTTTAAAAAATTGATGTTACTGATCCTTTAACCACCTTTAACACCAGGAGGAGATCCTGTTGTCAATTCCCCAAATTAGGAGTGCTTAACTGCCGTTGTCATGACAAAGAAAATAAAAAATATAATCTTAATTGCAAAAGTACTCAGAAGAGCACTTTGAGCAATTTTACATTACATTTTTCAGTTCCCCTTTAACTAACCAAAGTGGAGCACCTTGAGGAAACATTAAATCTATGCATATAGTGCCTAGATTGAGGGGATTATTTAGCAAAATCTGAAAATTTCTGATACAGATACATTTTCCCGAAAATTTCCTGTGCAGGCTAAAAACTTGGTAAAATCGTGAAAACAGAACCGTACTAATTTTTCGCCTGAAAACAACGATTTTTTATGAATTATTGTCCAAAAACAACAAAATTTTTGGATTATTGCACGGAACCCAGCACAGATCAGGATATCTTCGGGACTTCTCCCAATGACTTCTACATGAACTCGGCAGGTCTGAGTACTTTTTTATTCTGACTTTTAACACCCTCGGGGTTTAATAAATTCTGAAAAATTTGATTTTTTTCCGACTAGAATTCGGATTTTATATTAAAAAAAACTCCATTTGCTCTTAAGTAAATAAATAACCCCCTGAATGTTATACGCCTATAAATGTGTCTCAGAAATGCACCACCAAACCGGTATGCGTTGAGCCCGGTCACTGTGACAACTAAGCTGTTATTTTAGGGTTTAGTTCTCCTTTAATGTAAACGGCCGGGCTATTAACAGGAACATTTGTGGAGGGAAAATGTTTTACTGCTGTGAAATACTTAAAAAGAGTCTATTTTTACTATATTCCATTCTCTGGGGACCTTAACGCAGAAGCCAAATTAGCTCTTTCATTAAACAGCATGTTGTAACTAGAGATGTCGCGAACTGTTCGCCGGCGAACTTGTTCGCGCGAACATCGGGTGTTCGCGCTCGCCGGAAGTTCGCGAACGTCGCGCGACGTTCGCCATTTTGGGTTCGCCATTGTTGGCGCTTTTTTTTGCCCTCTCACCCCAGACCAGCAGGTACATGGCAGCCAATCAGGAAGCTCTCCCTTGGACCACTCCCCTTCCCTATAAAAACCGAAGCCCTGCAGCTTTTTTTCACTCTGCCTGTGTGTGCTGAAGAGATAGTGTAGGGAGAGAGCTGCTGCCTGTTAGTGATTTCAGGGACAGTTGAAAGTTTGCTGGCTAGTAATCGTTTTGATACTGCTCTGTTATTGGAGGGACAGAAGTCTGCAGGGGTTTGAGGGACATTTAAGCTTAGGTAGCTTTGCTGGCTAGTAATCTACCTTCTACTGCAGTGCTCTGTATGTAGCTGCAGTGGGCAGCTGTCCTGCTTCTGATCTCATCTGCTGACTGCTGCAATAGCAATAGTCCTTGTAAGGACTGCTTTTATTTATTTTTTTGTTGTTTTACTACTACTACTACTACTACTACTACTACTACTACTATAAGAGCCCAGTGCTATTAGTCTAGCAGTGTTGGGGAGTGGGACTGGTGTGCTAATCTGCTGCTCCTAGTAGTTCAGCAGCACCAACTTTAATTTTTTTTTTTTAATATTCATTCTTTTTTTATTTAACTTTTTTTTTATTTTACTACCGCTGTAGTAGTGTATAAGTTGACCTTTTAGGCATTATTTGCCCTGTAGGCATTTTTTGCCCAGTGTGTTATTCAACCAACTGCTATCTAGCTGTGTGCCCGTGTTCACATTCTGTCTAAATATCCATAATATTACCGTCTCCAGAAAAAACACCGGAGTGACTTTTTTCAAGCAGCCATAATAAATTTTACGTAATCCGTATCCATCGCTGTAGTAGTGTATAAGTTGACCTTTTAGGCATTATTTGCCCTGTAGGCATTTTTTGCCCAGTGTGTTATTCAACCAACTGCTATCTAGCTGTGTGCCCGTGTTCACATTCTGTCTAAATATCCATAATATTACCGTCTCCAGAAAAAACACCGGAGTGACTTTTTTCAAGCAGCCATAATAAATTTTACGTAATCCGTATCCATCGCTGTAGTAGTGTATAAGTTGACCTTTTAGGCATTATTTGCCCTGTAGGCATTTTTTGCCCAGTGTGTTATTCAACCAACTGCTATCTAGCTGTGTGCCCGTGTTCACATTCTGTCTAAATATCCATAATATTACCGTCTCCAGAAAAAACACCGGAGTGACTTTTTTCAAGCAGCCATAATAAATTTTACGTAATCCGTATCCCTCGCTGTAGTAGTGTATAAGTTGACCTTGTAGGCATTATTTGCCCTGTAGGCATTTTTTGCCCAGTGTGTTATTCAACCAACTGCTATCTAGCTGTGTGCCCGTGTTCACATTCTGTCTAAATATCCATAATATTACCGTCTCCAGAAAAAACACCGGAGTGACTTTTTTTCAAGCAGCATTCTTATATTTTACGTAATCCGTATCCACCGCTGTGTATACGTTGACCTTGTAGGCATTATTTGCCCTGTAGGCATTTTTTGCCCAGTGTGTTATTCAACCAACTGCTATCTAGCTGTGTGCCCGTGTTCACATTCTGTCTAAATATCCATAATATTACCGTCTCCAGAAAAAACACCGGAGTGACTTTTTTTCAAGCAGCATTCTTATATTTTACGTAATCCGTATCCACCGCTGTGTATACGTTGACCTTGTAGGCATTATTTGCCCTGTAGGCATTTTTTGCCCAGTGTGTTATTCAACCAACTGCTATCTAGCTGTGTGCCCGTGTTCACATTCTGTCTAAATATCCATAATATTACCGTCTCCAGAAAAAACACCGGAGTGACTTTTTTTCAAGCAGCATTCTTATATTTTACGTAATCCGTATCCACCGCTGTGTATACGTTGACCTTGTAGGCATTATTTGCCCTGTAGGCATTTTTTGCCCAGTGTGTTATTCAACCAACTGCTATCTAGCTGTGTGACCGTGTTCACATTCTGTCTAAATATCCATAATATTACCGTCTCCAGAAAAAACACCGGAGTGACTTTTTTTCAAGCAGCATTCTTATATTTTACGTAATCCGTATCCACCGCTGTGTATACGTTGACCTTGTAGGCATTATTTGCACAGTGTTTTCTTCAAACCGCCATCTAGCTGTGTGAGCTTGTTCACATTTTGTCTAAATATTGATAATATTATCGTCTCTAGAAAAACCACTTGAGTTACTTTTTTTCAAGCAGCATTCATATATTTTACGTAATCCGTATCCACCGCTGTAGTAGTGTATACGTTGATCTTGTAGGCATTATTTGCACACTGTTTTCTTCAAACTGCCATCTAGCTGTGTGTATTATCGTTTCCAGAAAAACCAACTGAGTTTTTGTTGTTGTTGTTTTTTTAAAAATAATGCCAGGCAAAGGCAGGCCGCCACGCAGAGGCCGTGCTAGGGGCCGTGCTGCTATGCAATCCTGTGGCCCTAGCAAATTGCCCAGTTTTAAAAAGCCAATGACCCTGAACTCCCAAAATGCTGAAGAGGTAGTTGACTGGCTTACACAGCACACCCCATCCTCTACCGTTTCTAACTTTACCACAACATCCTCCTCATCCTCCACTGCTATGGCCACCCCACGTAACACTTCCTCCACCACCGGTGCCCCATCTTCACTGGAGTCAGAGGAGTTATTTTCCCATGAGTTTCTTGAACTGAGTAATGCGCAACCATTATTGGCAGAAGAAGATGAAGGAGATGAGGACGTTACACCAGATTTAATTCTGGCAGAGAACACGACAGAGATGGACATAATGATGAGTGATGAGGAGGAGGAGGAGGTCCCCGCTGCTGCTTCCTTCTGTGATGTGTCAGAAGAAATTGATGCATCTGAGGAGAATGATGATGAGGAGATTGATGTTTTGTGGGTGCCTAGTAGAAGAGAGCAAGAGGAGGGTAGTTCAGATGGAGAGACGGAGAGTCAGAGAGGCAGTAGGAGAATAAGACTTAGAAGAAGCAGGGAGGCCAGCCCGCAGGGATCAGTAGGGCAACAACATGTATCGGCACCTGTGTTCAGCCGGCCAACGCACCCGCCATTGCCGCCAATGCCGCCAACTTCTACTGTTACCGCCAGATCGCAGACTTCCAAAAAGTCAGCAGTGTGGCATTTTTTTAATGTGTGTGCCTCTGACAAAAGCATTGTAATTTGCAATGAGTGCAGTCAGAAACTGAGCCTTGGTAAGCCCAACAGCCACATAGGTACAACTTCTATGCGAAGGCACATGAGCGGCAAGCACAAAGCACTTTGGGAGCAACACCTCAAAGGCAACAGGCAAACTAAAAGTCACACTCCTTCTGGTCCAGCATCTTACTGCTCTACCTCTGCTCTCCTTGACCCATCTGAACCACCCTCCACTCCGCCTTCCACCTTGACCACCTGTTCCCATTCCCAGTCATCTGCCACCAGCCAAGTTTCTGTGAAGGCCATGTTTGAGCGTAAGAAGCCAATGTCTGACTGTCACCCCCTTGCCCGGCGTCTGACAGCTGGCTTGTCTGCACTCTTAGCCCGCCAGCTTTTACCATACCAGCTGGTGGACTCTGAGGCCTTCCGCAAATTTGTAGCAATTGGGACACCGCAGTGGAAGGTACCCAGCCGCAATTTTTTTTCTAAAAAGGGAATACCACACCTGTACCAACATGTGCAGAGCCAAGTTACCGCATCTCTGTCACTTAGTGTTGGGCCAAAGGTCCATATGACTACTGACGCATGGTCCTCCAAGCATGGTCAGGGCAGGTATGTCACCTACACTGCCCACTGGGTGAACTTGGTAATGGCTGGGAATGGGAAGCAGGGAATGGGTAGCTCAACAACAACAACAACAGTGGAGTTGGTGTCACCGCCACGGATTGCACGCGGTTCTGCCACCACCTCTACTCCTCCATCGCTCTCTACCTCGTCTTCTTCCTCTTCTTCTTCTTACTCTGCTGCTGGGTCCTCCTTCTCCTCCTCCACACCTGTGCACCCCCAGCTCCCCCTAGGCTATTCGACGTGCCAGGTACGCCGTTGTCACGCTGTCTTGGGGATGACGTGCCTGGAAAGCAAAAACCATACCGGATCTGTACTCCTGTCATCTCTGCAGTCACAGGCCGATCGGTGGCTGACCCCACACCAACTGCAGATCGGAAAAGTGGTGTGTGACAATGGAAGCAATCTGTTGGCAGCGTTGAGACTGGGAAATTTAACACATGTGCCCTGCATGGCACATGTGTTAAATTTAATAGTCCAACGTTTTGTCTCCAAGTACCCAGGATTCCAGGACGTTCTCACCCAGTCCAGAAAGGTGTCGGCCCATTTCAGACGTTCCTACACAGCCATGGCACGCCTTGCTGACATTCAGCAGCGCTACAACATGCCAGTCAGGCGTTTGATTTCTGACAGCCAGACTCGCTGGAATTCAACGCTCCTTATGTTGGAACGTCTGCTGCAACAACAAAGGGCCGTCAACGAGTACCTTTTTGAACTGGGTGGTAGGACTGGATCTGCAGAGCTGGGGATTTTTTTCCCCCGTTACTGGGTGCTTATGCGCGATGCCTGCAGGCTCATGCGACCTTTTGAAGAGGTGACAAATATGGTCAGTCGCACCGAAGGCACCATCAGCGACCTAATACCCTTCGCTTTCTTCCTGGAGCGTGCCGTGCGACGAGTGACAGATGAGGCTGTAGACCAGCGTGACGAGGAGCTGGAAGCGCACGATTTATGGTCGCAATCACCAGAACGAACCCAGGCACCTGCTGCAACGCAGGGAGAGGTGCCAGAAGTGGAGTCAGAGGAGGAAGGTGGCTTTGTGGAGGAGGAGGAGGAGGACCAACAGGAGCAGGCTTCCCAGGGGGCTAGTGGTGACCTTTTGGGGACCCCTGGTCTTGTACGTGGCTGGGGGGAGGAGACCGTGGATGATGCAGTCCTTGATAATGAGGAAGCGGAGATGGATAGCTCTGCATCCAACCTTGTGAGAATGGGGTCTTTCATGCTGGCATGCCTGTTGAAGGACCCCCGTATCAAGAGGCTTAAGGAGAAGGACCTGTACTGGGTCGCAACGCTACTAGACCCTCGGTACAAGCATAAAGTGTCAGAAATGTTACCAACATACCACAAGTCCGAAAAGATGCGGCATTTACAAACCAGCCTGCAAAACATGTTGTACAATGCTTTTAAGGGTGATGTCACTTCAGGAACTCATCAACATTCCAGGGGCAGAGGTGCCAGTAATCCTGCCACGAGCACACCTGCAAGGACAAAGCCCTTTGGCCGGTCTGTAACGTCAGACATGCAAATGTTTTTCTGTCCAAGGCAGCGCCACAACCCTTCGGGATCCACCCTCAAAGAACGCCTCGACCGGCAGGTAGCGGACTACCTGGCATTAACTGCAGATATCGACACTCTGAGGAGCGATGAACCCCTGGACTACTGGGTGCGCAGGCTTGATCTGTGGCCAGAGCTGTCACAATTTGCCATGAACCTCTTGTCTTGCCCAGCCTCAAGTGTGCTCTCAGAAAGGACCTTCAGTGCAGCAGGAGGGATTGTAACTGAGAAGAGAACTCGCCTAGGTCACAAAAGTGTCGATTACCTGACCTTTATTAAAATGAATGAGGGGTGGATCTCGGAGGGTTACTGCACGCCGGAAGACTTGTTCTGACTTCTATGCAGCTGTCCTTCTCTTCAAGCCTCATGACTCCACACACAGCTGTCCTTTAGCGTCCTCCTCCCTCCGCCACCGTTACAAACTAGGGTGCAAACCCTACTGGTTTAATTTTTTCTGGCCTCTGTGCTTCAGTGGCTGCAACCAAAAAAACTGGGCAAACAATGTCTACAAGGTCAACGTATGGCGAAAAATGACTATTTTCAGCATTTATATGGCATATTTTTTCTGGCAACTGTGCTTCAGTGGCTGCGTCCAAAAAAATGCATATTTTCTGCATTTATATGGCATAATTTTTCTGGCCTCTGTGCTTCAGTGGCTGCAACCAAAAAAATGCATATTTTCTGCATTTATATGGCATAATTTTTCTGGCCTCTGTGCTTCAGTGGCTGCAACCAAAAAAATGCATATTTTCTGCATTTATATGGCATAATTTTTCTGGCCTCTGTGCTTCAGTGGCTGCAACCAAAAAAATTTATATTTTCAGCATTTATATGGCATAATTTTTCTGGCAACTGTGCTTCAGTGGCTGCGACCAAAAAAATGACTATTTTCAGCATTTCTATGGCATATTTTTTCTGGCCTCTGTGCTTGAGTGGCTGCGGCCAAAAAAACTGGGCAAACAATGCCTACAAGGTCAACGTCGTTGACCTTGTAGGCATTGTTTGCCCAGTTTTTTTGGCCGCAGCCACTCAAGCACAGAGGCCAGAAAAAATATGCCATAGAAATGCTGAAAATAGTCATTTTTTGCCATACCTTGACTCAACGTATATGGCAAAAAATTTATATTTTCAGCATTTATATGGCATATTTTTTCTGGCAACTGTGCTTCAGTGGCTGCGACCAAGAAAACTGGGCAAACAATGCCTACAAGGTCAACGTATGGCAAAAAATGACTATTTTCAGCATTTATATGGCATATTTTTTCTGGCCTCTGTGCTTCAGTGGCTGCAACCAAAAAAATTTATATTTTCAGCATTTATATGGCATAATTTTTCTGGCCTCTGTGCTTCAGTGGCTGCAACCAAAAAAATTTATATTTTCAGCATTTATATGGCATATTTTTTCTGGCAACTGTGCTTCAGTGGCTGCGTCCAAAAAAACTGGGCAAACAATGTCTACAAGGTCAACGTATGGCGAAAAATGACTATTTTCAGCATTTATATGGCATATTTTTTCTGGCAACTGTGCTTCAGTGGCTGCGTCCAAAAAAACTGGGCAAACAATGCCTACAAGGTCAACGTATGGCAGTTGTTTAAAGAGAACAGTAGATTACTAGCCAGCAAAGCTACCTAAGCTAAAATGTCCCTCAAATCCCTGCAGACTTCTGTCCCTCCAATACAGAGCAGTATCACGCAGATTACTAGCCAGCAAACTTACTATCATCTGTCCCTGAAATCACTAACAGCTCTCGCCCTACACTATCTCTTCCAAGCACACACAGGCAGATTTTTCAGATACATTTTTGCCCTTGATCCCCCTCTGGCATGCCACTGTCCAGGTCGTTGCACCCTTTAAACAACTTTAAAATCATTTTTCTGGCCAGAAATGTCTTTTGTAGATGTTAAAGTTCGCCTTCCCATTGAAGTCTATGGGGTTCGCGAACCGTTCGCGAACCGCTCGCAATTTTGCGCAAGTTCGCGAATATGTTCGCGAACTTTTTTTCCGACGTTCGCTACATCCCTAGTTGTAACATTTACAGATATTTATTTGAACTGTTCCTTCGGCAGTATTGAACATAAAGTATATGATGCAGGGGGAATTCATTTTCCTTCCCATTTCACACTTCTTGCTTTGTATTACTTAGGAAAGAAAAGCCCCACAGACCACAGACTGAGAAGCACATGCACAATGGATTCCCTGCAGACTGACCAAATTTTATTTTGGACCAATAAAAATGAACCGTTGATAGTTTTTTTTATATTAATGAGAAACTAATGAATATGTTTATTCTATGTGGTCAGACTTAGGCTTGGGTGCACTATACTGAAACTGTGTAAAGGGGAACTTCACCTTTTTGTGTTAAAATAAATTTTGCAAATACTGTAATGCTGCCTCTTTGGTTCTTTACAGTAATAGGGAAGATATTTACCACTCGAGTATAAACCTCGGTTTATACTTGGGTCAGCAGGCAGTAGCTGAGATTGCAGTAAATTTTAATCATTCCTATGCCAACAGTTCACTTGGGGAGAAACTGCAATATCCCACAATGCCCTCTGTTGGTTATATGAAAGAATAACAGTGACTACAATATCACACAGCGTCATCTGTTGGTTATATGAAAGAATAAGAGTGCGCCCTCTGTTGGTTATATGAAAGATTAACAGTGACTGCAATATCACACAGTGCCCTCTGTTGGTTATATGAAAGAATAACAGTGACTGTAATATCACACAGCGCCCTCTATTGGTTATATTAAAGAATAACAGTGACTGCAATATCACACAGCACCCTCTGTTGGTTATATGAAAGAATAACAGTGACTGCAATATCACACAGCACCCTCTGTTGGTTATATGTAAGAATAGCAGTGCGCCCTCTGTTGGTTATATGAAAGAATAACAGTGACTGCAATATCACACAGCGCCATCTGTTGGTTATATGAAAGAATAACAGTGACTGCAATATCACACAGCGCCATCTGTTGGTTATATGAAAGAATAACAGTGACTGCAATATCACACAGCGCCCTCTGTTGGTTATATGAAAGAATAACAGTGACTGCAATATCACACAGCGCCATCTGTTGGTTATATGAAAGAATAACAGTGACTGCAATATCACACAGCGCCCTCTGTTGGTTATATGAAAGAATAACAGTGACTGCAATATCACACAGCACCCTCTGTTGGTTATATGAAAGAATAACAGTGACTGCAATATCACACAGCACCCTCTGTTGGTTATATGAAAGAATAACAGTGATGGCAATATCACACAGCACCCTCTGCACATGGTAGTGGGACAGTGGGACAATGCACACAGTAATCCGTTTGGCAATTCTCTGTCACCATCAACTTTGCAAAGAAGTCAGGTTGATCGCTGGGGGGTCGCTTTGGCAGAATGTGCGCTGCTGGGAGACAGGGCTGTTGTTGTGTCTAGGCTTATACTAGAGTCAATAAGTTTTCCCAGTTTTCGTAGGTAAAATTAGGTACCTCGGCTTATACTCGGGTCGGCTTATACTCGAGTATATACGGTAATCATATTCTACATCCCCCATCCCAGATAAACTCCCAGTGTAATGATCCCATCCTCATCTTATCTGCTTGTAACACATTAGCACTGAGGGCAAGTGGAAATCTCAGTACAGAACTCATCAATGAAGATTTGTCTAAGAAAAATGTTAAAGGTGTTAGTGGCTCAGATTGCAGTTTTAACTGCTAGTGTCACCCAAGCTTGCTAGCCTTGGCTTTTCATAACCCTCCTACTGTATTTTACTCTCTCAATGGAAAAGTGAAATCACTGGGGGGTGCCTTGTTGTTAGCACCAAAATGGCACGAACTAGGGGTAGGCAGAAAAGACACATGCCTAGGACACCAGACAGGTACCTCTCCTGCACCCCTAGTCTAGTACTTCCCTGTAGTGATGGGCGATTAAATTTGCCAAACACGAATTAGCAGTGAATCTTCGCATTTCGCTGCAAGCGAAGTAATTCATGAAACTGCGGCAACAATTCGTCTGCAAAAAATGAACCACGTCAAAAAATATTGACGCGCCTCAAAATTGGCGAACGCGTCTAAATTATTCAGACACCCATTGACTTTTGATGCATTTGGACCAAATAGTCACGTGTATAAAAATTTACGATTGCGTCAAGATTGATGTGCGTCAAAATTATTTTGATTACTGTTGACTTCAATGCGTTTCGAGAATTTTCGGCGTCTCGTGAATTTCATGGTAAAACAGCACAGATTCGCACATCACTACTTCCTTGTCTCTTCCCTGTATTGAGCTATTAGAGTGAATATGCGATTAGGTATGAGAGTATGTACATGCACTCTGGGGGGGGTTAGGGGTGTTGGGTGAATAGGCTAGCCTGGTTGCCTGGGTTGTCTGGCCGGCTTAGCCGGTGCTGGTCATTCTACTCACTTACCTGCTACTCTGGGCTTGTGCTCCTCTTCTTTTGCGTGCTGAGTGCTGCGCCACAATCTTCTTTATGTCTTTCCATGTCAGGCTTGGGGATATGCATGTTCAGTGCAGAACTTTTCCTGAGATTTCAGTACTCAATTTGTGGCTCCCACAGGGGGTACTAGGGACAATTAAGGAAGAAGGCGACATGGTCCTTAGCAAACAGTACTCCTTCAAAACATACACCAGCCAGGGATTCTATTTCATTAAATAAATGTTCATTTTTAGCATGGTAGCAAGGAAGCAACTAGAAACACTGAGGGTTCCTAACAACTTGGCCCCCCTACCCAGGGATTTTTATTTTTCCTTCTCCATTACCAGGATTATACATGGCCCAGAAGCCCAGGGATCATCTGCTGATCAACAGAGGTGAATCCAATCAAGAAGGGACTTGTATGAGACTTATAAGCTTGAATGCCAGTGTAGTTATAGTAGTTCCCTGTTACACATGCAATTCTCTGGAATAATCTAAGGGGCAGATTTTGTAAAGCTGGCCATAGACGCAAAGATCCGATCGTACTAATCATCACACGATCCGATTTCTCATCTCCCGACCTGCCACCAACCATTTTGATCAAATAAAGTAGTAAAAGAACAGATCAGCCGATGTTCTGTCCCTGACAGCAATCGTACGAAAGTTATGTCCGACCAAAGCAGGTGACAGTCTCCCATTGAAAATCATACAATCGGCAATACACGCAGAGATATTATCAGCAGCCAACAGAAATCTTTTAACCTGTCCGATCGACCAAACGCTCTCCGCCGGACAAAAAATGTCGGGACTCTCCACACAAGGTCCGAAAATCATACCAATCGAGGATCTTTGCGTCTGTGGCCAGCTTAAGGTTTGAGTTGTGTTTTCCACGAAAATTCAAATTTTAGAGGTTTTATTTGGTCAAGAATACATTTTTCTGGTAAAAAAAAAAGGATTTAAAAAAAAAAAAAAACTAGATCTTTTTGAGATTTATTATACCCTGACGATGGAAATCAGAAAATACACCATCTAAAACCTGCCGAGGTCATGTAGGGGTCAATGGCAGAGGTCCCTTGAACCATTTGAAGATTTTTTTTGCCTGAAAACTCGATCAATTCGAGTAATTCGAGTTTTTTCCTGCCACATGATTAATTTGAGTTTTCCTGAACTCACTGATTCAAATTTTTCTTAAATTAGAAACCATTGGAGTTGTGAGTTGCGAAAGATTTGGCCAAACACTGAACCGAATCCGAATCCTAATTTGAATATGCAAATTAGGGGTACGAAGGGAAAAACTATTTTACTTCCCTGTTTTGTGACAAAAGTCATGCGATTTCCCTCTCCGCCCCTAATTAAAAAAAAATTAGGATTTGTTCGGCTGGGCAGAAGAATTCGGCCAAATCCGAATCCTGCTGAAAAAGGCCGAATCCTGACTGAATCCCGAACTGAATCCTGGATTCAGTGCATCCCTAGTTCATTTGAGTTCATTCAAGGTATAAAAGCTAAAAAATGTTTAATACGGGGTCGGACTGGGGGACCCGGGCCCACTGGGGCTGCTGTCCCAGGACGCCCTTCCAAACCCCACGTGATCCACATAGGTACACATGTGCGTATGTACGATGTGGGTACGGATCTGGGTTGGCAGGGCCCACAAGAGCTGGGAGCCCACGGGCCAGTTCGACCCTGCTTTGATAACCCCCTATGGGTACAGTGATCATTTAAACTAGGAATACCCAATTGCATTCAAACCTTAAGTATCATAAACAGTAAAAAAACAGTAAAAAGTGCATCATCTGAAACAAGATTGTGGCTCCTCAGTTATCCAGTGCTTTAGCTGTCCATGATTTGTTTAGGCTCATCATAAAGCTTTTCTCTAAAGCCTGCAAACAATTATGAAAAACAAATACAATCCTGTTTTAGTGTATCTGTTCTTTAACCCTGCTGACAACGCTGGAACAGAAGGGGTGGAATAAGGGTAAAAAAAAAACATCCTCAGTCCTGCTGTAAATCAAAAAACGGAAACTGTGTTTTATTGAAAGAAAGGGTTGCTTATATTAAATAAACCCTATCTGTTTAGTTATGTGTATAGAAAATTAAAAGTAAATTTCCCCCCATCTGTTACTAACCCTTTAAACAAACAATTTAATGATGTCAAACGTAGAGGTTTTGTGAAGAATCCGGATGAGTATTTGAATCTTTCAGGTGGTTTTTCTGCCTCATTACCCAGAGTACAGGGATTCCCATAAAGCAAACCTTGTTTCTAATATCCTAACTCATTTACAGAACAATACTAAAAAAAGTAAGAAATGAACCCAAAGACACCTTCATTCATCATATTACAGCTGGAGCTCAGTTTTGAACACATTGCTTTCATTACTTCTAATGTATGAAGGTTTATATTTAAAGATAGGGGAAAAGACTGCAGAGTCACCTTCTCAACTCCTTTTAACTCCTTATTTATCCAGAGTTCATTACGTCAAACACAATACAATAAAGGCAGAGCTTGATAAAACCTGGAATTACAAATAAGAATATATTAGCACAGTGAATATATCTTGGTAAGTTCAAGTTCAGTCTTCAACCAATATCTGACACTTCCATCTTGTGCCTTCCTATAGATGGCTCCTCTCCATGGAATACATGGATAAGAGGCTTTCTTATTAAAGATAAATTATTAAATGATAAATGCACATAAACTTGGGTCTACTGATGAGTGAATTTGTCGTGTTTTGCTTTGCTGAAAAATTCACAAACCTACACGAAAGTTTACGAAACGGCGAAAAATTTTGTGATTACTTTTTTTGTTGATCAACTTTTTTGACACAGCAACTTTTTAGTACCCAAATGCATTGGAGTCTGAGTATTTATTTTTTTTGACAGGCGACTTTTTGTTTTTAGACACATGCTTTTTTTTTGACGCACAAAACTAAACACATGGTAAATCTTTGTCGCAGTTTTGTGAAACTTTTTGCCCACGCTGAAAGACAGAAATTCTCTATAAAACTGCCCATGGCAAACTTTTTCGGTCATCAGTACTTGGGTCAAGTTATCATTCTTTCCTACCCACCACTTATTTCCCTCTAAATCAAACATCTGGCAGATCACGAGAACATCAACCTGTGATTGTTACCCAAGAATGAGCATTTTGAACAACCCTCTGTACATCAAGCCCCGGTACACATTACTGAGTCGCATTTTTACACCAACCTTTATGTGGTGTGTAAGATGAATCTCTTCCACATACCTCTCACCAAACTTTACTTGTAGGTTGCCCTTACCCATTATAGGGATTTCAGGGATTTCTGCTTTCCTCTTCTTGTGGGACCTTAGCTCTTATAAAGCAGATATAGTTGTGCTTCAAATAAACAGATATCTGTGAGATGACATCATGAGATTCAATAAAATCTGACATGGGGCTGGATGTGTTGTCAGTTTCCTTCAGTCATGTGACTTGTGCACCAATAAACTTTAGTTCCACTTTACTGCTGCACTGCAAATTTAAATGATATCACCCCCTCCCTTCCCAGCAGCCCTTCAGCTGAACAATAGGTAGATAACCAGATAACATCTCCCTGACACCTGCATTGCTAAAAATGCTCCCCTGCTGCCTAGTGGCACATATGAGAATAGCACGCAATAGAAAAATCCAAGTCCGGCTAACCCAAGGCATGACTTTCAGTTACATGGAGTAGGAGAAACAATAGCTTATCTAAAAGTAGTTCCATTGTCAAGTGCTGGCTTTTTCTGAAAGCACATGATAGGGTAAAATTACCTGAGATATCTGCTTATACACCAATATTACAGCTAAAAAATAACATTTATTGGTTCAAAAATACAATTTTAAATGGTAGAATTGATTACACAGTGTCATTTAGTAATAAAAACTGTACCATAAACATCATGAGAGAATCCCTTTAATCACATAATAAGAAATGTACTAGCTTAGTCACCTAGAATAGTACAATACCAATATATACATTAACCAATAAATTACAAACATTTTTTACTTCCTTGTTTTGTGACAAAAAGTCACGCAATTTAGGATTCGGTTTCGGTTCGGCCGGGCAGAAGGATTTGGCTGAATCCGAATCCTGATGAAAAAGGCCGAATCCCGAACCGAATTCTGGATTTAATGCATCCCTAGAATTTATTCACCCATGACTACCTACTGTATGATAACTAACACAGGGAGCACAAACTCGATATGCCATGTTTCTAATGCTTCCCTGCAGTTACACATCCATTCAGACTCCTGAATTCTTATCAGCTAATGCAGCCTTAAAAAAGTCTGTAACATGTGACTTTCCTTTATGTTTAGGGCAGAGTCAGATTTGGGGAGATTAGTCGCCCGGCGACAAATCTCCACTTCTTCGGAGCGACTAATCTCCCCGAACTGCCTTCCCCTGCCTTTCCGCCGGCTAGAATTCAAATCGCCGATGGGATTTTGCCCGAAGTTTCCTCGCGAGGCAACTTCGGGCGACTTCCAAAAAATTGCTCCCAGTGCCATCCTGACGGCGATTTACATTCTAGACTCTGCCCTTAAAATGATAAGAAATAAAGAACCCACTTCTGTGTAATGTAAGGATGTTGGAAATCTCCTTGGCCTTCTGTGACCTGAATAAAAGTATTTAGCCCGCCACTTGATTCATACGATCAAGCAGGGTCTTGGTGTTGCAAAATATTCTTGTATTTCACAGTATATATATATTTCACAGCAGGGGGTACATTACCACTTTATTATGTCGACAGCCCTTGTAATCAGCACTTACTCCCTTGTCAGCCCTACAAATGCCTTCTACTCATTTTCAGTACTTAGATAAAGTGCTACTTACATGGATACATCATTGTGAGCATATTTCAGATGGATACGGGTTTTTAGTGAATTGCTACAGTTTGCAATATTTGTCATCTGTTAAATTAGAGGTCTGTTATTTTTTATTAAGATGTCCCAAAGGGGTTTAGCAGTGACAGGCTGGAAGGTTATTTAATCTCTGTAGGGATAAAATGGGCACATCATGTTGAAAAAAAAACATTTGTTTTCTTTGAGTCTAATTTAGCTGTTTGATATAGTAAAATTGCCTGTTTTTTTGTGCCTGATATGGTCATGGCAAGGGTTATTAGCATCACGTCTAAAGCCATAAAAGCAATTTAAGTCATTATAAAGACCCAAGCAATACAGTTATAATTTGCATGGGAAAATACTTTAAAATACATATTCTCATATTTAATATAAGGCACTATGTTTTGCACCTGGGCAAACGTATTGCTTTTTATTGCATTACCCCTAAATGCATAATGGGTGTGATACAACAAGGCAAGAAATAGGTTTCCTTAATATCAGGTGCAGGATTTGTTTTAGGTTGAGTAACCATAACCATATAGCAACCAATAAAACATCAGCTGTAGGTTGCTACAACTACAGAACATTTTGCATTGGTTATTACATTGCTGCCAATCTGTTCTTTTGTGAATTCCTTTTGATTGAAGTAGTTGTTTGTGTTTGTTCTGAACTGACAACTTGTGGCCCTTCTGATTTTGTTGAGCTACAAATTTCACAACCCCTAGAAGTCTCCTGCTCTTTGTCATTGGGGTAGTTGAAGTTGTAGTTCAACATAGAGAACCTGGTCACCCCAAACTCCTCCTACTTTCCTGGTGGCCTTTTAAAGGTGTGAGTTTCAGGACAGTTTTGCCAATATGGGGACAGATTTAATTCAATGAGGAAAACGTTATCTCATGGTTTATCATGTGAAAAGTCATGGATGAGACTCCTAAGACAGTTCCAGTTTTTTCCCATCAATTGAGTTTTCACATGATAAGAAAGTAATAAAAGTAGCAATAAGAATAAGTTTGTAGCCTTAGGGCAGAGACTACTGCCCCACCTAAACCCCCTCCCTCCACCTAAACCCCCCTCCTTCCCCCCAGCCTAACTGCCCCCCCTGGAGACCCCAACTTTTTACTTACCCCTCTGCGCAGATTCAGGCATCAGAAGTCACCTCATCCATCTTCTGGGTCTTCAGTAAGCTGAGATGCAGACCAGCGAAGCAGCGCATGTGCAGTTGGAGCAATGTACCGGTTCGCAACAACTGCGCATGCGCCGAAATGGACGGAAATTGTCGAATCGCAGGAAGAAGACACGAAGACCCAGAAGATGGCTGTGGTGACCTCTGATGCCTGAATCTGCACCGAGGGGTAAGTAAAAAGTTAGGGGTAATTCCCCGGGGCAGTTAGGCTGGGGTGGAGGAGGGATTGGGGTTTACATGGGGTGGGGGGTAGAGTTTTTTTTGATAAAGGGTTAAATTCTCCTGTAAAAGCGCTAATATTTATGCTTTACTTTTCTCCTCATTTAACTATACACATGTAGTGATGAGCGAATTTATTTGGCAGGTGCGAATTAGCGGCAAATTTGCCCGTTCCGCCACCGGCGAATACATTTTTCAAATTTACCGCATAAAAAAATCTACGTTTTTTTCGACGCCAGCGCCGATTTGGAAATTTGCTAAATTCATGGCGAACCAAAAAGGGACAAATTCGCCCATCACTATAAACATGCACTACAGACATAAGAGCTCATTTAAGACTGCAAGTGCAGTTGTAGGCTACTAAATTGCATCAGACTTGCATCTAGTTCACTTCTGTATAGTTGCACCATGCATCACTGCCTGCCTTGTCTTCCGAATTAAGTGTGCCTATTAATGTAGGGGTACCCTAGAATAATTGCCACCTCCAAAGATTGGGATGGCTCCAGGGTTCCCTAGGATGGACTTCTGGGCTGAAGAATTGGCTTCACATGTCATTTAGGAAATGACGGCAACTGGACAAAATTTTTAACACAACTGAGTCCCGTTCACAACTCAACTCAACCCCCGGCCATTGCAAGGAGAAAAGGAATTATGGGAAAAATGAAAAAGCAGTGTGGACTTTGGACTGTTCCCCATGTAGGGAGTCGAGGAGACAAGATGAAAGTTCTTAAATAGTGTTGGGTTGGTCCAGTGCCTGGCAGCCCAGTGGAACCTCAAGCAAATGTTCTTGAAGTGTGTCAGTATCACATTGAGAATAACATAGCCAAGTCATTTTGCATGACCTCAGCAGTGATTTGTTTATGACATGCCGATGCTAAGCCGCTGTAACAGCAGTAATACTAATGCATTTCCGATAAGGAACTAACGCAAATGCTTATTATATTGGAGGCATATAAATATATGTTTTTTTTGCAGAAGACAATACAAAATCAAAGGTAATGGCAGGAAATGCCTTTTCGCTCACACCAAGCCATTATTAACTATAGGCAATTTATCATCTGTTAATTTCAGTGCTGCCAGGCCATTGGAAAGGATCCAGTAAGCCTTTCTTCTTGTCTAGAATAAAGTCCTATACAAATCACTATCGCTTTAAGCAGTACAGTATAATGGAGCTTTACTTCAGACCATCTTTTGTGAGTACGGATCGCCTGGTTTAGCCCCTGACAGCACAGCTGAGATGTGTATTGTACACAGTGTATTGCTATGGCAGTAATGGATGACAAAATAACAGCTATTCAGAAACTTAGAAACAAAGTAGAAATGGAATACCCCCACTAGATAAGGCAGGCAGAATAGCACTGGCAATAGCCTTAAATCTACCATGGTGCTTATTGGAAGATACAGACAATTGGGGGAATGTAATAAAAGTCGCAAAGAGCAAAACAATTCAAGAACAAAAGAATAAAAATCCACATCTCACAATCGAATACAGTTCCTTAATACAGTTCCAATTGCATTGTGAATTTTAATTGCGCACTCTTAAGTAGTGCTTGAAGGAGTCGTAATCTTTTGGAGCAAACATAACGACTTTTTCGGTAAGACGATTTACTACATTTACTGTGCATTGGAGCAAACTATAAAATTCGCAAATGTTTTCCCACTGTCGGAAGTAGTTGCTAAGCAGTTTCCGGGTTTGCAAAAGCTGTATTAAAATCGCGCACAGCAAAAAAATTTGGCGCAAAGGCATAACTTTTCGCATTGCGAATAGTTTTTCCGCTATCAACTTTTATTACATTCCCCCGATAGCCTTTTAAATTGCTAAGGGTGAGGGAATGGCAATAAGGCTTGTGGGATCAATTCTGATATTATTGGTTCAGGAGGAAGAAATGTTATAACCTGTAACAGAAAATGGCTTCTTCCCTGAACCTCTTCACTTTTGAGAACGTTGTATAGGGGTGTGTGAAAGTACATGAAGTCTCACCTTTGGTGTGCATCTTACACTTTAAGTACAATATTTTTGGAATTGTCTTTTTAAAGTGGACCTGTCACACCGACGCAAAAATCTGTATAATAAAAGTACTTTTCAAATTAAATATGAAATCCAATTTCTATTTTTTATTAAAGCATTCATAGCTGTTGTAAGCTCATTTAAAAATCTCAGCTGTCAATCAAATATTGTCTGCCCCTCCTCTATGCCATGGGCATGGAGGTGGGGCAGGCAATTACTTTCACTTTCCATTCAGCACTTCCTAGATGTCACTGCTCTCCCCACATTACCCCGTTCTCTTTAACATTTAATTGTGTAACCAGGGCATGGGGATGGACATCAGGTCCCCCATTCTGGTGCACAAACAAGATTCTGAGATGATACAAGGCTTGTCTTAATAAGAGTGTCCACAAAATGGCTCCTGCCTGCTTGTTATCATTTTGAATTCCCAGACTGAAGGAAACAAGATTCAAATAATTTATACAGTGTAATTAAAGTTCATTTTGCTTGACTGATGTGCTAATATAGGATTTTGAATAATTTTTTTGGGTGACGGGTCCCCTTTAAGCCATGGCCCTTCTTGGCAATTCTGTAATGCCTACTTTGTGGCACCAGCTTGGAGAATGCTCTTGCCTCCATTCCCATCTCTGGAAACTCATTCTGTATGAACCTTAATTTGTGCATAGGGTTATTATCCTGTTCCTGTTTCAGCCCATGCATAATGTAAGGTCTTTACAGAATGGGTTTCCAGAAATGGGACCTGACCTTAACTGAACACCCATCCAATGATATCCAACACCAGTGCCCAAACTCATATGAATCCCACCAACCGTCCTGCAACAGTTAGTGGAAAGCCTGCCAGAGGCTGTTATAGCAGCAATAGAGAACCAAATTAATATTAAAACCTTTGGTTTGGGAGTGAGATGACAGGCAGGTGTCCGGGTACTTTTGGTACTTATAGTGTGAATAAACAAATAATTTTTGTAGTGGAAATAGTGATGGAAATGTCAATGCTGTAGACATGAGTATTTTTTGTAAAGTTGTATTTGGCGTCAATTTAGCAGCCCGTCAACGCATTACATGCCAAATCTTGTGTTACTACAACATTTGGGGGGTTATTTATAAAAATCTGAATTTTTATCATGTTTTAAATAAAAAAAGTTGGACAGAACTAGAATCCATGATTTACCATTATTTATCATTAAAAAAACATGAAAATCTGGAAAAGCCTTGACTTTTTCAGATTGTTACACGAAAAGTCTGAATTTTTCACGAAATCAGCTGAAAAGCCTGACATTTTTGGATTATTGTACGAAACTCAGCGCACACCATATTATCTTCAAATAGGAACTCTGCCATTGACTTCTACAGGACCTCGACAGGTTGAAGATGGAGTATTTTTGGATTCTGACTTTAAAATTATTTTTATAGTTTTTAGCAATCGGACTTTAATAAATAACCTCCTTGGTCTTTTACTTTTAAGTGACCTCTAAAACAATCCCTTGCACCCGATGAAGGATCCTTAGTGGTTCGAAACATGTTGTGCTAAAATCTCAATAAACAATACTTCACTGATAACACTTGTTAAGTCTCCAGTGAAGTTGATCAAGGTATAAATCTCATTTCTCGTTTGGAAGAAGACTTGCAGTGTTACATAGATTAGGGGGCATTATTCACTAAGGTTGAGTAAAAAAAAGGCAACCTTATAAGGCTTTGGCATGTAAATGTCATCTTAAAGTTCAATTTGAAAAGATAGAAGAATTACAGTATACTTTATGTGTATAACACATCCCCCTTGCCTCTGCCCATGTATATTAATCATCTATCTATTGGTGTTATTCATCCGTAAAAAGTGTCCAGTTGTTTTTCTTATCTCCATTTAGAACATGTTGAAGTTGATTTAATGTAGCACTGACACATTACAGATTTTTTACAGGAACTTTATCAATATCAATTTATATACCTATCCAGTTCATACCTTCTAAAACAAAAAACCCTTACCTCTTCCCATCCCGCTTTACTAACCTCTGCTAGACTGCAACATGTCCTCTTCCATTACTGTTGAAGCTGTGACATGGGCCTTGGGGGCAGTAGCATAACTAGATATTACTGAGCCTCACAGCAAAATATATATTGAAATTGTAAATGGATTAGGGCCTTATGGGGCCCCTATACTTCCTGGGCCTTCTGCAACTGTGGGGTCTGCTTCCTCTGCAGTTATACCCCTGCTTGAGGGGGCACGACACATTGTTGATAGGCTGGAGCACCAGAATTATTATTATTATTAACATGTATTTATATAGCGCCAACATATTGCGCAGCACTGTAGAATCAAAGGTGTCTCCAGTCTATCGGGTCTTTGTCTTGCCCCCAAGCCTCATCTAGTGATGGGCAAATGCGTTTTCGCCGAATAATTCTTAAAACGGCAAAAAATTTGCGAAACTGTGAAAATTCGGAAACACATTGAAGTCAATGGGTGTCAAAATACTTTTGACGTTCGACAATTTTTGACGCAAGTGACTATTTGGTCCAAAGGCATTAAAGTTAACAGGCGTCCGAATAATTTTGACGCTCACCAATTTTTATATGCGCGCCAATTTCGACATGGGAGAACTTTCGCCACAGTTTTGCGAAAACATTCACAAATCCATGCCTGCCAAATTTATTCGCCCCCCCCAACACTGCCCATGTCACAGCTTTGGCAGCAATGGAGGAAGGCATGTTGAAGTCTGGCAGAGGACTAGAAGAAGGGCAAGGATTTTATTTTATATCGGTCATGTATTTCCACTTTGACTTCTAATATCCTACAACTGGGGGAACATCATTTTTATCATAATTCAGTGAGTCATGTGACAATTACATCATCAACAAGCATTGATATCTGATGACGTCACTAAGCTCCAGTTATATATTTTGCAGGCTAATTATGACTCTTGTATATTATGAGAAATAATACATAATCGATTGCCTGATGCTTGGACATCCCTACCATGTAAAATTTACATTTTATTATTTATGTAATTGCAATTCCTCTAACCTGGGACCTTGCATTACAGATAACAAGATGTTCCCATGCAGCCTACATTTCCTTAATGAAGGAATTTGCCGCTGGCAAGTACATAGCTGCCTTCAATCAGGCACGATGAGGGAGACGGTGAATGGAAGCAGAGATCCCAGTTATGCACATTGTACCAGATTGAATATTTATGAAAGTGTTATTACACTTAGCATGGAAATAAAGATTAGTGCCACCGCACATTGTGCCCCACGGTCCAATAGCTTTGACTAAAATTTAGCCGCTAAGTGTAACAAATGCATGAATTCCAGTCTTCCTAAATTCTAAGCCCTTCTCGTTCAATTATTTGTGGATAGATTCGCTGAAATTGTAGTGGGCAGACGGTTAAAGAATTTTTCCCTTATCTGTTAACTTTACCCAATGCTGACGAGTGAACTGCTTCGCATGCTTCTTAAAATTCATCTAAAATCAATTTATATGACACAGTTTCATCTGGGAAAAATGCTGAATGGGATTAATATCTTGACATAGCTTGGATGGGATACAAAAGAAACAGCTGCTCATTGAGAAGAGTCATGCAGGCTTCCCGGCTAGGTCTGTGGAACACGGCTGATGGAATGACCCGCCCCAGCATTCTACTTCCGTAACAGCTGGGCCCTGTGCTACAACTGGGAATGCTGGTTGGTCAATGGAGTGGAGAATGAGTTTATAGAGAACAGGATAAGCTTTAGTTTTAATTCAATATTTTTTCTTTGAAAAAACCTTTGATTTCACAGGTTTTAATTCAATATTTTTCTTTGAAAAAAACCCTTTGATTTCACAGATTTTAATTCAATATTTTTCTTTAAAAAAATCCTTTGAATTCACAGGTTTTAATTCAATATTTTTGTTTGAAAAACACTTTGATTTCACAGTTTTTAATTCAATAGTGTTAGTCGAAAAAAAACATTGACTTCACAGGTTTTCATTCAATATTTTTTTTTGAGAAACACTTTGATTTCTCAGCTAGACTCTGGCCTAGAAATTATTTATTTATTTATTTATTGGGATAGGTACATCTCCCATTGACCTCGAGGTATTGGATTTTCAGGATTCTGTGTTTTGTGCAGCATCTGGGTATAATAAATCTCCAAAAAAAATTTTTTTTTTCATTTTAGTTTTTGTCCCAAAAAGCCCAACCAGAGTCATTGAGCCTGTGCACCCAATGCATTAAGACAAACACAATTGTGGGTGCTCATATTTCTTGCAGCATTAAAGTAGCATAATTGTGTTATTGCTTTGATCTGTAGCGTCTTTTGCCGCAATTCACTGAATTATCACATCATCAAGGTTTTTTTTTTTTACTAAAATATGATTTTATCTCATTATTTTAACAAAAAAAGCTCAAACTCCCATTACTGATTTTGCCCCATTTATCATTAAAATAACTCAACTTAATTGTTTTCAAAATATTTTTTTGATTTTCACATAAACCAGAAAAATCAATATGACAGCATATATCAAGCAGACTTAGAGATGTGCTGCAATAAATACAATGGCATGTTTTTTTTTCCCAAACATTAATAACATTAATTAATAAATACAGAAAAATTTAACTAAACTAGTGGATGTTAAGAAGAAAAGGAATAAAGAAAGAGACTCAACTTAATTGGATTGGGAAAAACTCGATAAAATCTAGCGAAAAAAACCCGAATCATATGATTTTCTCAAAGTTTTTTCACAAATAGCTAGATTTTTTCAAGTTTTTGCCTGAAAACCATGAATTTCTCAGGCTAAACCCAGAGCAAACCATGATATCTTCAATTTGGGATAGGTACATCTCCCATTGACCTTGACAGGTTTGAGATAGCGAATTTTCGGATTCTGGCTTTTTGTAGCATCGGGGTATAATAAATCTAAAAAAAAAAGGTTTTTTTTCATGAAAAATCTGAGTTTTTGCCCCAAAAAGCCTGACCAGAGTCATTGTGCCTGTGCACCCAATGCATTAAGACAAACAGAATTGTGAGTGCATATATTTCTTGCAGCATTAAAATAGTATAATCGTGTTATTGCTTTGATCTGTAGTGTCTTTTGCTACAATCTACAATGGGAATCCTGGAATTATCATATCATCAAGGGTTTTTTTTTTTACTAAAATATGATTTTATCTCATTATTTTAATAAAAAAGCTCGAACAAACTCCCATTCCTGATTTTGCCTCATTTATCATTGAAATAACTCAGATTCGGAAAAGAACTCGATAACATCGAGCAAAAACCTGAATTGTATGTTCTTGTCAAACTTTTTTCCCGAATCACTTGATTTTTTTTCAAGTTTTTGCCTGAAAACCCCAAATATCTTTCTTAACCCAGCGCAAACCACAATATCTTCAAATTGGGATAGGTACATCTCCCATTGACTTATACATGACCTCAACAGGTTTGAGATGGCAGAATTTCGGATTCTGGCTTTTTGCAGCATATATAAAAAAAAAACCCCAAGGGTAGTGTTTCCAAAGCATCACAAGGCATACTTGTGCACTATTTCATGAAAAACTTGAGTTTTTACCCCAAAAAGCCCGACCAGAAAAAATTCAAGTTTTGGTAAATAACCCCCCAAGGGTAGTGTTTCCAAAGCATCAAAAGGCATACTTGTGCACAATTATTCAGAAGAGACTGGGGGAAAACAATGGTATGTGTGATGCAATGGGAGTAAGGGGTATTGGATGCCAATCTTCCCCCAGACCCCCGTTTTCATACTGAAAACCTGGTCACCTTAATAAAGATTCTTTAAAGACACTTTATGGATATTTCCATAATTTGGATCTTCATACTTTAATTCTACTACATTGACTAAACCCAATAGGCTGGTTTTGCTTCAAATAAGAATTCATTATATCTTAGGTAGGATCAAGTACAAGCAACTGTTTTATTATTACAGAGAAAAAGGAAATCGTTTTCAAGAATCTGAATTATACAAATAACGGATTAAAGCACTAAAGTGTGTTCATCACAGTACATTGTTTTTTTTTTTATAGTGGTTCCATTTTTATCTATCCTAAAAAAAAGGGAAATGTGTCCCAAGCAAAGCTTATCGAGTAGCTGAATGTCAATGTGTCAGTTGATACCTCCCGAGTGCAATTTAAAGTATATATATTTAAGTGATTACTGTGAAATGTAATAAAGTTGAATGCATTTCAGATTTCTTTTGGTACCTTTAGGAATAACATGCTTCTTGATCATCATTTATAACCAAGGACATTTATTTAGTTTAGGCTGTACTTGAGCTTTGGGCTTGATAAAGGCAAGATGTACGGTGAAATCTCTTCTGCTTTTTTTCTGAAATTGGATTTTAGCCGAGTAAACAAGAAGGGACCATGAAAACTGCAATAGTAATTTCTTTGTTTGCTTCAGTGGACTAGCACAGCCAGTGTAATCTGTTTATTTAAAATGATATAAATGAGCCCATTACCCTTGTGTACTCTACTGTCAAAGATCCGAAGCTACATAAGCGTTTACAATACACAGAGAATTGACTTTAAAAGAAGGCAGAAGATAGGCAACATTACTCCTGACATGTGGATCTGTTTTTACTGGCTAAGGCATTCAACATCTGTTCCCGAGTCTGCAACATGACTGAGCAACTCCTTCAGTTTCTTTTGACTCGACATAATGGGAAGATAAAAAAGAAAATGAAAAGCAAATGGGTGAATGATTGTAGCATCCAAAGCAGCCATATGGTATCACAAATTAGTCTCGACAAAAAGAAAATGATCCATTGCCTGTTGTTCTAACACCAAGGGGGTTATTTACTAAACCTTTTTTTGCTGGTCAAGGTTTTTTTGGGCAATAGCTAGAATTTTTTTTGAAAAAAAATGTATTATACCCCGAAGCTGCTTAAAGTCAGAAACCTGAAAATCCGCTATCTCAAACCTGCTGAGGTCATGTAGAAATAAATGGTAGATGTCACTTTTACTATCTTGAGATATCGTGATTTTCAGATAATCTGAAAGATTTGGGGTTTTTTGGTGATGATAACCCCAAAAAAGCTATATGGCTGTCGATTCTGAAAAAGGTGTACCTTTTGAGGTTTTGCTCCAGACCTGACTATTTTATTGATTAGATAAAACCGTGGATGGGAGTTTGGTCAGATTTGTTTTAATAAAAATATGATATAAATTTGTGTTTTAATAAATAACCCCCCAAATGTTAGAATTTGGTGTTAAATGGACTGGGAAGGAGAATGGAATTGAATTAAAGGGGTTGGTCAACTTTGACTTAACTTTTAGTATGATGTAGAGGCATGAGACAATTTGTAATTGGTTTTCATTTTTTATAATTTGTGGTTTTTCAGTTATTTGTCTGTATTCAGCAGTCTGGTTACTAGGGTCCAAATTACCCTAGAAACCAAGCATTGATTTAAACAAGAGACTGGAATATGAATAGGAGAGACCTGAATATAAAGATGAGTAATAAAAAGTAGCAGTAACAATACATTTGTAGCCTTACAGAACATTTGTTTTTAGATGGGGTCAGTGACCCCCTTTTTGAAAGAGTCAGAAGAAGAAGGCAATTTAAAACTATAAAAAGTATATAATAACAACCAATTTAAAGGTTGCTTAAAATTGGCCATACTAACATACTAAAAAGTTCACTTAAAGGTGAACCACCCATTTAAAGCTCTTTTCCTCGCAGAAGATGAAAGTTGTATGCAAAGTTGGGGCTTGTAAAGGTTGGATTTTAGTGGTTTTAGAGGTTTTTGAAACCACAACTAAACTCAGAAACTCCAAAACTATGAATGTTGTGAGACTTATTAAAAAGTCTGAATCAAAAAAAAAAGTAAAATTACAATGGGCTTAAAATATGAATATCTCCAAAACCTCGCTTGGACACAAAAACTATCAAAAAATCTGAACTGACTTCTATACAACCTCAACAGCTTTTACGTGGCAACGTTTTGTATTGGAGGTTTTCATAGTTTTTAAACTTAATAAATCTCTCATTTTTAGAGAAAAAGAAAACCACAATTTTGAGATTTTTGAAAATAGAAATTAGAAATTTCACTGTTAGTAAATGGACCCCATAGTGTAGTTTAGTTAATCCTTCATATACTTAATATACCACACATAAATCTCATATTTTCTTATCAGTAGGCAATTTCAGAGTTTAATAGTTAATTTTAGTAAATTTTATTTTGTTTTTTTAATAATTGATTTATTTATTATGTTAGTTTTTATATTCTATTGTAGTATTTTATTTATTACTTTAGTAATTTAGTCATTTTTTACATTTACAATATAATTGTTGCCTAATTAATCAAATTCAATCGAATGCGCTATTCCTGTGATTTCTACGATTTGAATTCGGCAGAATACGGACCTATTCGACCAAAAAAACCTTTGGCTTCATTTGGTTGGTCTTTTTGAATTCGAATTTCGAAGTTTTTTCAATTCGACCCTTGATAAATATGCCCCTCAGGGTAATATATATATATATATATATATATATATATATATATATATATATATATATATATATATATAGCAACTTTCCTGATTGTGTACCCACAGAAATTGTGCTTCCATTTGTTTTAACAGCATTGTTACCCATTGATTAATCATTATTATCTATTCCTGGAGATAACTTTGCTGAGACATTCATCTCTATATTAGCAGATCTGGTGCCTGAGAGAAAAAAAATCAATTCGCTCCGTCAGCGCATGAATAAAGATTGGTTTGCTCAAAAAAACGAAAGTAAATATTATAATCTCACTTCTTGCATCTCAGTGATCCATATCTTCTTGGAGACGGCATATTCTGTTTGCTACGATATAATCACATTTATTTTTTTTCTAAATTTACTTTATTTTGCATATACTTGCACATAGATTGGTGTCCTTTCAAGAGCTTCAAAAAATTGTCCTTGTAAAAAATGTGTCCTTTTTTTTCTTTGGATGAGATTTTAAAAGAAATTGAACGCTCTCCGGAAAATCCGCTCTCTATTCACAGACACGTAGAGACAGGAACGTTTCAGCAGGACTTCAATCAATGCGCATTGACACAGTTCAGTCAAACGCCCGCCATCGGGGTGTCATGCTGGCTTCTGAATTATGATGTGACTCTCAGACATTTTAACAACCTGTGACTGCCTGAGAGTTGCATAGATTTGGTATATGAAATATATATATTTTTTTTTAAAAAAAGCAGAGGTTTAATTCTAGGTTTTCTTTAAATTAAGGGTGATAAACAAGTAACAGTAGTGCCTACCAGTTGTAAAGTCTTTATATATATAGCTATAATTTAATAGACCTTCAAGGGAAGATGCCAAATTTCACTGAAGTACTGCACTTGCCTCTAGATGATTTTACTTTTCCACCAAACTTGAACTAATGGGCTTATTTATCAAAAATAGAATTTCTGAGGCTCAAGAGTTTTCGTCTACTGTATTAACTCATGATTTAATAAAACTCAAATGTTTGCTTATGTATAAAAAATACAAATACAAAAAGCTTGGTTGACTACAATTGTGGAAAAAAACTGAAATACCTCAAATTTGGAAGTTAACAAGCTAAAAGAAAACCTAGAATTTGTGAGTTTACAAGTTTAAAAAAAGCTAAAAATCTTAAATTGAAAAAATGGCTTGAATTTCGCCTAGGGCGACGCCGATTGACTTCTACAGTAACTCAAAAGCATCTAATGTAGATGGCAAAGTTTTACATTTGAGTTTTTTTGTGCTTAATAAATACCCACCATTCAAGTTTTTGAAACTAAAATTAGAATGTATGTATAAATTTATTTTAATTCAAGCCTTGATAAATCACCCCCTAAGTCTGGGCAATCTACATGTGGGGTTAATCTTTTTAGCGAATTTGAAAAACAGAATTAATGTGGACTGATATTATCAAAGGTTTTAAGTTGGTTACTGCTCTAGTAACCCATGGCTTCCAGTAGGCTCAAGATGGAGCATTTATGGGTCACCTGTTTGAAAACAAACATCTAAATTATTATTATGAGTTACCAGACTTAGTTGGAATTTGAGCTGTTTATTATATTATGGGATCCTTTTTTCAGATTCAAGATTGTAGGGTTTATTTTGAGTAAATCATGGTTTAAAAAAAAAAACACAATCTTATTTTTTTAAATTCTAGGCTGTTTTTAAAACTCAGAATGTATCAATGGAAAAAACTGAATACTAAAAAATGGGCAGCTATCATGTGAACTTTTATATAAACAAATGGGAGGTGTATTTTCAGCATTTAAGAATTTCTATTTTAAAAACGATGGAATTTGAAAAAGTGGAATGGAACAATGTGATTTCCAGATTTCCATTTCAATTCATTTCAATGGCAAATGAATACAATCAAGTTCTTTCGCATCAGATATACAAATACTTATGAGTTGTGATTTTTTTTTGCAACCACAGTTTGAAAAAAGATTGAAATGGAATAAATCGGCCCCCTGTCTTTGAATGAAACTGGTCGGCTGACCTACAAAAAGGTTGCAAAGAAATTGCCCTGAAATTTTATTGTATAATTCCTATTTTGGAAAAAATTAAATTTGAAAAAATGGTCAAAGTATAACCATATTTCTCTTTTTATAAAGCTTTAAATGTAACAGTTTAATTATCAGGGTTTAACAAATGTTGACATCCTCTATGGCCAAAATATATTCAAGTTTATTCAGCTTACAATTCTAAATTTCCTAAGGGGGAGGGGATGCAGCAATTGTTTAGGGAAAAACAAGAGAAGAAATCAATATGTCGCCCCCTCCTCAGTGTTTTTGTGAAATACTATACAGGTATGGGACCTTTTATCCAGAATGCTTGGGACCTGGGGTTTTTCGGATAATGAAGCTTTCCGTAATTAGGATCTTCATACCTTAAGTCTACTAGAAAATCAACAGTAAATAAACCCAATAGACTGGTTTTGCTTCCAATAAGGATTAATTATATCTTAGTTGGGATCACGTACAAGCTACTGTTTTATTATTAAAGAGAATAAGAAATTTTGATTATTTAGATAAAATGTAGTCTATGGGTGACGGCTTTTCCATAATTTGGAGCTTTCTATATAACAGTTTTCCGGATAATGGATCCCATACCTGTACCACACTGTAAAATACTATTGAAACCATGAGAGTTATGTAATATTATAGTACAGTACTTACATAGATTTCCATAGCAATACTGACCACCACTTCTACATCCCTCCAACTTCGACTAGAACATATTTAGACTAGGCAATTGAAATGGAAACAAGTGAAGCTCCTTGGATTAATTAAGGCTTTTGCTTTATCATTTTAGGAAATACATTTTAATAAGTTTGGGGTCAGAAATAAATGTAATAAACTGCAAGGATACCATTCATTTTTCACAAAGCCAGTGGTCCCTTAGCTTAGGTTCATATTGATGACACAGTAGTGACCACAAACTACTCTTTGAGGTCAAGGAAGAGAGGCAAAAATACCCTGAAGCAGAATTTGATGTGTTGACTCATTAATGTTATAGATTCAGGTTGTAGATCTGAGATTGTAGAGCTATTAGGCTACAGGTTAGACATTTCTTTGTGTTCTTCCCCACTCTGATGGGGGTTCCTACCATTTTTACATTACCATCTGACTTGGGACTATTTTTAACACCACTTTGGTGCATAGTTATCATTTTATGTCTTTTACCATCTTATTTCCATCAGCAAACCTCACGCTGTTTGATAACAGTAATGATTTCTTTTCAACTTTGTGTCCAGATGTGGTTTTTCAATAAAAACACAGTCACTAAAATGATAAACACACACATGCAGCTACCCAAGTGCTAAATGTATTGTCAGAGAAACCGAGAACAGCTTGAAAACAAAATCTAGAGAAAACGTTAGATCCAAAGGGAGATGGATGTTGCAGGGCATATTCAGGGCTAGGGATTTGTGTTTATGTTGTTTTTATTGTATAATTGACTGAAGGCAATAGAAACAGGATGTCTCATAACAAGATGCGACCCCAAGAGGAATCTCGTGCGCTGCTGTGTGCAATTGCAGCTGATAAAAGCAGCAGGGGTTCTCTGATATTTGCTACAGCTGAAAAATAGAAAATATAAAAAATATAGGAACATTGAGGATCTGGGGAAAGGCAGAACTGAACTAAGACAAAATTGGGACCGGGGGAATTGAAATGATTTTTTTTACCCCCATCGTTCCACTGCCATTTTAATGTTCCACCCAGAGACACATACAGAGCTTATGAGGTCCAACGCGAGGTGACTGAAGAGTAAGAGAGAGAGCAAATATAGTAGGTTAATATGGAAACAGCACTTAAAGTGGACCTGTCACCCACACATAAAAAGCAGTATAATGAAAGAAATTTGCAAATTAAACATGAAACACAAATTATTTTTTTCTTTAAAACAGCCATACCTTTTATAATCTTATTTAAAAGTTTTAGCTGTCAATCATATATCACTTCCTTTCACTTTCCTTTCAGCACTTCCTAGATGTCACTACACTCTTTACATTGCCCCTCCCTCCTCACGCTCTATAATTGTGTAGGGTACAATGCATGGGCATTAGATCCCCAACCCTGAACTTAGTTAACAGAGAAAAGTCACCTAACAATACTCTGACCAGTTTTGGACAGAGCAACACCAGCAAAAGGTTCATCTTCACAGGAAATACTAGTACTCCTAGGTTGTCATTGGGTGATGAGAGTTGTATTTCAGCAACAACTATAGGGCCACATGTCAGAAAATACTACTATAGGTATGGTATCCATTATCTCAAAACCATTTATCTAGAACACTCCGAATTACAGGAATGTCACAGACTCCAGTTTATCCAAATTATTCATATTTTAAAAATGTTTTCCCTTTAATGGAGGCAAAACAATCCTATTGTGTTTATATAGGGGATTATTTATCAAGGTCCGAATTTTTCGAAGTATTTCTAACATAAAAATCCAATCAACTGCCCGAATGGACCTTATTTATCATTAAAAAAGTCTGAAAAAATTGGATTGGGCAAAAATCTGCTAACTTTGGAGCTTTGCCCCGAAAAGTACGAATTTTTCGTACTTTTCCATAATACTACAAATTTTTCAGGCTTTTTGGTCCAAACTCCCTGAAATTGTTGGATATCAGTACGGACAGCAGTGCAGATACTGCGACCTTCCCCATTGACTTATACAGGATAGTGATGGGCGAATTTGTGCAGTTTCGCTTCGCCGAAAAATTTGCGAATTTCGCGCGAAATTCACGAAACGGCGAAAAATTTGCGAAACTGCGCCGGCGTCTCGTTTTTGACGCCGGCGCCCGTTTCTGACGCCGGCGCCCGTTTTTTCGAAAATTTTTTTTGATGCCGGCTAATTTTTTCCGCGAATTTTCGCGGGCGTTTCGCGAATTTATTCGCCGACGGCGAATCGCGCAAATTCGCCGCGAATTCGCGCCTGGCGAATAAATTCGCCCATCACTAATACAGGACCTTGAGAGCTTTGAGATGCCGGATTTTCGGAGTTGGACTTTTAAGACCATCAGGCTTTAATAAATTCCAAAGATTTTTATTAGTCCGAAAACTACAAATTATTCGAATTTCAGATATACTGAGCATAATAAATAACCCCCTTAATGTTTAAATCTTTTTTTAAGAGACTTAAGGTATAAAGATCCAATCGAAATTACGGAAAGATCCATTATCTAGAAAACTCCGGTACCAAGCATTTTGGATAACAGGTCCCATACCTGTAGTACTAAAAGTACTTAAAGGGGACCTGTCAACCTAATAAATAATTACAAATCCTTTTCCATCCTGTTAGTTGAGCAAAATAAATTTTACTCACACTATGGGGCCGATTCACTAAGGGTCGAATATCGATATTCGACTGGGAATTAAAATCCTTCGACTTCGAATATCGAAGTCGAAGGATTTAGCGCAGATAGTACGATCAAACGATCTAAGGATTATTCCTTCGATCAAAGGATTATTCCTTCGATCGAACGATTAAATCCTTCGAATCGTTCGATTCGAAGGATTTTAATCCAACGATCGAAGGAATATCCTTCGATCAAAAAACTTAGGAAAGCCTATGGGGACCTTCCCCATAGGCTAACATTGAGTTCGGTAGGTTTTAGATGGCGAACTAGGGGGTCGAAGTTTTTTTTAAAGAGACAGTACTTCGATTATCGAATGGGCGAATAGTCGAACGATTTTTAGTTCGAATCATTTGATTCGTAGTCGAAGGTCGTAGTAGCCCATTCGATGGTCGAAGTAGCCCAAAAAACACTTCGAAATTTTCAACGTTTTTTTACTTCAAATCCTTCACTCAAAAATCAAGTTTTAGTTTTTTTCATAAGTCGAGAAAAAACACAGTGAAAAAAACATGAGTGCGAATATACTCGAGAAAAATTTTTGTAACCTCGAATAGTTGCCCTTTATTAAAGAATAAAATTCAAGAAAAGTCGCCAGAAAAAACTCGGCAAGTAAAGGTTGGAGAGGTTGTATCAAAGTCAATGGGAATGTTCTATTTATTTATCTACCCAGTAGTGATGGGCGAATAAATTCGCCAAACACAGATTTGAGGTAAATTTCAGCGTTTCGCCATAATCGAATTAATTAACAAAACTGCATCAATAATTTGCCTGCGAAAAATCCACTGTGTTTGAAGTGTCAAAATTGGCAGGCGCATAAAAATTGTCGAGCATCAGAATTATTCAGACGCCCATTGCCTTTAACAAATTTGGACCAAATTCACGAACTCGGATTTTGATAACTCTGACCCTTAAAGTTAAGTTAAAGGAGAATACACCCTTTTAAAGTTTCGCTGCAACTGCATTAACCAGTTTTGCTACCACTGTTTTGAGCAAACAAAAGTGTGCCGGAATAACAGAAAGTCTGATGAAATATCTAACTAATGTAAAAAGAGGTGTGTGTTTTTTTATACAAAATATTTTTTCTACCATGTGATATTTTAAATCCCTTTGTCTGCCTCATAGATAAGTTTTATTCTCATCTGATTTCCTCCAACTTCTTTGAGAGAGAGAAAAAAAAAAACATTCTCCAGCCTTGTTTTATATTAACATTCCCAGATATGTGTTCTACGTATAATAGGCAGACAGTAGTCAGGGCAAGATAAGTGATTCTCTGTCTGGCTGAAAGATGAAATTTATTTTTTTACATTTCCTGAAACTGAAGAGCAAGAGGGACATGTAAGGTTTAAGCCGTTCAGTGCACTGCAGAGTGTGATAGATTTGCCATTGCTTTCTTGGAAAGGACATGTGCTTTGTGTGTATAAATATATATATATATTACCCTTCAGCAACTCTCTAATTTTACCAAATAACAAAATGTTATAACGGTATGGGACCTCTTATTCAGACAACTCGGGACCTGGGATTTTACAGATAATGGATCTTTCTGTAATTTGGATCCCCATACCTTAAGTCTACTAGAAAATCATTGAGACTTTAAATAAACCCAATAGGATTGTTTTGCCTCCAATAACAATTCATTATATCTTAGTGGGGATAAAGTACAGGTATGGGACCTGTTATCTAGAATGCTCAGGACCTGGTGTTTTCCAAATAGCGGATCTTTACATAATTTGGATCTCCATCCCTTAAGGGGGTTATTTATCAAAGTCCGAATTTATCTCAATATTTTCTGCTACAAAGTCCGATCAAATCCGCTCAGGTTTTTAGCTCTTATTTATTAATTTTCCCGAAAATTTGCTTTGCTGAAAAATCAGATTTTCACGCGTTATTCTGATTTTTCATCCTATTTTCTCGTTTTCTTCAGATTTTTTCCCGAAAACGTCAGGGTATTGCACGAAACCCAGTGCACATCAAAAAATCATTGGGACTTCTCCCATTGACTTATATGCAGCTTTGACAGGTCTGAGATTCTGGATTTTCTGATTTGGACTTTTCCATCCCTGGGGTTTAATAAATTCCAAAAAATTCATGATTTTTTAACAGTCTGATTTTATAAAAAAAAAAATCACAAATCTTTCGTGATTATATCACATGAATTATATCCAAAAGCATGGGTCAAGTACAAGGTACTTGTTTATTAATACAGAGGAAAAGGAAATCAATTTTAAAATGTTAAATTAATAGATTAAAATGTAGTCTATCAGATTCTGAACTTTCCAGATAATGATTTCACTGATTTCAGTGCATGGTTTGGGAGCTGTTTTGGATTTTTTTTTGACCTTCTTAAACAGGCTACAACCTCCCTAAAGTGTCCCATGTACCAAAGATGGACAGATGAGCATTGCAACAATGTGTTTATGATAAGACTGAAGTCACAACCCTACCTTCAATGTCATGGCTCCACCCCTGAATGTCACTGCTCTCTCATGACATCATTACTCGTATCCAACAGCACCACATTGTCTCGGATGTGCCCTAATAAAGGTGGCCACCATGTCCTTAGTTTACAAGTTGCGTTTTATTTTGACACTTTCTGCTATCTCAAAGAAATGCGGACATTTTTCTTTTTTTCGGAACATACTTTTATACAAAAGTCTATAGTGATTTTTGCTGAATGCTCATTCGGATGTCTGTTCTCATAAGCCAAAGCTTTTGCATGAAATAAAGCATTTCAGAACTCTAACACACAGGAAAGGGAGATGATTATGGTTTAAGCTTTAAACTATTATTTTTCATAATCGTCTACTTATGAAGGTTCCGCTCGGCATCTGGTAATCCAATCTCAGCAGAGAACAGGACATTTGAGGGCTTTATTGCATGGACATGAATCCAACTTTCTGTGCTTATTCAGAATGAGCGGAAACCTATTATTTGCTTCAATATCGATCAAATGGTGGCGCCAGCCAGTAACACCAAAAAAAAGTGTATTTAAATATAATGTAATGTGATGTTACCCTGCACATAACCATTCTGCTTCAAAATCAGTGGTGTAAGTAGATATTACTAGTGATGGGCAAATTTGTCCCATTTGCTTTGCTGAAAAAGCTGAATTTTCGCGTAAAATACGGGAAACGGCGAAAAATTAATGAAACGCAAATCTGACTTTTAACAAATCACAAATTTTTCGGAATTTATTAAACCTCGAGGATTTAAAAGTCAGTATCAGAAAATTCAACATCTCAAACCATTTGAGGATGGTGGGAGTCACTGGGAGTCTCAATGATTTTTTAATATGCGATGGGTTTTCATGCAATACCCTGAAGTTTTTGGGCAAAAATCTGAATCCCAAAAAATTGTGAAAATCTGATGAAAAATCTGAAAAAATTGTGAAAATCTGATTTTTTTCCAGCAAAGCAAATTTTCGGGAAAATGCAATAATAAATAAGCGTACCTGAGATGATTTGATCAGAGTTTGTAGCAGAAAATAATAACATAAATTCGGACTTTGATAAATAACCCCCTAAAAGTTATCTCAAAGGTGAACCACCCCTTTAAGTAACTCTATAAAAAATGTTTTGTTTGCAATAAAAAGTGAATTAAATGTTCTACGAACTTTCAGAAATCAGCCCCAGTGTTATAAAACTTGGCGAAGTAAATCACCGCTCACATATTTTACGCCAATTATTTGTCGATCCCCCACTAATTCTAAGTTCAAACCTTGATGTCACGTTCCTGAGTGTGCGGATGTGATGAAAAAGGAGTTGAAAAGTAGATCATTAGAGAAGCGTAGCAAGCGTTTTGGTGAGAATCTAGAGATCTGGAGGCATATTTATCAAAGGTTGGATTTTAGAGGTTTAAGAGATTTTTCAAACCACGGCTAAACTCACTTTCTGTAAAACTACGAATGTCAAGACATTTATTAAAAGATCTGAATAAAAAAGTACAAATGGGAACTAATGCATATATAACAAATACAAATACCTCAAAAACCTCTAAAAATGTGAGATTTTGAGACAATTACTAGCAAAAAAATCTGACAACGTCTAAAAGTCCGAATTGAATTAAAAACGGTCCAATAGGATCAGCGCAGGTTCCATCGGCTTCTATAGGACCTCGAAAACGTTTACCTGCTAAAGTTTTGTTTAAGTGATTTTCATGGTTTTTACTCTTAGCAAATCTTGAATTTTTAAAGCTTTTAAAGAAATAGGAAAACCACCCATTTTTTTGAGATTTTTGGAAAAAAAAATCTGAAGTCGATCGTTAGTAAATGGGCCTCATATGTTGGGCAGAGTTATCAACTGCTTTGAATAAAAGAACTGATTCATGTACAGGTATGGGATCTGACATCCGGAAAGCTCCAATTATGGGCTGGCCATCATTTCCTTTTCCTATGTAATAATAAAACAGTGCCATGCACTTGATCCAAACTAAGATATAATTAATCCTTATTGGAAGCAAAACCAGCCTGTATTACTTGCCAAAATTAAAATGAGATATAATTAGATATGTAGAAAATACACATTGAGGGGCAGATTTACATAGGGTCGAATATCGAGGGTTAATTAACCCTTGATATTCGACTGCCGAATGTAAATCCTTCAGCTTCGAATATCGAAGTCAAAGGATTTAGCGCAAATAGTTCGACCGAACGAAAAATCGTTTGATCAAAGGATCTTAATCCATCGATCGTACGATTTTTCTTTGACCAAAAAATTTTTAGAAAGCCTATGGGGACCTTTCCCATAGGCTAACATTGCACCTCGGTAGGTTTTAGGTGGCGAAGTAGGGGGGTCGAAGTTTTTTTTAAAGAGACAGTACTTTGTCGAATAGTCGAACGATTTTTAGTTCGAATCAAAGTCGTAGTCGAAGGTCGAAGTAGCCAATAAAAACATTCGAAATTCGAAGTTTTTTTTATTCTATTCCTTCACTCGAACTAAGTAAATGGGCCCCTTACTCTTTGCTTTTTTTTTAGACGTTTCTTATGAAGTCATAATAATATGTCTCTCATTCTTCGCATTCATTCTAACTTGCTCTTACAATAACAAACAATGTTCCAAAGGGGGGAAAAATAATGGTTATCTAGCTGGAATGCCATTTCAATTCAGGTTCGGTTAATATGAAACATTTGTACTGCAATTCTTTGAGTGGCCGATAAAACGTTCACTTTTAGGGAGGAAAAAATGAAGCAGGAAGTGTATTAAATAGGATTGAATGATAAGGAACAGCTTGGTCATTTATCCAATAGCTCATTTAAACACTGTGGGGAAATGTTACCGTACCCTGGGGCTTCAGAAAATATAAAATCAGCCCCCAACTTTATTAAAATTAAAACGAAAGTGTCCGTGTTTTAAATGTAAAAGGGTGTACATATGTAAGCCTCAGCTATGGGCAATGTCACATGCAGTTTTCTCTTTGGTGGAAAGGCTCAATGCCACTGGTGCAACAGGGTAACCACCTGTCAATGTGCACACGGGGGGAATTTTTACCTGCAAATGAGATGGATTTGTAAGTACACAAGAATACAAAGCTGAAATTCATCTCATGTGTGTAATGACAGGCGGCAGTATCAGGCGGTATTGGGAACTTACCTGCCAGCATAAAAATACTGTAGAGGTTCCCCCATAGAATATAGAATTGCTACAGAAAAACCCAGACCTAGACCCACTGTCCTACTGAGATTTATTTGCCCTGCTTACTGACCTCCCCCAATCACAGGCGAAGGAAGAATAAAGTACGAGTGAAATGGGGGGGGGGGATTTGCAGCGTTGTAGGGAATTGTGGCTGGGCCGATGCTGCAGACTGACACTACACCCACCCTGTAACTTGCCCATCATCAGACGCACAAGTTAGGGTCTACAGCAGGGGTCTCCACATTCAAATGTAAAAAGAGTTGGGGAGCAACACAAGCATGAAAAAGTCCCACGGGGTGCCAAATAAAGGCTGTGATTGGATATTTGGTAGCCCCTATGTGGACTGGCAGCCTACAGGAGGCTCTACTTGGAACTATATTTAGTTTCTATGCAATTAAAACTTGCCTTCAAGCCTGGAACTCAAAAACAAGCAACTGCTTTGAGGCTCCTGAGATCAAGGGGTTGGTGATTAACATGTTGCTTATGAGCTACTGGTTGGGGATCACTGATCTAGAGTTACAGTCCACGAAGAGGCCCTATCCTTAAAGGAGAAGGAAACCCCCATGGCGCAAAACCCCTCCCCTGTGTTGCCCCCCTCCCTCCTCCCCCCTGGCCTACCTGTCCCCCTGGGCAAATGCCCCTAACTTGTTACTCACCCCTCTCTTCCTGCTCTGACCGGCGTCATCTGTCGCATGCGCAGTAGGAACAGTTACCGGTATGGCTCTACTGCGCATGCGCTATGGCTCTACTGCGCATGCGCCGAATGTCACGAAAAAACGTGACATTCGGCGCATGCGCAGTAGAGCCGTACTGGTAACTGTTCCTACTGCGCATGCGACAGAAGACGCCGGTCAGAGCAGGAAGAAGACGCGCGTGGGAGAAGATGGCGACTGTGAACTCCGTGGACAGGACCTGCGCAGAGGGGTGAGTAACAAGTTAGGGGCATTTGCCCAGGGGGACAGGTAGACCAGGGGGGAGGAGGGAGGGGGGCAACACAGGGGAGGGGGTTTTGCGCCCAGGGGGTTTCCTTCTCCTTTAAGTACATGTTCCCCAGCTTACCCCGGGGAACATGTACTTTCTAAGTGAGTAATGATGGGCGAATTTGTTCCGTTTCACTGAAAGTTTTGTGAAATGCGAATTTTGATGCCCGCGTCAATTTTGATGCCACGTTAAAGTCAATGGGCATCTGAATAATGTTGACGCGCGACGGTTCTGAAAATTCACTGCGAATTCGTGCCTGGCAAATTTATTCGCCCATCACTATAAGTGAGTACTAAAGGGAGAGCTCTTGTGCCACTCAGCAGTCTAGCACCCTGGGGTAACGGAAATGACTCCTTGCTTGCGCTTTAACCTTATATATCCTTATACATATATACTTTGTCTAACAATACATCCCGAACTGCTGATGTTATAGGATGCAGTGACTCAATTTCTTGTCCTAAGTCTATGCTTTGTATAGCAGGAGGAATGTGAATACCTTCTGTTTCATTTATATATATATATATATAATACAATGTTTATGTATTCTCAGATCTAAATAAATCGTGGGATATTTACTTTAAAAATAACACTTAATTAATTATCTGCATTTAAATGAAACAAGCTCATACTGGCAACAGCTGTGTTATAATTAATAGTTCTGTTTAATAGGTCTCCCCAATAATTCGGTGCCATAAGCCTGATGATACCTGAATGTGCTTAATCATTGCTTAATGATTAAGTATTTGCACTGACTCATTCATCTCTAACGACCATGTAGTAATTATTGTTTTTTTTTTTTAATGAATACACTGAAATGCTAAGGCATCAATGTGTTATCAGTTTATTGAAATGATTGAAATAATGGAAACGAATACTTGGTATATATATAAAGCTGTGGGACTTCAGGGCTGTTCTATAAAGTGCTTTTGTTGCTACGTTGCAAGTGAATTAGGTTGCATTTTAACTTATGCTTTTTGGCAGATTATTAAAAATTGTTGAAAGAACTTCATAACATTTGATTGCTAGCACCAAGGAAATGATTTTGTGTTCTATATGTACCACTCATGCCGCCATAAATGCCCAGTATTTACCCCACACTTCTAGGAACCCACAAGAACCAGTCAGATGCTTGCTTTCAAACAGAATATGCTACTTGCTCACTGTCAGCTTCTGACTATATTTGAACCATGGATTGTGCGCAGAATTGTTGTTGCAATACTCTCCGAGTCCTGCTTTATTAACACTGTGGAGGTTATTTACTTAAACTCGAATTTATCTCAGATTTTTATAAAACCAATCTCCCATCCACGATTTTAACTTATTTATCAATGAAATAACTAGTGATGGGCGAATTTATTCGCCAGGCGCGAAGTCGCAGCGAATTTGCACGATTCGCCGCCAGTGACAAAAATTTGCAAAACGAGAAAATTGGCCGGCGCCATTTCGCAAATTTTTCAATTCGCCCATCACTAGAAATAACTTGAAAAAGTGATGTCGACTGAGCGGAAACCCAAATTGTACAAATTTTTGCGGATTTGACGCCCGAATCGCTAAATTTTTTCAGGTTATTGCCCGAAAACCCCAAATTTTTGGGATTGTCAGACGATACCAAGCACAGATCGTGATGTCTTCAAATTGTAAAAGGGATTAGTGATGTGCGGGCCGGCCCGATACCCATGGGTCGGGCAGATTCGGGCTGACCTCTTACCCACCTCTACGGGTCGCAAGCGGGTGTGGGTTAAGCTCTTCTGACTGCTCTCCCCGCCCGTGACCTTACAAATGCCGGCTTCTGATTTCCGGGTTGAAAATCACGACCCGCAAATAACTAAAAGGGATATCACCCATTGACTTATACATGACCTCGACAGGTTTGAGATAGCGGATTTTCAGACTCTTTGCAGCTTAGAGTTTTATTTTTCCTTTAAACATTTCAGTTTTTGCCCATAAAACCTCGACCAGAAAAAAATCAATGTTTAGTAAATAACCCCCCCCCTGTGTGTCAGCTTCTGTCAGCAATTAAAGGCAATATAAACCTGCCTCATGCAACTTCTAGAGGCTTGATCAATTTGTCAGGACTGGTGGCTGCATGTAAATGGGCTGGAGTCAATATGTGGCTGTATACTGGACTCCACTTCAATTTACATTCATTACCATGAGCGGCTACTTTTCCTTGCCACTTCAGCAAACTGTTTATGACCCCATTTACTAGCATTCTCCATCATATAATGGCACGAGGCAGGTTTATATTGGCCCTTTATTGCCAGATTGCTGATACATGAGGGCTCAACTGTTCCGTTTTAGAGGGACAGTCCCTTTCTTGACAGCTCAACCCGCAATTTCTCATTTGTACTGGAAAGTTCCATTTTTCTCTGCACTGAACAGCCAGAAAAAGAAACAACATTTCTAACTTAATTGGCTTTTGGCAGAGCGCCCAGAACAGCCAGAGCAGCAGATAAGATACTTTTATAACAATTTCAAGATAAGCAAATAAGTAATTGTAACAATATAAGATAATAGGACCTTTGGGAAATGTTAGACTCACAGCATAAAGAGCAATTCAACTTCATTATCAAAACTGTAATAACTGGAAAAAAAACACATAAATATGTTCAAACTTTCATAATGTGCCAAATTTTGTAAAATGAACATGGTAATTAGGGGGCATGGCAACAAAAATGGGCATAGTCAACAATTTTTTGCTGCGCTACTCATTTGTGGTTTTTCAGTTATTTAGCTTTTTATTCAAGAGCTACTCTGTTTACAGTTTCAGCAACCTGGTTGCTAAGGTCCAAATGGCCCTAGCAACCATGCATTTATTTGAAAAAGAGACTGGTATATAAATAGGAGAGGCCTGAATAGAAAGAGAAGTACGGTAATCAAAAGTAGCAGTAGAAATATATGTGTAGCCTTACAGAGCATTTATATTTGGATGGGGTCAGAGACCCCCATTTCAGAGCTGGAAAAAGTCAGAAGAAAAAGGCAAATAATGAAAAACTAGAAAAGATAAATAATGAAAACCAATTGAAAAGTTTTTTAGAATTCTATAACATACTAAAAGTTAATTTATAGGTGAACCACCTCTTTTAGAACTCAATTTATACAATATATTACAATGCAGCTTTCTTCTACTCCAAACAACCAGACATATTGAGAGGCTGAACTTCAGATGTAGCCTGCCGTTCATAAACAGGTAATTTAGCCTTCACTGTGCAACCCATCATCAAAATAGCAAGGATAAAACCAGTTATTGTTTTTCCATGTACACTCATAAATCAACAAGTATTTTCCTATCTCTATATCAAAATATATTCCTAACTCTATATCAAAATATGAAGTAATCTCAGTAAAGGTTTATTACTGTACTATTCAGCAGAGCATCTTTACAGGCAGGGTAATAATTAATGGATACAAATTGTTTTATGATGGCTGGGAGACAATGGGCCCCATGGAATGGATATGAGCTCTAAAATGATAAGCAGCGTTAAAAGGCCATCTCCCATAGACTCCATTATAATCAAATAATTTAATTTAAATGATTTCCTTTTTATTTGCAGCAATGAAACAGTAGTTTGTACTTCATCCCAACCAAGATCTAATAAATCCTAATTGGAGGCAAAACAATCCTATTGGGTTTAATGTTTAAATTTTTAGTAGACTAAAAGCAGAACTAAAGCTTAACTAAAGAAGTAGCTAGAAATGTTGTACATTATGTTTTGGGCTTCTGTACCAGCTCAAGGTAACTACAACCCTTTAGCAGTAAAGATCTGTGTCTCCAAAGATACCCCAGTAGCTCACCATCTTCTTTTCTGCTGACTCACTGCACATGTGCTGCTGTTACTTGCTGAGCTTAGGGACCCACTCACAAAATACAGTACACATAGAATAGAAATGTCACAATATGAGGCTGATTAGTAATTAATACAGATAATTACTAATACAGATAATTACTACATGGCAGCACAGAAACCAGTGCAATTAGCATCAGAATTTAATAATCAGCAAACCTGTAGCAGCAGCTTATATTACAGAACAACCTCATTTTCTGCTGGATAATTAGTGACGAGCCCTAAGCTTAGCTTCTCAACAGCTGCTCAGAGCCCACTGAGCATGTGAGTGTCACAGACACTTTCCAAGATGGTGACCCCCTGTGACAAGTTTGAAGTCCTGGATCATTGCTGCTATTGATAAGATGAAACTTTAGGCTGGTGCAATAAGTTCAGTATATAAAATATGGCATTTTTAGCCACATTCATTTTTATGGTTTAGTTCTCCTTTAAAGTGTGGAGATCCAAATTACAGAAAGATCCCTTATCTGGAAAACCCTATTTCCTCAGCATTCTGATCCCATACCTGTAGTGCCACTGGGTAATACTAAATAGAAAATTACCATTGTAAGTAATAAGGGCCTCCCCCTGGGATCATACGATTCACAGTGCACACAAACTAATCAAGAGCACACATACATGTTAGGTCACATGAGCCAATTAATGGACAAAGTTCTGTCTTTTGCTTCCACACTTCTTCCTGTTACAGTTAGAGCTGCAGTATTTCTGGTCAGGTGATCTCTGAGGCAGCACACAGACCATCACACAATTGTGGCTCAAGAAAGAATGTTATTTACTGGTATCTATATTCCAGTTTTTTGTTTAATAGGGCACTTAATATGATAGAAACTTTCTGTAGGTTAAGTATTCATTTTAGGATTATAGTTTTCCTTTAGTAAAGATCATTTTGAAAGATGAAGGGTTTTTTGGTGTAGTCTAATGAATGAATTGGTAGCCTATAGTTAGCGACCTCCATTTTGAGTCTTTCTTTTCAAAGGCTAGCAAGCAGTGCACTCTACTGAGGCTCTTAAGCCAAAACAGTATAGTTCTCACGGGATTATGGTCAGAAAACACCCATAAAGAAGTGGAGAAGTCAGTTACAGGCAACTCCATGCAGGGGAAAGGCTTAGAGGCTAATGTTCTAGAGGGCCAAGCAGTACTTTGCAGCTGCAAAGTGCTGTAAACTGGGATAGGGAGATGCAACTGCTGGCTGAAATGAGTGGTTTGCCCTCTTTCTAGAGTAGATGTGCCTCATGCTTAGTTTAACAATATGAGTCTTATCTCAGTGGCATAACTAGTTGTTACTGGGCCCACAGCAAATTCAGTTTAGGGTCCCAAAACATCGGTAAGTTGACCTATTCTACCAAGAAATATTTTAATTTCTCTTCAAATGGATTGCAGGAAATAATAATGCATATTTTTGGCGATATCTATCTATCTTGTAGTTCTAAAACTGTTGCTAATTAATTACTGGGCCCCCTTCAGCCACAGGGTCTGCCTTCTAGGTACTGTAGTTCCACCCCTGGTTCATCTGATCATAGATAATAAAGGTAAACTCATGTCAAATAATGTTCTGGTGTCCATTTTGGCATAGCAACATATTCAGCAGTCTCTTCTTTCAATAATGCTGGATGGGGGATTGTTTTATTCTGCACTGTAAGTGGTAGCATGGAGGGAGAGAGAGGAAACGGGGCAAAAGAATAAAGAGAAGTGAATTAGAAAGTCATTGTATGGTATAACTGTATAATTTGGGAAGATATTTTGTTACATGAAAGCCAGCAATGAAATAGGAAATCCTGCTAAAGAAAAATTGCAGGAAGTTTCCAGGGATCTAATGATTGTCTAAGACTATATCATATATCACAAAGACAACTTGCCTAATGTGAAAAAGACTGGGCATAGAGAGAGAACAGTAACATATTCAAATTGAGTGGAAAATATTCGCTGTACTACTGCCTGGAGCCAGCATGTGCTTGAATCAAGGCCAGAGTCGGCACAATGATTGCATGTAAAACACTGTAAGGATTTCAGTTGAGTGTAAATAGAAATAGCCAGAAACAGGTGATATACAATGGCCCTGGGTGATACAATAGCAATAGAGAGAAAATAAACTCCAGCTGAACGGGGGGGGGGGGTCTATGCCCTGAAACATTTCATTGACAATGGTTGGTTGAGTGGTATGGAATTGATTAGAAGGCATTTGTCTCAAACGTTCTCCTGGGGATTTTTTGGCTTTTGCTTCTGAGATTTGTTCCATGTGAAAGACTGTAAAATGCCAGTGTTTGTAGAGAGATGTTGCAGTAAACACAGGAACATTGGAGATTTAAGCAGAAATAAACACAGCAGGAGTGACCTGGAAACGTCTTCACCTTTCTTGCCATGGTCTTTAAAACTGTCTGTAGTTCTTTCTGTCATGAAATAATTTTTATGTTTGCATCAGGGTAACCACTTATTTGTAAAACGAGCCTTCTTCAAGCTCTTTATTGGAACCTGAAGGAGATTCAGGCAACAAATGAATTAAGACTATCATCAGTTATCATGATTTCAATTTAACGGTCTTACAAAAAAGGCAAAAAGGGATGTAGGATTGTCCAACCCGAATTGGCTGGACTAGACTATCTGTTGTTCAGTTATAGGGCTTTCTGGACAAGTGTAGGGAAAGTATGGTTTGACCGGGTTAGGCAGACCAGAGGAAGCTAGGGGTTACACTTATGCTAGGACTAGATAGGTGGAGGGCTTACCAGGCAAGAAGAAGCAGCTTAAGCCAGAATTTCTAATTTCTCCAGTCTGTGTGGCTCAGTGGTGGGAGCAGCATTCAGCCCTCCCTCCCTTGTGTCTTGGAATTCATGAAGGTTGTGATAACATAGAAAGTATGCAATGGCGGCTGGGTAGGTGGGGGAATGATTGGCAGAGTGGGGCAATGGGGCATTAATCCCCTATCTGTGGACTGTGCTGGTGCCTAGAGAGGCAAGGTTTTCAGTGGGGCCATTTGCTCCTACTTGCCCATCCAGCTGCAGAGCCCTTTGGGTGGCTGGCCCATTCACTTGGTAGAGTAATTGGTTAGGCAAGCATTCCCATTGGGGTTGATGTTATGCTACAGCGTATATGTGGTTTATATTGACATGTTTAATGAAGCTGCTACCTTTAAACTCCATACAGGGCTCCACGTTTCGTTATTGTAATCACTATGTTATATTTGGTAAAGTAAAGAAGGAATACCGGTGACCTTAATGCTGCCCAGGTCATTGGTATTTCGATGTACATGGCTGTTTAGGGATTGTTTGTCAAGCCAACAGTAGAGGGTTGAATGTACTCTACAGAGCTGACATACTGCACATGTATTTTCCATATTTTGAATAAATTCTGTTGCATTCCTCTAGGGTTTCTGCAGTGAAATACTCAACTGGCACTTCATCCTCGTATCCATATGCAAAAAACATAATTCCGGAATATTTACTTGTAAAGAGCTGATTTCATGCATAATGTAATTATATAACTATGGTTAGTGTATCCAGATTAAAAAAAAGAACCTGTTACAACCTGCATTTTGGATAATATAAATGAAGGTTGCCTTGAGGAACGATTTTGATTAAATGCAGAGCTTTAGCGAGGGCCTTCGTTCATCACTCGTCAGATATCTGGCCTTACAATAACCCTGTCAATTATTTTATCCTTGTGACATTCTGTACAATGCTGCGGCTCATATCTGTAGACGTTGGTGAGGATTAAATTGGAGCAACGTAGATTCGGGGCAGTGTAGCGTAAAGTCAGTATTCACCGAGTCCAACCAACCATGGCGCTCGATGCATAGGTGCTAACCCCACTCACTTATGGTTTCATGATTTTTAAGAAGGTCGCTGTGGTTCTTTCCAATTATGCATACAATTAAGATGCAGGATATTCATCCAAAATGATTTTGGACTCTATCACATGACCTTTATTGGGATTAATACTTTATTTATATAAATCATGTTATGGCCAGCAACACACATACTGTACAGGAAGACAGATGAAGAGATGAAGATACCAGGAATGAAAATACTTTTTAAACAGTTTACATGAATTCAATCATTTTAATTATTTTTTAATCAATTTACATTTGAAAATAAGGTTATGCAATTGGAACAATTTTCCCAGAGCTTCATTTTCCCTTACCTCTTGTTCCTTTGCCTTTTTTTTTTACCAAGGACTTGAATGTTTATCATAGTCAACATCCAGGACTAACATCACTTCTGAAATTCTATTGTATGTGCATCTTTTAAACAACTGGGGGCCAATGGAGCCTCAATAGAGCACTAGTCACTTTAGATTTAAGAATATCTTACTTCATGGGTAGTCAGTGCTGGAATTGGGGAGGGATGTGCAGGGGTGCCGTCCCTCCACTTCTTTATTTCTGTAAAAAAGCATACCCTCAGGGGCGATACTTTATTTTGCCCCCCTCCCCACTTCTGCATGCAAATAAAATGGAGAGGTTAAAAAGCACAAGAGCATATAAGAGCATATTGAAGATAAATGAAGAACAAAGATTGGTGAGAGAGAAGTAGAGAAGAGATGGAGAAGTGTGATGAAGAAGGTGAAGGCATCAGAGACAGTTATAGAGAATGGTAAGAGAGTGTTATATACAAAATAATTTATTGTGTTATAGAATATGCTGGGGCTGTGCTGTGTTTCGGCACACAGTACACAAGCAGGGTGCTATGTTTGCAGAAGGTAAATTGGCAGCCAACAAAAGTCAAAATTAAAAATGTTCATTTTGGGGTACCTACAGGCCACATGGTTAGGTAAATCTATATATATTGGGCATCAAACTGATCATTAGAAGGAATTACTACAATGGAAATAGCAAAAGTGCTTTGCATTAAAGTAGGTGAAACCAGAAAATATTAGTGGATAACACTGGGTGTGGCTTATAATTGTGGGAAGGGCTAGTGTTAGCACACGCCTAAGAAAGAATATAAAGTAACGGAAGATGGTGCCCTGGAGCTCCGCTGCTTTGCATTTTAGGGTCAGATTTTTTTTAAGTAGGTAGTGACGGTGTCAGTGATGGTGAGGCACATTGAGCGGGTGTCTGCAACCGTCACTTCCTACTCGTTTTTTACTGGTAGGCGAGCAGGGACTAGCAGGAGTAGGAGGACCAAGAAGAGGAGAAAGCCATGGGCCGTGAAGGTTTTGCACGATGCTAAAGCTGGTGCAGGTATGCGGGGGATGTGATTGCGCTGCGATTGCCTGAAAAACTGCTCATAAAAAATAATTAATCGCTATTGGAAAAACACTTATACAGTATTAGCTCCCCAAAGCCAAAGGGGGATTTAAATTTTTGACCATAGATCCCCTTTAAGGAATTACCAAAAAAATGACCACACAACAGTGCTGGGTCAAGCCAGGAGAGCACCCTAGGCAACCCTGCCGGCTACGTCACCCACTCCTTAAGCATTTGTGCGCATACTTGGGTGCGCGCACGTGTACATGCCGAGGATGCTAAGGTTGCTGCCTTTCGTGGAGACTCAAGTGCTGGAGCACAAGTGCGTTTGTGCTGCAGAGCTCAGGTACGCGTGGAAGAGGAGAAGCTGCCAGTTGCGGAGGATGCAAGGGTCAGAGCTAGGGGAAGGAGGCAGTAGAGGTATGTGCCTGGCACCCATCTGTACCGTAGGCACGTGCCTCTTCTGCCTACCCCTAGTTCCAGCCCTGCCAAACAAACTAGCCACATTTTCAAGTGTTGCCATCCTTAAAGGAATTGTACAGTATAAAAATTGGGTAAATAGTGGGGTTGCCACCTGTCTGGATTTCAAACAGACAGCCTGGTTTTTGGAAGGGCTGTTCGGGTGAAAAATTAGGAAATCCAGGCAGGACATTGAAGTTAATGACATGGAGATCAACCAATCAGTCCTGCCCCTGCTGTAATCAGTCCCAACAACAATACTGGCCTGCCCCAAACATCATCAGTCCCACCCCTGATGTCACTGGCTGCCACGAACAGAAAAGGTGGCAACCCAAGTAAATAGATAGGCTGTTTACGATATAGTTAATTAGCCAAAAAATGTATAATGTAATGTATAAAGGCTGGAGTGACTGGATGTTGAACAGAACAGAAAACTACTTCCTGCTTTTCAGTTCTCTTGGTTTCCACTGGTTATCAGGCAGTAACAAATCAGTGACATGGGTCATAACTGTTGCTTTTGAATCTGAGCTGAATGCTGAGGATCAATTGCAAACTCACTGAACAGTTATGTCCCATGTGGCTCCCGTTCAAGTCACTGACTAACTCAGAGTTAGAGAACAGGAAGCAGGAAGTTGTTTTCTGTTGTGTTCTGTTCTGTTACACATCCAGTCACTCAAGCCTTTATACATTACAATTTGGTCTAACTAACTATATTAGAAACATTTTTTATTTTACACAGTCTATTTACCCAGTTTTTATTTTTACACTGAACTGTTCCTTAAAGCAATGCATCTAATGTGATTACATTATATATGTTGATATTTTATATTAATGTCAGGCCACACTGGGCGTTTTGGGGAGATTTGGTTGCCTGGAGACTAATCGTGCCGTTTTTGCGCCGACCAATCTCCCCAATCACCTTCCCTGACTCTTTGCCAGCTGAAATGAAAAAATGCTGGCATTAATCACACGCGGCAATTCATTTTACGAAGTCGCCCGAAGTTTCCTCGTGAGGCAACTTTGGGGAACTTTGGAAAACGAACCATCGCATGTGATTAGTGCCGGCGTTTTTTCATTTTAGCCGGAACAGAGTCAGGGAAGGCGTTTGGGCCGATTGGTTGCCGCCAAAACTAGGCGATTAGTCACCAGACGACCAAATCTCCCCAAAACGCCCAGCGTGGACCCTTAATGTTAGTTTTCTAAGTAAACTCAGTGTATCTCTAGCTACAATACATGCATTCTGCAGGAAGAAAGAGGCTCTGCACACTGTGCTGCTGTGTTGACTTTGGAAGATAATGAAGAGACGATTGTCTGGTGACTCTATATCCTGAAAGAACTGATACAAACAATTCTATATTTATGAGTTAGACATCACCGTCATTTACCTGCATTCGCAGAACTGTAACGGAAAATTTTACAGAAAGGCACATATTGTTGCTGCAATTGAATAAAAGGGGAACTATCACAAAAAGGAAATTTTAATATCAGCTTCATCATACTGAAATAAGAATCTTTCAAAAATACAATAAATAAAAAGTTCTGCATTGTTTCTGAAATAATCACATTTAACTTCACTATCCCTCTCTCAGCATCCGTTTCTTCTCATTTTGTCTTCATTCAGGAGTTGGGTGTCAGATGAATGATCCAATATATCTTATAGGGGGGCTCCTTTTGCCTAGAAGATGTATTAGAGCTCAATCTATCAGACATACATGCAGAATTTGTGCAAAAGGCAGTTATTTTGTTAAATTGTGTTTGTACTGGAATCAGTTATTTGAGTGAGCTCTGATTCATCTGCTAGGAAAGGAGCCCCCCACTATAAGATATATTGGATCATTCATCTGACACCCAACTCCTGAATGAAGGCAGCATGAGAAGAAACAGAGGCTGAGAGAGAAATAGTGAAGATAAACTTGATTATTTCATAAAACAATGCAGAATATTTAATAGATTGTATTTAGAAGGTTTCTTACTTCAGTGTGAGGAAGCTTATATAAAATTTCCATTTTCACAATAGTTCCCCTTTAAGCACATAGCATCTTTAGAGAATACACTCTGTATCTGCCATTTCATAATGAATACACTAGAGGGAATAGAGGAAAGGCAATGCTTAACTTGTGCTAAGTTAATTTTGTCCTGTAAGTAAATTGTATAGTATGTAGCACAAGACACCTCATGCATTTTCCACTATAGTGGATGGAGTTTTGCTGTGCAATATAGTGCCAAGGTGACCCTTAAGGTGTGGCTTAGAAAAACCTATTTTCCCACACTCTCTTTCCAGAGATTATTATCCCCACTGTTACTATAGGCACCATCTCTCCCTACTATACCTGCTATCCCACAGTCACACTCCCTTCCCAGAGACTATTATCCCACTGTTACTATAGGCACTATCTCTCCCTACTATACCTGCTATCCCACAGTCACACTCCCTTCCCAGAGATTATTATCCACTCTTACTATAGGCACCATCTCTCCCTACTATACCTGCTATCTCACAGTCACACTCCCTTCCCAGAGACTATTATCCCACTGTTACTATAGGCACCATCTCTCCCTACTATACCTGCTATCCCACAGTCACACTCCCTTCCCAGAGACTATTATCCACTGTTACTATAGACACCATCTCTCCCTACTATACCTGCTATCCCACAGTCACACTCCCTTCCCAGAGACTATTATCCACTGTTTTTATAGACACCATCTCTCCCTACTATACCTGCTATCTCACAGTCACACTCCCTTTCCAGAGACTATTATCCCACTGTTACTATAGGCACCATCTCTCCCTACTATACCTGCTATCCCACAGTCACACTCCCTTCCCAGAGACTAATATCCCACTGTTACTATAGGCACCACCTCTCCCTACTATACCTGCTATCCCACAGTTATACTCCCTTCCCAGAGACTATTATCCCACTGTTACTATAGGCACCATCTCTCCCTACTATACCTGCTATCCCACAGTCACACTCCCTTCCCAGAGACTAATATCCCACTGTTACTATAGGCCCCATCTCTCCCTACTATACCTGCTATCCCACAGTCACACTCCCTTCACAGAGAGTATTATCCCATTATTACTATAGGCACCATCTCTCCCTACTATACCTGCTATCCCATAGTCACACTCCCTTCCCAGAGACTATTATCCACTGTTACTATAGACACCATCTCTCCCTACTATACCTGCTATCCCACAGTCACACTCCCTTCACAGAGACTATTATCCACTGTTACTATAGGCACCATTTCTCCCTACTATACCTGCTATCCCACAGTCACACTCCCTTCACAGAGACTATTATCCACTGTTACTATAGACACCATCTCTCCCTACTATACCTGTTATCCCATAGTCACACTCCCTTCCCAGAGACTATTATCCACTGTTACTATAGACACCATCTCTCCCTACTATACCTGCTATCCCACAGTCACACTCCCTTCACAGAGACTATTATCCACTGTTACTATAGGCACCATTTCTCCCTACTATACCTGCTATCCCACAGTCACACTCCCTTCCTAGAGACTATTATCCCACTGTTACTATAGACACCATCTCTACCTACTATACCTGCTATCCCACAGTCACACTCCCTTCCCAGAGACTATTATCCCACTGTTACTATAGGCACCATCTCTCCCTACTATACCTGCTATCCCACAGTCACACTCCCTTCCCAGAGACTATTATCCCACTGTTACTATAGGCACCATCTCTCCCTACTATACCTGCTATCCCACAGTCACACTCCCTTCACAGAGACTATTATCCACTGTTACTATAGGCACCATCTCTCCCTACTATACCTACTATCCCACAGTCACACTCCCTTCCCAGAGACTATTATCCCACTATTACTATAGGCACCATCTCTCCCTACTATACCTGCTATCCCACAGTCACACTCCCTTCACAGAGACTATTATCCACTGTTACTATAGGCACCATCTCTCCCTACTATACCTGCTATCCCACAGTCACACTCCCTTCCCAGAGACTATTATCCGCTGTTACTATAGACACCATCTCTCCCTACTATACCTGCTATCCCACAGTCACACTCCCTTCCCAGATACTATTATACACTGTTACTATATAGACACCATCTCTCCCTACTATACCTGCTATCCCACAGTCACATTCCCTTCCCAGAGACTATTATCCCACTGTTACTATAGGCACCATCTCTCCCTACTATACCTGCTATCCCACAGTCACACTCCCTTCCCAGAGACTAATATCCCACTGTTACTATAGGCACCATCTCTCCCTACTATACCTGCTTTCCCACAGTTATACTCCCTTCCCAGAGACTATTATCCCACGGTTACTATAGGCCCCATCTCTCCCTACTATACCTGCTATCCCACAGTCACACTCCCTTCCCAGAGACTATTATCCCACTATTACTATAGGCACCATCTCTCCCTACTATACCTGCTATCCCATAGTCACACTCCTTTCCCAGAGACTATTATCCCACTGTTACTATAGACACCATCTCTCCCTACTATACCTGCTATCCCACAGTCACACTCCCTTCACAGAGACTATTATCCACTGTTACTATAGGCACCATTTCTCCCTACTATACCTGCTATCCCACTGTCACACTCCCTTCCTAGAGACTATTATCCCACTGTTACTATAGACACCATCTCTCCCTACTATACCTGCTATTCACAGTCACATTCCCTTCCCAGAGACTATTATCCCACTGTTACTATAGGCACCATCTCTCCCTACTATACCTGCTATCCCACAGTTATACTCCCTTCCCAGAGACTATTATCCCACTGTTACTATAGGCACCATCTCTGCCTACTATACCTGCTATCCCACAGTCACACTCCCTTCCCAGAGACTAATATCCCACTGTTACTATAGGCCCCATCTCTCCCTACTATACCTGCTATCCCACAGTCACACTCCCTTCACAGAGAGTATTATCCCATTATTACTATAGGCACCATCTCTCCCTACTATACCTGCTATCCCATAGTCACACTCCCTTCCCAGAGACTATTATCCACTGTTACTATAGACACCATCTCTCCCTACTATACCTGCTATCCCACAGTCACACTCCCTTCACAGAGACTATTATCCACTGTTACTATAGGCACCATTTCTCCCTACTATACCTGCTATCCCACAGTCACACTCCCTTCCTAGAGACTATTATCCCACTGTTACTATAGACACCATCTCTCCCTACTATACCTGCTATTCACAGTCACACTCCCTTCCCAGAGACTATTATCCCACTGTTACTATAGGCACCATCTCTCCCTACTATACCTGCTATCCAACAGTCACACTCCCTTCACAGAGACTATTATCCACTGTTACTATAGGCACCATCTCTCCCTACTATACCTGCTATCCCACAGTCACACTCCCTTCCCAGAGACTATTATCCCACTGTTACTATAGGCACCATCTCTCCCTACTATACCTGCTATCCCACAGTCACACTCCCTTCACAGAGACTATTATCCACTGTTACTATAGGCACCATCTCTCCCTACTATACCTGCTATCCCACAGTCACACTCCCTTCCCAGAGACTATTATCCCACTATTACTATAGGCACCATCTCTCCCTACTATACCTGCTATCCCACAGTCACACTCCCTTCACAGAGACTATTATCCACTGTTACTATAGGCACCATCTCTCCCTACTATACCTGCTATCCCACAGTCACACTCCCTTCCCAGAGACTATTATCCGCTGTTACTATAGACACCATCTCTCCCTACTATACCTGCTATCCCACAGTCACACTCCCTTCCCAGATACTATTATACACTGTTACTATATAGACACCATCTCTCCCTACTATACCTGCTATCCCACAGTCACATTCCCTTCCCAGAGACTATTATCCCACTGTTACTATAGGCACCATCTCTCCCTACTATACCTGCTATCCCACAATCACACTCCCTTCCCAGAGACTAATATCCCACTGTTACTATAGGCACCATCTCTCCCTACTATACCTGCTATCCCACAGTTATACTCCCTTCCCAGAGACTATTATCCCACGGTTACTATAGGCCCCATCTCTCCCTACTATACCTGCTATCCCACAGTCACACTCCCTTCACAGAGAGTATTATCCCACTATTACTATAGGCACCATCTCTCCCTACTATACCTGCTATCCCATAGTCACACTCCCTTCCCAGAGACTATTATCCACTGTTACTATAGGCACCATTTCTCCCTACTATACCTGCTATCCCACAGTCACACTCCCTTCCCAGAGACTATTATCCCACTGTTACTATAGGCACCATCTCTCTCTACTATACCTGCTATCCCACAATCACACTCCCTTCCCAGATACTATTATACACTGTTACTATATAGACACCATCTCTCCCTACTATACCTGCTATCCCACAGTCACACTCCCTTCCCAGAGACTATTATCCACTGTTACTATAGACAACATCTCTCCCTACTATACCTGCTATCCCACAGTCACACTCCCTTCCCAGATACTATTATATACTGTTACTATATAGACACCATCTCTCCCTACTATACCTGCTATCCCACAGTCACATTCCCTTCCCAGAGACCATTATCCCACTGTTACTATAGGCACCATCTCTCCCTACTATACCTGCTATCCCACAGTCACACTCCCTTCCCAGAGACTATTATTCCACTGTTACTATAGGCACCATCTCTCCCTACTATATCTGCTATCCCACAGCCACTGTCCCTTCCCAGAGACATTGTTTGCCTTCCTCTGGATCAACTGGCAGGTTAAAAAAGGTAAAAAGGTTGATGGACGTGTGTTTTTTTCTAAACCTAACTTACTATGTAACTATTATGTTACTGCTACTATAAGCACCATCTCTCCCTACTATACCCAGGGGCTGATTTCCATCTGCAGCTCCAAGAGGCCTCACAGTCCAAGTGCCCGCGTGCAACCGCCATATGCGGTTGAGCGGCAAGCCGCCCCTAAAAAATTAAAACACTGATTTTCAGATAAAACTAATTTGAAACTATTTTGTAACAGTTGCATCTTTATAAATCTATAGGTTGGTTCTTGATGTATGTACACGAGCATTATGTAATACTTTCTGTCTAAAAGCTAACTAGGTATTTTTTCATAAGAGCGATTGAAAAAAAGAATGAACACCTGCTGTTTGAGGCCGGTCTGTAAATTAGCAATGTGCCGTTCTGTCTTTATGTCACTTCTTAAATAACAGAGATCTCAGGGACTCCTGTGCGGTGCATTCAAACAAGCATTTGTTCTATTTTAAAAGCTTCCAATTTCTCACAGGAACATGGGACAAGCTGTGATTTTGTTTTCAAATGGCTACCTCACAATTATCTTGTTGGAGGAAAGAAACAGAATGATTTGGATAAATTAACTAAAGTCAAATAAATGAATGCAGAAGGTTCTATTCAGTGCAGGAAATATGGAGATTTTTGGTTCCCTCCAGAATGCATTAACTACCCTACCCCTCCATTACTGTTCTGATGCAGAGACGTCCCTTCTCTCTAAAATAAGTGAGACAGTTTAGTTTAGTTTCAAGCTGTGGAGCTAGAAGTTGAAGATCCATTAGGGTTAGATTTGGGTAACTTAATTTATTTCCATGTCTGACCGCACTTATTGATACCCATTTGTGATCTCTCACTTTGCATTGCAACTACAGGATTCTTCTAGGTTGGGAAAACCTTTTGGAATTGTGACTGCATTATACAAAACAATAGTTTATAAATGGGCCAGATATGCAGACCATCTGTAACGATCGCCGCCCGGAGCAGGCCCAGGAGCTCCGGGCGGCGCGTCCTCTCCTGAAGAATGCTCCTGGGAAGGATACTCTGATGTCCATGCTCCTCGTCTGGTGAGGGAGTTCCATTCCAAGTTTCCGCAGAAGCCAAGTCCTGGTGGTCCGGAGGCCCCCCGTGAGGGGGGGGTACTGTAACGATCGCCGCCCGGAGCAGGCCCAGGAGCTCCGGGCGGCACGTCCTCTCCTGCCGGCGTCGCTCCCAAGATGGCGGCGCCCATGGCCGCCACGTGGGTAAGCGGCGCCGGCGCGATGACGTCAGTGCGCCGACGTCGGCGCAAGGACGTCAATGACGTCACTAAGGCGCCAAATTCAAATAAAAAGCCAGTTCAGATGCTAGAATGGCGCCCAAGTATAGAATCCTGTTCCCTAAGTGATTCCTGGGTTCCCTACCTGTTCCCTCTGCTAATATCTGCCTGATTCCTCCTTGTGACCCCTTGCCTGTACCTGGACTTCGCTGTTACTCTGCCTGCCATAGACCCTTTGCCTGGACCTGGACTTTGTTTGTATTCCGCCTGCCTTTTGACCTGTGCCTGGACTTTGATTATTCTCTTGCCTTACCCCTGGATACCACGATCCCTCGTGAGGGGCTTCCTCCTAGATCCGGACTACTCCCGGCTCCCTGACATTATACTTGGGCCATGGATCCCACTGAGGAAGCTCAGCCCGATTTCGGCAGGGCCTTTCGAGGCCTGCATTCCCGCATGGAGGCGTATGAAGCCCGGCAGAATTACGTGGGACACACGCTGGAGGCGATCCTGGAAAAGCTCTCCTTGTTGACACCAGCGACCCTCCTGCCGGCACCTCCTCCGCAAGCGGCTGCTGCCATGGCTACCCAATCCTCCACTTCTGGTCCACATATACCTGCTCCGCCTCTCTATGATGGCGATCCTCAAGTCTGTCGAGGATTCGTGAATCAGTGCCAGATTCGCTTTGCCCTACACCCCACTGAATTCGACTCTGAACGTGCCAAGGTGGGGTTCGTGATTACTCGTCTGGCAGGGAAAGCTCTCGAGTGGGCATCTCCACACTGGGAGAAGCAGTCCCCACTGATGGATGACGCAGAAGCATTTCTCAAAGAATTCCGGATTGTCTTCGATGCTCCCGGCCGGGTGACATCCGCTGCTTCCCGTCTGTTCCAAATCCGCCAAGGGAGCCGCAGTGTAGCGGAGTATGCTATCGAATTCCGTACACTTGCTGCTGAGACACGTTGGAACAACGACGCTTACCATACCGCATTTTATAATGGTCTCTCCCTCCGCATCAAAGATGACCTGGTCTCCCGTGAGTTGCCCACGCAACTGGAGGACCTCATCGCCTTGGCAGTCAAGGTGGACACTCTTCTGAGAGAGCATCAAATCCTGAGAGATCGCGTCAAGAAGTTTCAACCCATGTTGGCACCCCGCTTCCAGAGGCCTCTCCTGCAGGCTCCCGTCACCCCGCCTGCCCAAGCACCCATTTCTCTCCAGGAGGAACCCATGCAAGTGGGAAGAACTCGCCTCACGGAACAAGAGAGACTCCGTAGACGGATGTCAGGCCTGTGTCTGTATTGTGGCGGACATTCCCACTTCGCCAATGCCTGTCCTGCAAAGGCTAAGAGTTTTGTACCCCGAGGTATGTCTATGGTAACTCATGTAGGGGTCACTACTCAAAAGTCTCGAGATAAGTCTCAGGAGAAGACCCTAGAAAACTCACACAGGTTTCTCCTTCCCTTCCAGATTCATCTGACTGATAAGACCATCTTCGGGAATGCTTTCATCGATTCCGGAGCAGGGGGTAACTTCATAGACGCTCTCTTTGCCAAACACATGGGAATTCCTTTATTTCCTTTGCCTTCTCCCATGCGGATCATCGCCATAGATGATAAACCCCTGGAGTCTGTACTCACGATGACCACTGGCGAACTACCTGTGCAAGTTGGGACCCTGCATAAAGAGAGACTTTCGTTTCTTATTATCTCTTGTCCTGCTGTTCCAGTTGTTTTGGGTCTCCCCTGGCTGCGCCTGCACAATCCCACCATAGACCGGTCCACAGGGCAGATTTCTCGTTGGAGCCCATTCTGCCAACAGCATTGCCTTCCTGCTAAACCCCTCAAGAAGGTAGCTATCTCCTCAACCGAGCTAAAGTCTCTTCCCTCCTGTTATAAAGAATTCTCCGATGTGTTCTGTAAGAAGTAGGGATGTAGCGAACGTCGGAAAAAAAGTTCGCGAACATATTCGCGAACTTGCGCAAAAATGCGAGCGGTTCGCGAACGGTTCGCGAACCCCATAGACTTCAATGGGAAGGCGAACTTTAACATCTAAAAAAGACATTTCTGGCCAGAAAAATGATTTTAAAGTTGTTTAAAGGGTGCAACGACCTGGACAGTGGCATGCCAGAGGGGGATCAAGGGCAAAAATGTATCTGAAAAATCTGCCTGTGTGTGCTTGGAAGAGATAGTGTAGGGGGAGAGCTGTTAGTGATTTCAGGGACAGATGATAGTAAGTTTGCTGGCTAGTAATCTGCTTGATACTGCTCTGTATTGGAACAAAAAAATAAATAAAAGCAGTCCTTACAAGGACTACTGTTATTGCAGCAGTCAGCAGATGAGATCAGAAGCAGGACAGCTGCCCACTGCAGCTACATACAGAGCACTGCAGTAGAAGGTAGATTACTAGCCAGCAAAGCTACCTAAGCTTAAATGTCCCTCAAACCCCTGCAGACTTCTGTCCCTCCAATAACAGAGCAGTATCAAAACGATTACTAGCCAGCAAACTTTCAACTGTCCCTGAAATCACTAACAGGCAGCAGCTCTCTCCCTACACTATCTCTTCAGCACACACAGGCAGAGTGAAAAAAAGCTGCAGGGCTTCGGTTTTTATAGGGAAGGGGAGTGGTCCAGGGGAGAGCTTCCTGATTGGCTGCCATGTACCTGCTGGTCTGGGGTGAGAGGGCAAAAAAAAGCGCCAACAATGGCGAACCCAAAATGGCGAACGTCGCGCGACGTTCGCGAACTTCCGGCGAGCGCGAACACCCGATGTTCGCGCGAACAAGTTCGCCGGCGAACAGTTCGCGCCATCTCTAGTAAGAAGTCTGCGGAATTCCTTCCTCCACATCGCTCCTACGACTGTCCTGTCGAACTCATGCCTGGAGCAATGCCCCCCAGAGGCCACACTTACCCTCTCTCTCCTGCAGAGACTACCGCAATGAAGGAATACATCCAAGAAAATCTCCAGCGGGGGTTTATCCGCCCTTCTACCTCTCCTGCAGGAGCTGGGTTCTTCTTCGTGGAGAAGAAGGACGGAGGCCTTCGGCCATGTATAGACTACCGGGGCCTGAATAAGATCACTGTAAAAAACAGGTACCCACTGCCCCTGATTGCGGAACTCTTCGACCAGCTGAAGGGGGCGAAGATATTCTCTAAGTTGGATCTCCGGGGGGCGTACAACCTCATTCGCATCCGTGAGGGTGACGAATGGAAGACGGCTTTCAACACTCGTGACGGGCACTATGAATATCTCGTTATGCCCTTCGGCCTTTGCAATGCCCCTGCCGTCTTCCAGGAGTTTGTTAACGATGTGTTCCGGGATCTCCTAGGAAGGTTCGTAGTCGTGTACCTGGACGACATCCTGATCTTTTCTAAAGACCTAGAAAGCCATCGCTCCCAGGTGAAGGAGGTACTCTCTCGTCTGAGGAAGAACTCTCTCTTCGCCAAGTTGGAGAAGTGCGTCTTCGAGGTGTCCAAGATCCCCTTCCTAGGATACATTATCTCTCCCGAGGGATTTGAGATGGACCCCGTGAAAGTGTCTGCCATCCAGGAGTGGCCTCTCCCGCTGAGTACCAAGGCAATCCAGAGATATGTCGGATTTGCTAACTACTATCGGCAGTTCATCCGGGGGTTCTCTTCCCGCATAGCACCTATCCTGGCCCTCATCCGGAAAGGGGGTAAACCCAGCTTGTGGCCTCCATCTGCCATTGAAGCTTTTCAGTCCTTGAAAGAGGCCTTCACGTCCGCTTCTGTCCTCCGACACCCCAATCCTGAACTACCCTTCTGCATCGAAGTCGATGCTTCTGAAGTCGGAGCCGGAGCCATCCTGTCTCAGAGACATCACGCTGATGGGAAGTTGCACCCCTGTGCCTATTTCTCCAAGAAATTCTCGTCCGCAGAGCAGAACTACGATGTCGGGAACCGTGAACTCTTGGCTGTTAAACTTGCCCTTGAGGAGTGGCGTCACCTCTTGGAGGGTTCTCTGATTCCTGTTCAGATTTTCACCGATCATAAGAATCTCGAGTTCATCCAGTCCCTCAAGAGGCTAAACCCCAGACAGGCAAGGTGGGCTCTCTTCTTCTCTCGATTTAATTTTATCTTGACTTATCGCCCAGGCTCCAAGAATCGGAAGGCCGATGCCTTGTCTCGTAGCTTCACTCCAGTGGACCGCTCTCCTGAGAGACAAGAGCCAATCATCCCTCCAGTCAAGATTATTGCCTCCCTGTATCCACAGTTTGCCGACCAAATCCTGGCTGGTCAGTCTTCTGCTCCTTCTGATACTCCCATTGGGATGGCATTTGTTCCTCCTGAGCTGCGTCTGCCTATCCTGCAACAGACCCATTGCTCCAGGCAAGCCGGACACCCTGGCCCAGCTAAGACTCTTGAACTCTTACGACGCCTGGTCTGGTGGCCTGATATCCGCAAAGATGTGAAGGACTTTGTTGCTGCTTGTAATGTTTGTGCCACATCTAAGTCAAGTCACTCCCGCCCCAGTGGGTTACTACAGCCCTTGCCGATTCCTTCCCGTCCCTGGACCCACCTGTCCATGGACTTCATTGTCGAACTTCCTCCCTCCTGTGGGAACACTGTGATCTGGGTTGTCATTGATCGTTTCTCCAAAATGGCCCATTTCATCCCTCTGAAGAAGTTGCCCTCTGCGGTGGAGTTGTCCCAGCTTTTTATCCATTACATCTTCCGCCTGCATGGTTTCCCGGTGGAGATCGTCTCCGATAGAGGCACCCAGTTTACTGCCAAGTTCTGGCGTTCCTTATGCAAAGACCTGGGAATTGTTCTTCAGTTTTCTTCTGCATACCACCCGCAGACGAATGGGGCAGCTGAACGTGTCAACCAAGCCCTGGAACAGTTCCTGAGGAACCACGTATCCCTCTGCCAGGATGACTGGTCTGATCTCCTCCCATGGGCGGAATTCGCTCATAATAATGCTTGTCATTCCTCTACAGGAAAGTCTCCGTTCATGTCGGTGTATGGTCAGCATCCTCAAGCTTTTCCCCAAGACTTTGTGTTTTCTGATGTCCCGGCTGCTGACGATTCCGCAGCCCATATGTCTGCTATTTGGGCTGCTACCAAGTTGAACCTAGAGAAGAGCGCTCTTGTTCATAAGACTTTCGCGGATCGTCGTCGAAGATCCTCTCCTCTCTACAAGGTGGGTGATAAGGTCTGGCTCTCTTCCAGGAATATCCGGTTAAAGATACCATCTCCCAAGCTGGGTCCAAAATTCGTGGGTCCATTTCCCATCTTGGAGATAATCAACCCTGTGGCTGTCAGACTCCAGCTTCCACCAGAGATGAGAATCCCCAACGTGTTTCACGTGTCTCTAGTGAAACCCGCCATCACCAACCGGTTCTCTGGCGCTCAGTCTCCTCCTCCTGCCATCTCTGTGGAGGGCCAACTCGTACGAGGTGGAAAAAATCCTAGACTCCAGAATCTCCAGAGGGTCCCTTCAGTACCTCATCAAGTGGAAGGGCTTTGGCCCTGAAGAATGCTCCTGGGAAGGATACTCTGATGTCCATGCTCCTCGTCTGGTGAGGGAGTTCCATTCCAAGTTTCCGCAGAAGCCAAGTCCTGGTGGTCCGGAGGCCCCCCGTGAGGGGGGGGGTACTGTAACGATCGCCGCCCGGAGCAGGCCCAGGAGCTCCGGGCGGCACGTCCTCTCCTGCCGGCGTCGCTCCCAAGATGGCGGCGCCCATGGCCGCCACGTGGGTAAGCGGCGCCGGCGCGATGACGTCAGTGCGCCGACGTCGGCGCAAGGACGTCAATGACGTCACTAAGGCGCCAAATTCAAATAAAAAGCCAGTTCAGATGCTAGAATGGCACCCAAGTATAGAATCCTGTTCCCTAAGTGATTCCTGGGTTCCCTACCTGTTCCCTCTGCTAATATCTGCCTGATTCCTCCTTGTGACCCCTTGCCTGTACCTGGACTTCGCTGTTACTCTGCCTGCCATAGACCCTTTGCCTGGACCTGGACTTTGTTTGTATTCCGCCTGCCTTTTGACCTGTGCCTGGACTTTGATTATTCTCTTGCCTTACCCCTGGATACCACGACCCGGATCCCTCGTGAGGGGCTTCCTCCTAGATCCGGACTACTCCCCAGAGGGGGCTCCCGGCTCCCTGACACCATCATGAAAAATTACAGAAAAAGAAGCCAGAATACAATGACAGTAACTGGCATGCTATTGATGGGGATAAAGCTTTGTCCAGGTGTCTCCATCCCTGGAAGAATAGTTTAGGTCAGGTGTCCCCAACCTTTTTTACCCACGAACCACATTCAAATGTAAAAAGAACTGGGGAACAACACAAGCATGAAAAAGTTCATTGGGGGTACTAAATAAGGGCAGCTCTGTTTGGCAGTACATCTGGTTTTTATGCAATCAAAACTTGACTTCAAGCCTGAAATTTAAAAATAAGCACCTGCTTTGAGGCCACTTGAGCAGCATCCAAGGGTTTGGTGAACAACATGTTGCTCGTGACCCACTGATTGGGGACCACTGCTTTAGGTATAATCCTATAATGTGGATGAGGATCCAAGTTGAATTTATGATCACAAATCAATTGTCCTATTTGTCATATTTGGTCAGCAGTAAAATGTATAGCAATAAAAACAGAGGAGCATGTTGGCTGCCACTCAGTTCTGCCGCACTACCACTCACTGGAGTACAATGGTTACAATGGTGTTTGACTGCTCAGAGTAATTGTCACCATTTTTGGCTGTATAGCATAAATCCTGGTCCTCTCAGGCAGGACACATCACATTTATGTCCATCTCTCTTAGATGAGTCAAAGGGAGTGGAAGGCTCAGATGTGGCTAAACTGTTACCCTTAAATCACACAGCTGTTGAAACAAAGTACAAAGCCAATAAACAATTTACTAACAGGTAGTGGCAAATACTTCCCAGAATTTTCAACATATCAGGTACAGTGAAGCACAGACTGACTTCTCTTCATGTTTACTCACACATCACATGTATTGTCTCCTATTGACTCAAGGGATTCCCTACCAACTCTACGCTTGGTACTACACCACACTATATGGATATGGTGGAGCACGGTTTGTAGATATCATATCTATCTCACCACTACTATGAGGGTGCTAAATTAGGATTTACTATCCACTGTTTATACTTCTCTCAAGCAGTTGCTTTCCCTAACTTCATTAAGGGCACACCTTCCCTTGTGTCCCCTTGTCTCCATTATAAACCCACCCTTTGTAATGCACATTATCCCAAAGATAATTAAAAATTCATAAAAATACAGAGATATTTTAAATAGGAAAATGTGGGGATGCTAGAACCCCTTAAAGGGGACCTGTCATCTGAAAAAAATATTCCACATCCTATTTTTTCATGTTTGTCAAGCAAAATAAATTTTAATTACACTATATACATTATTTGAATCTTGTTTCCTTTGGTCTGGGAATTCATAATTACAGCAAGTAGGCAGGAGCCATTTTGTGGACATTGTTATTAAGACAAGCCTTGTATCATCTCAGAATCTTGTTTGTGCACCAGAATCGGGGGCTAATGTCCATCCCCATGGACTGGTGAGAGGGGGAATGTGGGGAGTGCAGTGAAATCTAGGAAGTGCTGAATTGAAAGTGAAAGTAATTGTCTGCCCCACCTCTTGAGGGCCAGGAAATATTTGATTGACAGCTGATATTTTTAAATGGGTTCACAACAGCTATTAATGCTTTAATAAAACAAAGAATTTGGATTTCATGTTTAACTTGAAAAGGACTTTTATTATTCAGCATTTTATGTCTGGATGACAGGTCCGCTTTAAATGCGAGTTAAATATTTAAAAAAAGAATTAAGTAAAATCTCTACATCTGTATTTCTTTTATTATTTCTTGCAATATGATGAAGCAGGAACTGTGAAATTCTAAAGGTACATTTTAAATTTGGTTTATTACACTGTAAATGGCTTTTTCCATCACTTTAATTAAATATAAACACAAAATCTGCCGGGGAATTTCTGTTAGATGTGGCAGGTGTTCAGTATTTGGTCAGAAGATATATTCCCTTTGGTGCAAAACGGAGTTGCTTTCGTTGCATGGCACTTGATAATGTTTCAATTAACGTAAAAGGAAAGGCTCTGAATGTGAGCTGACCATTCACAAATCAGATTAAAGTCGTTACAAATGCACATATATTTCTGCCTTGCACTATTAAACTCTTTTAGTTAGTGATCTCAAATACCAATATAGGTTTAAGTGTTCCCAGTCTCCAACAGAAAATATGCTGGATAATTATAATTAACTTGTGCAGGTATGGGATCTGTTATCTGGAAACCCATTATCCGGAAAGCTCAGAAATACAGAAAGGCCATCTCAAATAGATTCCATTTTATCCAAATTATCCAAATTTTAAAAAATTTGTTCTTTTACCCCTGTAATAATAAAACAGTGCCAAGACTTGATCGAGACTAAGATATAATGAATCCTTATTGGAAGCAAAGCAATATAAATTACAGAAAGATTTGTTATACAGATTCCAAGCATTCTGGATAACAGATAACATACCTTTACTTTTACCATAGGGAAAAACTAGGGATACACCGAATCCACTATTTTGGATTCGGCCGAACCCCCGAATCCTTTGCGAAAGATTCAGGCGAATGCCGAACTGAATCCAAATCCTAATTTGCATATGCAAACTAGGGGTGGGAAGGGGAAAACATTTTTTACTTCCTTGTTTTGTGACAAAAAGTCACGTTATTTCCATCCCGCTCCTAATTTGCATATGCTAATTAGGGTTCGGTTTGGCCAGGCAGAAGGATTGGGCTGAATCTGAATCCTGCTGATAAAGGCAGAATAAACGGAATCCTGGATTCAGTGCATCCCTAGTAAAAACTGAAAGATGTGTGTATTATCCTCTTCAGGGATGCCCTGACTACTGTATATGAAAGGGCTTCTGGGACTTTATCAGCTTATAGTTGACAGTTTTCAACATACTGTAGCATGTATTTTTGAGGATACCTGGTTTCCTGTGGTGCTATGGGTCCTCTTCATTTTTAAGCCTGAAGTTATTTGGAAAAAAGTTCAATATTAAATGCACGACTGATATTTTTTCCCAGCTGACATTTTGCCCCCACCGTTCCTTGCCTGTAATTTGAATCTTGAACAAATCCATTTGATCTCTGTAGGGACTGGACTTGGGTTGTTGTTCAGCCTCTGCTCCCATGTGTCCATTGTTGGGTACTGACATCTGTGTCTAACCTTCCAGTGAACTCCTTCAGCAGTGACGATCAGGTTCCCGCTTTTTCCTTTGGTGCACAGTACAAACTGACTTATTTCATAGTCACTGTAGTCCCTTCGTGCTGTCCGAGAAAAATAAAGGTTTAGTCTGAGAATAAAATTCTCAGAGCAAGTTCTTTATCCAGCACATAAACAAGAGGCTTTGTGTAGTTCCTTGTTAATTCTGAACATCATTATTTGCATTGCCATCATAGGAAGTCTGAAAAAGACAAAGAGGGGGCCATGTTGTATTGAAGGCTCTAGGGGAGCACGGTGCTATTTTATTTTTTATAATTTTTGTTCATTTTCTTTAACGTGTTAGAATGACTCACCTTCTGCTCACAGTCTCAGGAGAGTGTTAAGTCAGTAGGTCAATATTAAGACAGACAAAAACATTACAAAATGTAACCACATGTGTTATTTAAAGCTTTGCTGGGTGGGTTGGAGGGGAGGGAGGTTTGGAGGAATGGGAAAAAGAGGATCCTGCACTGGTTATGGTAGAGTAGTTATAAAATATGAATGAGAAAGGGAACCTTACTGTTATGCCTCTTTGGTATGTTGCTAAAGCCAGCACATATTTGACCACATTTTTAATTTTAACAAATAACAAATCTTACACTGAAATAGTTTATTTAATATGATGTTGTAGCTTTAACCTGTTTATCCTGATCAATGTGCTTATTCATGTTATTCTGAGGACCCAAAGCCTTATTTGGACTGAGATCGGGCATTCATCTTTTTACTTTTATGTGTGCCCAATGTTTCTTTGGCCTTGTATTCTTGATCATTATCCTGCTAAAAGATAAACTTTCTTCCAAGATTCAGTTTTATGGCAGGCTGGTACAGTCACAATTTCCCCAGTACTCTCACATTGCCCTTTAAGTGCTTTGGGCCTTTCAGATACTCTCTCCTGAATGTGCAACAAGAAGGAGAAACAAGAAGGACTGAGCAGAGAAAGCATTTTACAACTGCCTTTGCTTTGAAACTAAGGAAAGCTCGAAAAGGAAACATGTACTCTGGGCCGGAGTGGACTGGCAGAACACTGGAAAAACCCTTCATAGGCCTCTCCAACCCAGTTCTACTCTCCATGGCACTATGGGTGGGGGAAGATGAAGGGCAGATCTCGGGAGAAGAGTCCCTCAATGTCACAAGGGGGCCCTGTGGTTGCAGATCCAATGGACCCTGGATACCCAGTCCAAGCAAGGCTGCATGCTTAGCTTCCATTATTGGTAAACCTATGCCTGTATTATTCAATAAAGATGGAGAATACTGTAGAATAAACAATATGGCAGTTGACACTATGTCTAAAAGAAAACATGCAGATTTGTTCAGAATAAGCCATGTGTGTATTTATACTTTACTCTTTAAAAGGTGTTTGGGAGCATGGTCACAAAAATCTTTTTGTCCATCTCTCTGATTTTCATATGTTGGGAGGTTGGATAACGGGTGAATTCTTGCCTCTGTTTGCTTTAAAATTGAATATTTGGGAAGTATTGGAAAGGGTTCTAGTAATACTGGCAAGCAAATACCAGTCTGGGGGAAGATATTATAGATAATGGTAACATAATAAGGGCAAAAGATGGATTTGTTTTTCTTCTGGTAGAGCATTGTGCTATACTCTCCACTATTTCATTGGGCACCTTCATAAAAATTTAATATTGGCTCTTTAATGGAATATAAAAATAGCTTGTCAGCTAGCATAGCTCAGTTGCATTTGATTAGCAGAGGGTATCTACATTAGCATGTTTCATTTGTTCCTGTAGTGATACCCAGCTTTCATCAACTCTCACTCTCCCATTCATTTCCATTGCATGATTCATTGCCCAGTCACATGTGAAAACAAGGAACCTGTCATTTATCCACTGCAACAAGTGTAGGTAGATTTATAACATTTCAGCTCTCATTTTCTTGCTGTTTTACTGAAAGCAATGAAACTACCTTCTAAGCATTGCCATTTAGTGCCATAGAGAAATGAGAAAATCTGGCATATGGGTGGAAATACCCGATGCACGAGTGAATGAATGTGCACACAAAGCTTGCATCCAAACAGATGCCTGCACTCTGAATTAAGAGGATCCATGATCAAAATAGCTCGGATCGCTAACCAAATCAGGGTTTTGGTCCCAAGTTAGTTCCCTGCAGTGTCATTTGCCAGTATAGGAAGTAAAGTGGTAACGTTTAGAAATAGGACATTAGATTAGGAGTAACATGCAAATCAAAGAAAAATCTCTGTATTTTTTTTTTTTTACATATTAACAGATCGCTTACTGTATTATAAGAACAAAAATAACTTGGGCCTCAAGGGCCATTTACCAAAAAACAGATTAACTAAAGAAATACATGGATTAAGGCAGGATTCACGTTTAGCCTTAATCTTGTCACTTGGGACTGTGCACTGTTGGCTTTGCCAGCCATTACTGGAGTTTATGACTGATTGTATCAATAGACCTCACCGTCCAATGGTCCAACTCCAAGGCAATGGAATAAACGAAACAAATACAACAGCTGTGCATTAGTATATGGATAGGTTAGTAATGTTTTCAATTCTCATGGTTATCACCTACAGTTCTGCATAAAATGCACTTACCTATATGTGTGTGCAAAAGAGTGAGTGAAACAGAAAGCTGTTATACAACGATTTGGAAGGTGTTGAAATAGGTTCTCACAGCATGGATGCCAGTGAAAATGATTTTCTACCTGCAGCGAAATGATAGGAGATCTGACTATAAACACAAATGGCTGAAGCAGATACATTTGTTTGCAGAATAATATGAACCTTGTCTTAGAATTGACATTGTAAGTGCCTGAAACAGCACTGGTGCCATTTTCATTAATAGATTTCAATCCACTCAGCAGTTACACTGCTTGCTGTACATGATAGTGCCAGAGCAAAGGGTAATGACAAACTAGAAGAAATTACCCACTTACAGAACCGGGGGAAAAGAAAACGAATTTTGTTTAATACGAGTTATAGTTGATAGTATTGATTCTGGTGTTGGAAAATGTGAATTTAATATTTAAGGGATTTAAAAAAACAAGGAATATCATAATATATGCTATTTTTTCAGTGCTTGGAATAATCTGGGAAAGTAAGAATTTTCTAGGTGGCCCAAACGATATCTCAGCAAGTCTAGTCAGGTTTCAAATATGGAGTATCTTTGTCTCATTTTTCTTAATGGTGCTAATAATTATCTGATTTTAACTGATAACATTATAACATTCATAAAGCAAGGGTAGTATGGCTCTATAAATTATCTTTATTAAAATGTTAATATGTAAAACTCTGCTAATATATGTTGTGGTTAAGGTGCCTAATGCTTAAACAAAAACATCTGAGCATTCTATAGGGTTAATTTATATCTAATAGTACAGGTCATATACCCTGCATCACTATCAGTGTCTGTGGACCCTGGTCTTTGCACTCCAGAATGGACTTGCTCTTTTAGATGAATACAGTGCTGCCTGCATTTAGCAGCACTGCATTCATGAGGGATGAGCTGGGGGGAGTCCTTGAGGCCCCTTCCTGTACTCTAAGTTTCAGAAGATTCAGAAGCTAGGGCGTGTTGGTGGGACAGAGTACATACAGGCTCTATCATTATCTTCAGTTCTATGGCAGGCCAGATGGATAGGGCCACTTTGCTCTCTGACCAGTGATATGATCTGCTGACTGAACAAGCACAAAGGAATGAGATTGTGCATCCCTCTGGGGCCGTATTTACATTCAGATTGTATTTTGTCACAAATCTTATTTTTTCTAAAAAGCCATGCTTTTTAAAATTTTCTGTAAAAATTTAAAAATTCAAGATTTATTAAGGGGGTTATTTATCAAAATCTGAATAGATCTCAATATTTTCTGCTACAAACGCCGATCAAATTCTGCTCAGGTTTTTTACGCTCATTTATTATTACATTTTCCCGAAATTTGCTTTGTGGGAAAACATCCAATTTTCACGATTTTTTTTATCAGATTTTCATGATTTTTGCCCGAAAACTCTGAAAACTTCAGGGTATTGCACGAAACCCAGCACACATCAAAAAATCATTGGGACTTATCCCATTGACTAATATGCAACCTCGACAGGTTTGAGATGCCGGATTTTCTGATTCTGACTTTTCCATCCTCTGGGTTATATAAATTATGAAAAATTTGTGATTTTTTAAACGTCCGATTTTATAAAAAAAAAAAATCACAAATTTTTCATGATTATTGCATTCAGAGTTTAGTAACCTCCCAAGTGTAAACAGCACTGAACACTCGAATACAAAACTTCGCTAGGCAAAAGCAGTCAATGTCCCATAGAAGTCAATGGGAGCTGCACTGATCCTATTGGACTTTTTTTTGCTTGTAATTGTCCAAAAAACTTGAATTTTGTAGATATTATAGACATATTCTTTATTTTTTCGGAAACGTTGAGCACCTTTTTCCCGTTCGTATCTTTTAATAACTTTCATGTCATTCATGATTTTAGAGAAACAGAGTAGTGGTTTCAAAAAGCTCTAATACCACTAAACCTTTAATAAATGGGCCTCCCAGTGTTCTAATACTGGTGTCTGGGACATTAATAATTGAGGTCCCTGGTGTTATTTCCCATAACGTTACATACACTTTCAGCTTAATTCCACTAAAAGTAATTGTGCAACAAACAAGACTAGTAACTAGTATACAATTGGCATCCACACAGTTGTTAGCAATTTAGCAACTAGAGTTGTGCCTGGAAATAGTAAACCAATAATATTGCAGGAGTGGTAGAACTTTAGGTGTAGATTTGAATGTCTTTATAATGAAGTGGTCCCCAACCAGTGACTTGTGAGCAACCAATTGGTCCCCAGGTCCTTGGATGTTGCTCCAAGTGGCCTCAAAGCAGGTGCTTATTTTTGAATTCCCGGTTTGGAGGCAAGTTTTGACTGCATAAAAATAAATTTTTGTAGTTGGGGAAGGGCAAGGTGCTCCAGAATAAATTGTAAATGACTTACTGAGTAGTGAAAGTGGTCCGGTGCTCCAGCCCCAGACCCTTAGCTTTAGGGTGCAGTGCAGCAAAGAAGAAAATAGGGCCAACCGGCACTCAACGTATCCACAGGACCAGAGAAATTATATTAAAAGAATATTTTATTTATACAAAGTTAAAAGTATACGTATATAAATCTGCATCTCCATCCACCATACGTTTAACTTTGTATAAATAAAATATTCTTTTAATATAATTTCTCTGGTCCTGTGGATCCGTTGAGTGCTGGATGGCCCTATTTTCTTCTTTGCTGCATAAAAAAAAAACACTTCCATTTAAAATAGAGGTTATCAAATAGCCAATCACAGTCATATTTGGTTCTCCCTGGAACATTTTCATGTTTGTGTTGCTCCCCATCTCTGTTTAATTTTGAAGGTGGCTCATGGGTACAAAAATGTGGGGACCCCTGGTCTAATGTCTTGACACGTTTGTTTTATGCAGTAACTGATCAAAGGAAATATTATTGCCCAGAACTGGCATGCAGTAAAGCTTATGATGTGATCACTGATCATTGTCTGTTTTATTTGGTAAAAAGTATGCAGCATTTTGTTATAAGGTGCTGTATAAAATGTATGATAATAATGGAACTACAAATATTATTCAGCTACAGTTGAAGATATGAAAAAAAAATCCTTGGACTACACAGGCATCTGAGTTTTAAACACATCTATTCCAGTGAGACTGGTTTAATTTATGATCCAATCAATATAATTGAGTCTAATACTGAGCCATCTACCAGCATGCAACATGACTTGACTTGAACTTCATTGTGTTATGAAAGAAACATTTATTGGAAAGCGCCATGGAGATCTGCTCAGAGGAAAATCAATCCACCTAAACTCTTCAAAATGGCCAATCAATGTAGAAAAACCCATCATACACATCAGCTGGATATTTGCAGTTCAGACGTTTTATTGTTTTCCTGTAGTAACTATAGTATCTGTTCTCTGTGCATCGTTTGCTGCATTGTTAGAAATGTAGAAAATATTCTGCTTTTATGCTCCAACAAGGAAACATGACAAAATAGAATAGTAGCATCATATATCTAAGAACAGGGAGGTATATAGAAACCACTCAGTGTCATTGCTTAGAAATCTACCCAGTGGTCTTTGTGCTTATGGGTCCTACAGCTTGTAATGATATGTACAGTAGCACCTTCAAAGCCAATTGCAATCTTGTAAGCCTACAGCTGTTACTGGACCACAACATCCAGCAGAACCAGGTTGCACTTTCCTGGTTCAGTTTTATTTTTTCAAGTTGGGGTCTTAAACCTCACCGTCAGGGTTAGAATGGCCTAACAGGTTACCAGACTTCAGTGGGTCATCTCATCTTCCCAGCCATTTCACATGCTTGTGTACACTTGGTCTTTTTAAAGTTGGATCTCCTCTTCTTGTACAATGTGATGATCTCCTTTGTACGGCCAACATTAGAAACCCATTTAGCCCTCTAATTTCTTCAACAAACAGGTTATCAAAAGACTTCATCACATACTGGAAGTTTTATTATTTATTTTTATTTCCCAAGAATTATGGTAGCCTGTAGTTGTATGCACATACTGAGTGTGCCATGTGGGTAGGGGAGCAAGATAGGGGTAGAGACAAAATTGGTGGAAAGGGTATAAAATGAAAAGAGTGTAGATCAGAGGAATATATGGAATGGAGAAATAGAAAGAGAAGTGTGGGAGTTAGGGAGATAATCAAGCCTATATCAAAATGGAAAGAAGAGGTATTTTGGGAGTATAAGAAAAACATTAAGGGGAGGAGGGAGACATAAACAGGAAAAAGGGAAGAATAAGAGCAGAAGAAGAAGTTATAGACGGCAAAGACTATACAAGGATTTTTTTTATACTAGAATATTCAAACAGGGGTACATAATCCCCTTTATAAAAAACTTTTTCTAACTTGCTTTCGTGGTCCTTAATCAGGAAATACTTGATGTGAATTATTGATTTGTTGGACTTTATTCTCACCACTGCTGTAGTATTAGTAAAGATCTGGTTCTTACGATAATAATAATGAGAGTTGTTTTGCTGTGGCAGACTAGTATGTTTAATATTTAACCAATAGAGCGGCTCTGCCCCACGTCTGTTGTTTGCTCATTGTTGTAACCTTGAAAAGGACACTATCTCGGTCCACCCAAAGCAGGAAGAAAATTGAACTCATTTAACATCTGTACTTGCTAGGATGCATGCTTTGTTTATAACAGCCCACGTCCAAGGCATCACAGTCTTATCACAATCACTTCTGAATAAATTGCTACTGTTTAATTTGTGAGTCATTGTCATGATTAGTATATTTTAATTACACTGAGCTATAGAAGTCAGAGGCCATTTTTTCTGTAGCAACATTATTGTGCAAAGGCCTAAGGGTTTGTTTAACATGAGGGATTATTGACATTAAACTACTGGCAGATGCAGAGCTGCTAAAGCTAAAGCTGGCCATACAAACAAGCTGATCAAAATGGCCAAATCAATGTCTCAATCCAAGACAGCAGCTTATTGTCCCATGCATGGGACCCTTTCACTGGTCTGCTGAATAATCTGGGCAAAAAATCAGCAAGTTATCTGTTGGGCAAATTAAAAAATCATGAAGATCATGATGTGTTGGTCTACCCAAGGGCTTGCGTAGGTGTCCATTATACTTGTACAAAATTGGATAAGAATTTAGTCAAGCCTATGGATCTTCTCCTCTATGCCCAGGTACAGTGTTTGACTGGGACACCAGGGGCCCACCAAAACCCTTAGACAAGGGGCCCACCCAAAAACCTTTAGCCCAGGGACCCACTCTAAGTACTATTTTCTTCCTCTCCTCACTTAAACTCTATTCTAATATTCTCTTTTCTTTACATACTATAACCTATTATTCCATCTATTTATCCTCTTAGAAATAGAGAATGGCCATGAAATAGGCAAAATGTTTAGAAGCAAGAGGGCCCACTGACACCTGGGCCCACCAGGAGTTTTCCTGGTATCCCAGTGGGCCAGTCCGACACTGCCCAGGTATATTTGTGGGCAGCCATTGAAACTGATAGTTCTGCACTAATGGACACCACTAGTTATTTTTGGTGTCACATAGAATCAATGAGACTGGGGAGCCAACCAACTTGTTAGTACTGGAATTATCTCCCTCTCTTTCACGCAAGTGTACACGGGGGGGCACAGGAGTTTGGATGTCGGCAGGGGGCCCCCGGTGACTGCTAGGAGGGCCCTTGTTTTTGCAGCCCCAGTGGGCCCCCAATGCTGTGGTCTGACCCTGTGCTGAAGCAACGGAGAGCTAAAACGAGAAGTACCCCAGACCAGTTCATTATGGAAGAAGAGGAGTTCCTTCTCAGGTCTAAAGTAAGTGACTACAATCACTGGTGATGGGGGTGACCACAATGATTCCACCTTTCATTTTCTTTTAAAAAAAATAAAATAAAAGGTATTTTCATTTTTGAGTTATAATATAGACTAAAAGTGGTCATTCATGGTCCGATTTAAGCTGCCAAATTCAGGCCGGTTCAGCAGCTTATCTGCCCATGTATGGGGCCCTCCAAAAATTGATCAGCTGTCGATCAGGCAGGTTTGATTCTCCTGTCAAATCAAGGACAGCATATGTGTCTTTATGTGGTCCTTGATCCGACAGCGGCCATAACAGCAAATATTCTCTGATCTTTGGCCTATGGGCCAACGATTTGATCAGCCCGATGTTGCCCACCTCAAGGAGGGCACATGGAAAACACATTTGGTGACCTCCCAGATCTCATATTGCAGAGCCAGCTTTAGTTCTGTAACAGGAAAACTCATTGGGAACCACATGGCTATAAAACTCTAGAACTTTATTTCATTCTAGAACTCATTTAAGTCAAAATAAATCTTATCATGTTAAGCTTAAACAGAATCCTAAAGAAGAATAATATTGACTAGGACGTTATATACTTGCACCTAAAAAATAATATTTATACCCCTTTTGCATAGTACGTACTCTGAATACATTTCAGTAATTTAACAATGCTTTTGCCACCAGATGAATTAGAAAAGGCAATTTCTTGAGTTTTATCTTCATCTTTATATTTTATGGAGCATCTATAAACATTCCTTACCTTAATAAAAAATACACATGCTTTGCATAACAAGAATATTATCTTTGATATAAGCCATTCTCCCTCAGAGTTAGTTTATGCAATGGTTAAGTAAAGCATTGCCGACAGCAGCAAGAGAAATTCTCAGAATAATGGATCGGAGTAGCTGATAGATTATGATGTAATGGGGCATATTAAATGCATTATGGGAGTTTAGACAGAAAGTAGCTGATGTCTGGATAATGTTTTAAGGCTTCTTATAGAAGATATGCTCATTGGTTGATTTTATTAGGGAGAGCTCTGTTCGGTTTGGTTTTATTCTTCTTCTTTGCTGTTATTTTGCTCTGCTCTGCAAAGTCATTTTTAGCTGATTTAAGCGAGTGGATAAGAAATGAAGTTTTCATTGTGATGTAGATTTAGTAAGACATGAAAATCGGTATTTCCCATTTGAAAGTTTTGTCTTTTGTCTTCCTTGTCTTATCTCTCTCTTCCTCTGCAAAACTAAGTCGTAATGCAGGTTTTCTAACAAAGAATATTCAATCACACACACAAATTCAGATTTACTGTATTAAACTTGATTTTAACATTTGTTTTAAAGATACATTTGTAGGAATAGGGCTACTCTGCTCAGAGTAAAAAACAAGCCTAGGGGATATATGAGTTGGTTTAATAACGAATCCTTGTGGGTTCGTCAGTTAGGGATACCACATATTGTACATAATATATTAACTAGTGTTCTGAATATTTGTTCTGGGAATTTATGAAAGGGAGAGTCATGCCTCCATAACTTCTATGGGAAAATCTCTGTCTGTGTTAAAACAAAAAAACTGCCTCCCGAGGGGTATTTTCAGACTGAGTCCTTAAAGAGGTGGTTCACCTTTAAGTTAATTTTTAGTGTGTTATAGAATGGCTAATTCTAAGCAACTTTTCATTCCACCTTTATTTTTTCTAATTTTTAGTTTTTGAATTACGAAAACAAATGTTCTGTAAGGCTACAAATGTATTGTTATGGCTACTTTTTATTACTTTTTAGTATTTTTATATTTCTATTCAGGCCTCTCCTATTCATATTCCAGTCTCTTATTCAAATCAATGCATGGTTGTTAGGGGAATTTGGATCTCAGCAAACCGATTGCTGAAATTGCAAACTGGAGAGCTGCTGAATAAAAAGCTCAATAACTCAAAAACCACAAATACATTTTGCTCTCTAAATCACATTAAGGGGGTTAGTTATCAAAATCCACATTTATCTCAATATTTTCTGCTACAAACTCAGATTAAATCCGCTTGGTTTTTTGCACTTATTTATTACATTTTCCCGAAAATTCGCTTTGCGGGAAAAATTTTCAGATTTTTCATCCGATTTTTCTCAGATTTTTTACTCGAAAACTTCGGGGTATTGCACTTCCATTGACTTATATGCAACCTCAACAGGTCTGAGATGCCGGATTTTCTGAAAATTTTGTAAATATTAAATAAACCCAATAGGCTGGTTTTGCTTCTAATAAGGATTAATTATATCTTAGTTGGGATCAAGTACAAGCTACTGTTTTATTATTACAGAGAAAGAGGCAATTTTTAAAAATAGGAATTATTTGATTATAATGGAGTCTATGGGGCAGATTCACTGAAGGACGAAGTGGCTAATGCTAGCAACAATTCTTCAGCGTTGCCACCGGCAGGGACATCGCCAATTCACTAATAGGCGCAGGACCATCGCTAGTGTATGCTTGCACTCTATCGCTAGGCGACTTTTTGCTCAGGCAAATGGACGTTGCTCCGCAAATTCATTAAAGTGCTGATTTTACTGAAAATTACCTCTTTCGCCAGAGTTGACTTTGCCACCTTAGAACAGACAAACTGCTTCTGTCACTTACATCATGTGTGCCAAAAAAAGCGTTAAAGTTCCAAAAACGCTGGCGACTTTTTCTTTTTTGAAGCGGGATTGCCTACAAAAGTCCTAACAAACTTTTTTTGGGGAACTGGTTTTCTCCAGACATTATATAACATATGTAACATTCATTTAATAGTGGGCTCATGTGTAGGGCATTATATAAATTCTATTGTCTTTATTAAGATTCCCTGGACGTTTATAATAAAAAGTGGTAACTTCAAGCATTTGCACCAACATTTAGAATAAAGACGTCCATACAACTTCAAATTACCCACCGTATGCAAATTGACCTAAGCGCAAGATCATGAGCGAATTTTCACTAGTAATACTAGGGAAAAGTCGCCAGAAGTCTGTGCCCAGGGCATAACTTTGCATGCTAGTGAATTAGTGTAGTGGTAGCGAATTTGCGCTTGAAGAAGTGGTGAGATGTGTGCGAAGTGGTTGCTGACGATAATTCGCCCTTTAGTGAATCTACTTCTATGGGTTTCTGGATAACGGATCCCATACCTGTACTTTAAAAAAACAAATTTGCATCTCTCTTCAGGGGAGAGTTCTGCAACAATTGTACTTATTACAGCTAAACTCTGTCTATTCTCATATGAGCTGTACTTGTGAAACATTCTACGTACATTGTATTTCTGATCGTGCTTTTGGGATCCTCAATTGACCTGTGACAATCATCATAAAAGATGGAAGTCAAGGGGTAATAATAAGACAGACTTGTTTAACTCTTCAACTAATTCATCTAGTTACCTTATTGTCAAGAGATAAAGCCATTAGACCCCTTTCCTAATAATTACATTTAATTTGTCATCAGTTCCTTAAAAAGAAAGAGAAAATTCCCACTTTCACCTTGGTGCTTAATTCCAAGCTCGAGCGATCATTCAGCTTGATAAAATCCATTTAGACAGAACTGCTTGTCAGGGTGCATTGTAATAAAGGAGCGCCAGTCCATCTCAATTTGTCAACACATCTTCTTATCAGGCATTCATTCATCCATTGTGATATGATTACCTAATGAAAAGTCAACTCCTGTGTTGCTTTGCTGCAAGATTTGGCAGCCGAGCAATTTGTAAAATCAAATCATAGATATGTGTCTACATCTTATAAATGTATGTGAGAAAAGAAGGCTGAGGACAATTGTCTCTTCCGGGAAATCAATACTGACTCAGGTTTCCCTAATAAACCACTGATCGTTTTACGTTTCAAGGTATGAAGAACAAATGATTTAAACCCCGAACTCAGTACATTATATATATATATATATGTAGATTAAGTTAGATCAATGATCTTGGGTTCTCTTAAATGCAAATTTCATTCTACCCATTACCTTAATTCCTCTGTATTTTACAGATGGGATGTCTTTGTGGGTGTCTGTGGTGACAACATAGAAAGTAATTATAGATCTATTGTCTTAATAGTTAGTGGTAGTGATGGCCAAATTTGTCCTGTTTCGCCTTGCGGGAAAATTTGAGAATCTACAGCAAAACAGCAAAAAAATTGCGAAAACGCATTGAAGTCAATGGTCGTCAAAATTATTTTGACGCCAGCGACACTTTTTATACGAGTGCCTATTTTGTCCAAATTCATTAAAGTCAATTGGCGTCCGAATAATTTTGACGTGCAACAATTTGTCTGAAGCGCGCCAACATTTTTTTTTTCGCGTGCACTTTTTCAGCACAGTATTGCTAATTTATTTGCTGGTGGTGAAACACGGAAATTCAACGCAAATTCTTGCCTGACAAATTAAGGGCTCTTACTGATGAGCGTTTTTACCTGTGCTCCGTTTTTCTTCGTTCAGCCGCAGGGGAGCGCAGGAATAGACGCATTACATTTTTTCCAATGGGGCTGTACTCACACAGGCACGTGTAGGCGCCGAACGCAGGTTGAGATGCAACATGCTGCATTTTTCCTGCGTTCGGTGCCTACACGCGCCTGTGTGAGTACAGCCCCATTGGAAAAAATGTAATGCGTCTATTCCTGCGCTCCCCTGCGGCTGAACGCAGAAAAACAGAACGCAGGGGAGCGCAGGTAAAAACGCTCGTCAGTAAGAGCCCTTGTTCGTCCATCACTAGTTAGTGGGGAGCTTCTTGAGTAGGACACTAATACCAACAGCATTTGAAGAACAAAGGTAGCTCAGTGGAACCATCAAATGATCATTAGGCAAAGGAATGGCTCTACCCTGCAGAATAAATCAGGCTAACTGGTAGCATATACATACATGTTTTAAGTCAACTTAGCAGCCCTATCTCTGCACTGATAGTTTGCATGCATATTTCCAGTGACCTTTTTAATGACCAAAATCTCAAAGTAAGAAATCAGAAAATATCAAGCTTAAAATTAAAATGATTTTCCCACTTCACATACTGTATGCTATGGTATGAACGTATGTTCTTAAGACAACCCTTGTGTGTTTATTTCTATCGCCCCCAAATAGATCCCATGCCATTTAGGCTAAGAAATCTGATAGAAGTCAGCCAATGAGTTTTAGTTAACTGTGAACAAAATGTCCCATCCGGGCAAAATAATAGTTCTTCATGTAAAGTGTCTTGGTAAACTCCCATACCTAATGTATTGTATAGCCATAAATAAAAAGCGAGGCCAGTTTCTCCATTTAGAACATTTCCTGTTGTTAGACATTAAAAATGCATAACATCTCTTTTGATGACAGCACTTATATAATTAGAAAAAGTACAGCCATTTCCAGTCGGCTTCGTTTTGTTCCGTCATCACTAAATTGTGTATATCTTTCATTAGTTTGTCAGGACAAGGAGTGAAAACATTTATTTATTCAACACCTGCCAGCTGGCTCTTTCTACGCTTTATTGCTTCAAACACCAACAGAAAATCACTAATTGCAGCAAAAATTGTTCAGGCACTTACAACACTTAAGGCAACAAATGTTCTATAATGCAGAGAGACAACAACTTCATTCTGGATTTTTCCAGCCTCCATCTTGTATGTCAAACAGTATCAGTAGATGTTCAGGATTTCTATAAATCCAGCAATGTTAAGTTTATGAGCAGCACAGACTAAACATTTCTTATCACAGTATTTTATTCATTAAATCCAGATTTGTAGTTCTACTAATCCATACTCTTATTAACGGAGACTGCAGCTTCATTATTCATAATAATTTCTACTAATTACAACTAGTTTGATCATCACTGTAAGAATATTAAAGTCAAGAGGGGACGGACCCCCTGCACGAGGACTAGTTAGTCGTAGGTTGGCTTCTATGTTCTCCTTCTCATGAACTAAGTAGTTTGCAAAGAAGTTGGAGGCTCCAAGAAGAAGAGAAGATGTAGCTTCTAGTTTAGTGTGTAGATGTCTGGCAGAGAAAGTCCCATGGAGCACACTTGGAGGTTCACTATGAACACTATATTGGACACTATAGCCGGGATATCTATGTGAGTGATACTGCTGAATGTAACTGGTGGCCTATCTTGACAGTGTCATCTGAAAATATTGACAATGAACAATAACTATGAACTTTCTTTGAGATCAACTATAGAGCTCATGCCAGTGCATCGCTCACCTGTGATGTCAGTGGGGATCTTCAGCTTCAGCATTGTGAGAACCAGGTAATGCTTGTGCTTGTGGGCAAAATCCAAGCCTTTAAATCCCACTGACTCCAATGACCTCTGTCAGTTTGCTGGTTCCTTCTTCCAATATCCTCAGCAAGGGTCTACTAGAGAGAGAGATGTATGTTTTAAAAAATGTTGCATGTAGTGACGGGCGAATCTGTCCTGTTTTGCCGAAAAAATGTGTGAAACGGCAAAACAATTTGCGAAAGGATGAAAAATTCACAGTATTGAAGACAATTTTTACGAGACCAACTATTTTTTATACACATGACTATTTTGTCCAAAAGTCAACGGGTGTCCGAATAATTTTGACACATAAAATTTTTTATGCGAGCGCCAATTTTGATGTGCAACTTCTTTATGTTGCGGCAAATTTTTCCCCGTCGAATATTTGCCACAGTTTTGCAAAAACATTTGTGGGTGGCCAAACGCGAAAATTTGCCACAAATCCATGCCTGGCAAATAAATTCACCCATCACTTGTTGCATGGTTTGAAGAAAGGTCATTTACTTTGTGTTTGGCAAAGTTTATGCCATTTCACAGATTTTCAACAAAGTGAAACGGGTCAGATTCACCCATCGCAAATTACAAACAAATAATGGCCGTGCTAATCTTTGAGATACAGGCGAAATTTAAATGGGAGCATGAAATTAACTTTTTAAAGTTAAAAGTAAGTTTTTTTAAATAAACATATAAAAATATATTCTTAGGGCCTTATTTATCAAAATCCGAATTTTCCTGAGTATTTAATTATTTTTCACTAAAAATTCAGATTTTATAGTAAAAAAAAACTAGAATTTTAAATTTTTTTGGAATTCAGATTTTAATAAATCCCTGAAATGTTGCAACTTTGTGTAAAATCCTTTTGATGAATTGGGAACTGAATTTGTATTAACTATAGGCTTTCTTTTTTATCAGTGTGCTTCCATTGTTTGTTGTTCCATCAACATGAACTCAGAAGTCATCCCATGCATTACAGGCATGAAAATCTGAAAGTAAAAAACTTCTTATATCCCATGTGATGGAAGTCATGGATCAGGAGTGTAGGGATTATAAAGAAAACAGCTGTTATAGCTGGAGAATTAATAGAGAACCGTATAATAACTAGTGATGGGCGAATTTCTCACGTTTTGCTTCAGCGAAAAATTCTCCAAAAATTGTGAAATTGGAAAGTTCACAAAAAAATTGTGAAATTCGAACGTTTTCAAAGATCGAGCAATTCAAAAGTTTTTACGAAAAAAATCGAGCAATTACAAAGTTTTTACAAAAAAATCGACCAATTTGAAAGTTTTCATGGAAAATTCGAACATTTTCACTAAAATCTAGCAATTTGAATGTTTTCACTAAAAAAATCGAGCGATTAGAACGTTTTCACAGAAAAATCGAGCAATAAGAACATTTTCACAAAAAAAATCTAGCAATTCGAAAAAAAACCCAACCATGTCGTTTTGTATAACATTTGTATTAACATCTCAAGGCTACCTAATGTATTGGGTCTTATGTTCCTCCATTCCATGTATCAATATATAAATATACTCTATAATTATAAACCTTGATGAGTTGGAATGCTTACTGCACAAACATCAATATGTTATTTAGCACCAAATACTGACCCATGACTTGACCCTATCAATCCAATCCAAAGATCAGAAGCCTAGCCCAAGCGAAATCAGCAATTAGAAGAACAAATCAATTTGGCATTGATCATTTGTAGAAATTAGACAAATTAGCTGAAAAAATAATTACCGGTATGAGAAGAAAATGACTTAAAGAAATAACAGAAAATGAATTACCCCACAGTTACCTAACAGTGAATTAAATGTGGGCTCTGTGAGCAATAATTCTATTAATACATTAGACTATGGTTGGAAAAAGCAAACAACGTACAAAAAGGTTTTCAGCATTGCTCATCAAATCACATTTTCACTTTTTTTGCGTAATTTTAGCAGTTTTGCTGACAGGCGTCAGGCAGATTGAAAATTAAGCCAAAACATGGGAGTGACACATTCATAATTAATTCTTCTGCTTGTTGGAATTCTGTAAAACTTCCAATACTTGCAAAGATCCACTTGTTTTTCTAGGGAAAATACCCTACATGATTTGGTCACCCCAACGCCCTCAGGTCAGTGATCAGATTGAGGTTCTGTGTGTAGATGAACCGCACCTCTCACCCTTTCCACGATGCTTCCTGCCCTGGTGGTGCAGATCTCTCTAGACGGTCGGCACTCGTCAGTGCAATGTAGAAGATTTAAGAGAATAGCACAACACCATGTACGTTGCAGGTGGGGAGCTTACCCTTTTTATGTAAAGTGACCACCTGTGCATCAGTGTTTCGGGGGGGATTAACCCTCCCTTCGTCAGGAACGTTGATGCACAGGTGGTCACTTTAAATAAAAGGGGAAGCTTCCCATCTGCAAAATACATGATGTTGTGCTCTTCTCTTAAATCTTCAACAGTGATCAGATTGTGCCAATGGTTCTTGGCTAATTACCTGACTAATAACTAACAGCAATAAATTGCAAAATGAAACATATACACTATGGGACTGATTTATCAGTGTCAGGGGACTATCGGCTCCCATCAGAGAAGTCCGGACCAAGGAGGAAGCCTCCAAGTTCACAGTAACCAGAAAGGGATCAGGAGTAACCATAGTCAATTCCAGGCAATAGTTCAATAGGCAAGCAGAGAAGGAACAAAGTCATGGTTCAGGCAGGGACAAAAAGTCCAGGAATCATGATACAAGGATTTTAGGAATCAAAATTTAGGCGATTGTTGCAATTCATGCTTTTCTAAATTTTGGTAGACCTATTGAAAATGATGAAGTTGAATTCAAATTTGCTGCATTGGAGGGGTTTTCTTTCATGTTTTTATATCAATGAAGTTTTTTATACTACAGTTTTTTTTTTTACAAATAAGCACACATTAGGGTTTGGTAAGTTTTCAAGTATTATAGAATTTAAAAAAAACACACAGTTTTTATTTTGATAAATAATCCTTCTCAGTGTACATTTATTAACTGACACTTCCTCTGTGATTCCTGATTTTTCCTGTGACTTTGGGCACATTTTAAAAAATCTTGAATGAATTAATTAGAGTGAGTTGCGGATCACATTTTTCCATGCATTTTTGATAAATTGTGTCTAGTGAAAACTCACCAAAATTTGGTAAAATTGACAAAATGCGGAATCTACACTTAAATGGGATGTTCACCTTTAAATTAACTTCTAGGGGCAAATTTACTTAAGGTTGAATATCGAGGGTTAATTAACCCTGGATATTCGACTGTCGAAGTTAAATCCTTCGACAAAGCCTATGGGGACCTAACATTGACTTCGGTTGTTTTTAGGTGGCGAACTAGGGGGTCGAAGTTTTTTTTTAAAGAGACAGTACTTCGACTATCGAATGGTCAAATAGTTTTAATAATAGTTCGAATAGTTTTTAGTTCGAATCGTTCGATTCAAAGTCGTAGTCGAAGGTCGAAGTAGTCAAAGTAGCCAAAAAACCATTCGAAATTCGACTTTTTTTTTCCTCTTTTCCTTCACTCGAGCTAAGTAAATGGACCCCCTAGTATGAAGTAGAGAGTGAAAATTCACAATTGGTTTTATTTTCTTATTATTTGTGTTTTTTTATTTAACAGCTCTCCAGTTTGCAATTCCAACAATCTGGTTTGTAGGGTCTAAATTACCCTAGCAACCACAAACTGATGTGAATAGGAGACTATGAATAGGAGGGAGCTTGAATAGAAAGATGAATAATAAATAGAAAGATGAGTGATAAAAAGTATCAGTAACGATGCGTAGCCTTACAAAGCATTTGTTTTTTAAATGGGGTCAGCACAGTGCCGGGCCAAGTTGGCCGGGCACCCTAGACAACCCAGCCGACTACGTGGCCCCCAACCTGCTCGCACTGTCAAATCGATAGTATGCCTGCACCGAGGAAGCGCTACTGCGCCTGAGCCTATGAAGGCATAGTGCACATGTGCGGACTCACAGGCAGATGAAATCAGCTGCCGCAGCTTCTGGACACAATGGTCCGAACTAGGGGAAGGCGTCAGAAGAGGTACCTTTGTGCCCTTAGGCACGTGCCTCTTCTGCCTACCCCTAGTTTCGGCCCTGGGGGTCAGTGACCCACATTTGAAAGCTGCAAAGAGTCAGAAGAAGAAGGCAAATAATGAAAAAGAAATAAAATTAACCATTCTATAACATACGAAAAGTTACCTGAAAGGCAAACCACCCCTTTAACACTGATTGATTTCTGTGGCATCTCAACATGTTTTATATGGTGTCATTTAATTTAAAAAAAAAAATTTGCTAAGTCTAAAGCCACGGAAAAATTGCAAATTGCATAAAGTAACAAATCACAGTTTTTGACACAATTTTTTACAAATCACTGTGGCTTTGCTGATTTTGATAACTTGGTGTGTGTATTGGCAAGCTTTAATGCTTTGCAAGAATAAATGGGATCTCCCGAGACATATTCTGTACAGAAACTCAAGATACATATTCGCAATTCCTGATATGACCGCAATTGGCCCATTCAATCTGACATTTTGTTCTGCTCTGAAACACAGGACCATATAAAATCTAGTTGATCTTTGACTCTTACTTTATATCGGAACAGCTTTATGTATGTCTTGAGGATTCTGAAGTCTCTTTATTCTCGCAGCCGGCAGCACTTTTACTGATAACACATTTCACCAGTTCACAAGTCTAACTGTGAGAAACAGTATAAACCCTATGCTTGCTCCTCAGCATGACCTCTTCCTCCAGTATTCTTTTAATAGATTTCTCCTTATTTCTTAATCCCTTTAGGTATTTGAGCAATTCTGTCACTTCACATCTCCATGATGTATATATACACAGTGAAGTCTTTTTATGCTACGCATTTAACATTTAACTACTATTTTCTTTCTTTCTCTCTCTCTTTCTCTCTCTCTTTCTTTTTCTTTCTTTCTTTCTTTCTTTCTTTCTTTCTTTCTTTCTTTCTTTCTTTCTTTCTTTCTTTCTTTCTTTCTTTCTTTCATTCTTTCTTTCTTTCTTTTTCTTTCTTTCTTTCTTTTTCTTTCTCTTTCTTTCTTTCTTTCTTTCTTTCTTTCTTTTCTTTCTTTCTTTCTTTCGTTCATTCAATACAAACTAACCAATTGTAAAGTTTCAATTTCCCTTAATATCTATATTTCAATTACCTCTTTTAACTACTATTTTCTTTCTTTCTCTCTCTCTTTCTTTTTCTTTCTTTCTTTCTTTCTTTCTTTCTTTCTTTCTTTCTTTCTTTCTTTCTTTCTTTCTTTCTTTCTTTCTTTCTTTCTCTTTCTTTTTTTTTCTTTAATTCTTTCTTTCTTTTGTTCATTCAATACCAATTAACCAATTGGAAAGTTTAAATTTCCCTTAATATCTATATTTCAATTACTATTTTAGTTTTCTTTTTCTTTCTTTCTTTCTTTCTTTCTTTCTTTCTTTCTTTCTTTCTTTCTTTCTTTCTTTCTTTCTTTCTTTCTTTCTTTCTTTCTTTCTTTCTTTTTTTCCTCTTTCTTTCTTTCTTTCTTTCTTTCTTTTTCTCTTTCTTTCTTTCTCTCTTTCTTTTTTCTCTTTATTTCTTTCTTTCTTTCTTTCATTCAATACAAATTAACCAATTGTAAAGTTTAAATTTCCCTTAATATCTATATTTCAATTACTATTTTCGTTTTCTTTCTTTCTTTCTTTCTTTCTTTCTTTCTTTCTTTCTTTCTTTCTTTCTTTCGTTCATTCAATACCAATTAACCAATTGGAAAGTTTAAATTTCCCTTAATATCTATATTTCAATTACTATTTTAGTTTTCTTTCTTTCTTTTTCTTTCTTTCTTTCTTTCTTTCTTTCTTTCTTTCTTTCTTTCTTTCTTTCTTTCTTTCTTTCTTTCTTTCTTTCTTTCTTTCTTTCTTTCTCTCTCTCTCTCTCTCTTTCTTTCTTTCTTTCTTTCTTTCCCACAATGTAATTTCCATACACAGAGCAGGAAAAATCCTCACGGAGATCAATTCTTCCACAGATTTAAAAGAAATTTAAAAAACACATCCACCAACCCTGTCACAATGGTGCAACTTTTTCCATTCCAAATGGCCAACTTTTTTTTTTTTAACTTCAGTATTAGGTTTATAGCAATCTGAATAAAAAGGTTTTGTCTGAACAGATTCAATGAGTTGTGGGCGCAGTCCAAGGATAATAAAAGTCTGTTCTGGGTTTCTGAATTCTGAACTGTATGAGAAGTAGAGAAATAGTGTGGGAGAAGGGATGCACATTCATTTTGGAAATTAAACATTGCAGTGATTTTTCTGGTGGACATGTTACTGTTAATTTTTGGTTGGATTCTAAATACTGTCAAATCCTATGAACATCAGCACTTTAATTGTTCTTATTTCCTTGTTTGCACTGTGATGAACTAATAAATTTGAAAGGATTCTACAGATATGTTATTTACCAAAGGTCGAATTTCAAAACTTTGTGAGGTTTTTAATACCTCAAATTAACGTACAACTTCACAAAATTTTTTTAAACTCAAATGGAAAAACTCAAATCAATGAATTTGAGCTGAACAACCCGAAAACTTGAATATATCGAATTTTTCACCGGAAAAAACTAAAATTGATTGAGTTTTTGAGTGAAACCCACCGAAAAAAACTTCATGAAGGCTAACATCTTCAAATGGTTTAAGGGACCTCTGTTATTAACTTCTACATGACCTCGAGAGGTTTTAGCTGGACTATTTTCTGATTCAAGCTATTTCTGGGTATACTTCAGGGTATAATAAATCTCATATTTATTATGAGTTTTGACTGAAAAATACCCTCAAAAACGTGAAATTTTTGTGGAAAAAACAACTCGACCTCTGATAAGTAACCCACTTTTGTTTTACTCACTTTTATTTTGTATGCCCCAGTCAACTGTACTATATATCTGCCATTGGCTTGTTTAAATGGTCAACATGACATGACTCTTTTAAGGCACTACTAAGGATCCCTTGGTTTCTGGCTTATCCACAGGGCTAGGGAAGCAATTTAGAGGTTTCTAACTTGTTACGTACCTTTACTAATAAGTCTCAGCAGTCTCACTGGCCAGCTAGAACCAGCCAATCAGGACTGCTATGCCACTATTTAAATGCTTCCTCTTCCTCTTACCTTAGGTTACCTGTGGTTTGTCCCTAGCTTTTGTTGTAGCCTCTATTTTTTTTCCTGCTTTTGTTCTTGAACTCTGAATACTGAACCAAGTATCTGATATAAGATCTGTATCCATGTCCTTTAATAATTGGTAGGGATGCACCGAATCCACTTTTTTGGATTCGGTCGAACCCCCGAATCCTTCACGAAGGATTCGGCCGAATACCGAACCAAATCCGAACCCTAATTTGCATATGCAATTAGGGGTGGGAAGGGGAAAACATGTTTTACTTCCTTGTTTTCTGACAAAAAGTCACGCAATTTCCCTCCCCGCTCCTAATTTGCATATGCAAATTAGGATTCGGATTCTGTTCGGCCGGACAGAAAGATTCAGCCGAATCTGAATCCTGCTGAAAAAGGCCGAATCCTGAACCGAATCCTGGATTCGGTGCATCCCTAATAATTGGCCTGGGAATTCTAATAATTGTTTGTCCTGGACCCTGACTTTGGCCTTGTTTGTTTTAGTCTTTTCCCTATCCAGTCCTGAAGTTCACTCATGCCGTCATTTTTCTGTCAAGCCTTAACTCTGTCCCATCTTTTACTAACCCTTTACTGTCCAATCTCTGCCCAGTCTTGTATTTCATTTGCTCCCCCTTTCCCTATACATTTCCCCTTCTGTCCTGTAATCCACCTTCTTAGTGCTGCCCTGTGCTTAACCTGCGCTCTCATACCTGTCCAGTTCTGTAGTGATAGCCTCAAGTCAGCTTTCTGAGTCCCTGCTGTTTCCTTGCCTGGAGGACTCATCCCATACCTGGTACCCAGTGCAGGGGACTTCCCAACAGTGTGTTGAAAATCCAGAGACTCTGTGCACTGACTATAGAAAACGAAGGGACATCAAATCCCAGAATCCATCTCTTCATAACAGAGCAAGGTGAGGGATGGGTTGCATTACACTATGAGCCTAAGGGGTGTTTGCAAACTAACAGGAAAGGGAAACAATATGCTTAATCTATTTTTCAAAAGCAGGGTCAGACTGGGCAGGGGAAAAAACCCAGTGGGTTTGCCAGCCCAGACCCGTTCGCTGCTGCTGGCAGAGCCTTTGCTCCTTCCAGTGTCAGACTGGCCCACCAGTATACCAAGAAAACTCCCGGTGGGCCTTATTTCATGGCCATTTACTATTTATATTAGAACAAAGAGGCTAAATAGATGGAATAATAGATTATAGTATGTAAAGAAAAGAGACTTGGAGAATAGACGTTGAATGAAGAGAGGAGGAATAATAGTACTGAGCGTTTGTTCCTAAGGTTTTTGCGTTGGCCTCCATTGTACCAGTCAGACACTGGCTCAATCCTGACCTCCCTCCTCCTGAAGAGGGCTCAGCGCTCAGGGGAATATATGGCAGGGGCCCATGCGGGGGGCGGAGAGGGGGTCGGGGGCCTGTGTGGGTGGCAGAATGGGGTCACAGGCCTGGGGGGTGTTTGGGACTCTGATGTAACAGCCTTGGTGGGCCCAGACCCCCCTAGTCCGACGCTGCACAAGAGGCTGTCAGGGCAAATCTGTCCTGTACCTGTTACTATCCTTAGAGACTTGGATGCTAGACCTTCAGTAAAAAGTCTCATTTGTACTATGACATTGCTTTCTCAGATAATTCACCAGTTGACCCTTCTGCTCTGTCATCCTAATTATAATAATATAACTAATATTAATAAGATTCTAACTGCAACATCAAGGTGAATAAAGTCTAATTGTATTCAACTTGAGCTCTCTGCAATGAAATATTTCTCTTTCCCTTATTATTACACTGGACAGAAATGTGTATCGCTGATAATAATATTACAACTGTTTCTTATTCAATTAAATTAGTCTTTTAATTATTACATGTGAAAGAAAGTGTCTTATGCTCCTGTTTTAACCAGACATACACAACACTCCAAAAACCCAAACAAAATTGGGTTTACTAATTTTGCGAACTAGTAATTCAGTTCTGTTTCTCAAAAATCAACTTTCTCCTGACTTCTAAAAGGTCTGGAATATGCAAGGAATGTTGGATTTGAGACAATTACTGCAGCTAATTTCTTTGGTCAAACTCAATAATCACTAACCAATCAGGTGTCCTTAAATATCCGGTTTTCTTAAATAAGGTCAGGGTTGAGATTTGTGATTGGTAGAGGGATAAGTGGAGATAGATGAATCATGCATGAGTTTTGCTTCAGAAAAAAAATAGTTTTTTTTGCATGGGAGGAAAAATGCATGGCCAAAAAAAACATCTATTGATTCCAAAGCATTTAGCAAAATCTTCTCAAATTTTTCAGCATTTATTTTACAAACCAAAATGGAGCAGCTTCTCTCACTACTAAACTTTATTCAGGATTAGGAAAGGACTAGTGATGGGAGAATTTGTCCCTTTTCGATTTGCTGAAAGATTGGCAAATTTCCAGCGTAATTCGTAAAACGATGAAAAATTCACTAAATGTGAATTCTGCCGTCCCCATAGATTTTGATGCCTGTGTCAATTCTGATGCTCACGTCAATAATGTTGACGCACAGTGGTTTTGACGAGAGCGACTTTTTCGATGCGCATCCAAAATTTTCTGATGCTGGCAAATTTTTGGAGCTGGCAAATTCTCTCTGTGGTTTCATGAATTTATTTTATGGCGACAAAATTCAGAAATTTGCCGTGAATTATTGCCTTCCAAATTTATTCGCACATCACTATAATGGACTATAATAAATAGAACTGAGAACATCAAACACTCATAGGCAGAGCTTAAATGTACCCTATAGTACGTCAATAAACCCCATTTCTAACTAGCTACACTTAGCAGCAATTTTTCTTCGATGAAACAACGAGATAAATGCATTAATTTTTTCGAATTTGAGGTTTTTCAACACTCGATTGGGAAAAACTTAATAAAACATGATTGATTTCTTTTTCCAGACTACTATCGGGTTTATGAGAATATTTGAATCAGGAAAACCTTATAAGGTTGAGTCATTGAAAGATAAAACAAACAAAAATGTAATTTGTTTTTAGTACAGTCAAATCACATTCACTTTTACAAATTCAATTGTTTACAAAAAAAGGTAAAAATACACCTCCCATTGATGTCTACGAACAACATTTTTTAATTTTAATTCATTTTTAATTGCTTTAGTTAAAAACTTTTTGCCAAATCAGCTTAAATGACCTTGCATTTTAACAAATCTTACACATCGACAACATTTTAGGGTTTGAAGTAAAGAGAAAACCAGGTTCTTTTTTTTTCTTGGTCCTTCTCCTTTTTAAAGAAGTAAATAAATGCATTTGTCGTTGCCAGACAATGCACAGATAAAATAAGCTGCAGTGATCTGGGCTTATTTGGATTTTAAAGAAAATCTGAAATAAGTTAAAGAAGACTCCAGACTAACTATACAGTACTTGTTCAGCGCTACAAAAAGTTGAGTGATGCATACAAATAGCACTAATTAATTTTTCAGTAGGACGCCAGCACTTCATGCATACTGAGTCTTACAACGTTGGCATGAAATTGCTTTTACTATTGTTATTCTGGGAGCAAAAGGCGTTACTGCAATGAATTATAATGAGACTAGAAGGGGAATGTAAACAGAGTTTAATCATACTTTGAACTGTTTAAGAGAGTTATAAATGGGGGAAAAAACCCTTGCCTTTGCATATTCAGCCTACCAACGAAACTGTGTTATTTCTAAAATAACGAACGCAGTTTGCTACAGTTTATATGCATACCTTTTTTTTCAAATGATAGACTTGAGTTATTTATGGCCAATGTAAATGTAGAATGAAAAATATTGCCATTCCCATCTCGTTTGCTTCGGGCGATTTGATGTAAATGAAGAAATTGGCGGCTAAATTGTCTCCCATTTGCATGGGAATCACTTTAGTTATTCAAGGTCAACGTGCACGGTTCAGAGACTTCAGTGAAATGGTTGGTGGGTGTTGAAAAGGTTTATTTTCGGAGTCCTCCCAGTGTGGCCAGAGGAGAAGAGTGTAGGAATATTCATGAAATTCCTGGTCACTGTCCATGCTGTCTATAATATCCAGTACAGGGCTATTCTGTAAATCCAAATAAGAACTGCATAACATTTTATATGGTAGAGTGAATTATCTGCAGTGTACATCATAAATAGCACCATAGTATCCCTTTAAAGATGCTTTGCTACATTATTGGAATAGCAATAAATAAGGAGAGATATGAATTATAAGAGTGAAAATCAGGGGACATTCAACAGACAAGGGCAGCTAAAATGGGTCAGTGGGTGAGATGTTAAAGATGAAAAGGAATAAATGCAAAATATAGAAGTTTAGAAGTAGCAGGATGTGAAAAACAGTTGAATTCCTCAAAGTAAAGCTGCAGTTGTTTCTAGGTAAAGGTATTCATTTTCTGTGGTTAATTTTAAGGCATTTTTACAGAAATTCCAGGCAACATCAGTTTCCAGCTTCATTTCTTCTACTCAATTGACTTCATCCAGTTGGTGTCCTCTTGATTTATGACTTGAAGACACACCATTCATCAAAACGCTCTGGACCAATTTAACCTAGGCTGGAGTGGTTAAAAGTATTTACAGCTTTGAACTTGTCACCAGGTAGTATCTGATTATCTTTTAATGTGCTGTTTACCATGTGCACTCAACTTTCCTGTTTGTATTTAAGTGCAAGTAAATCTCAGGAAAAACCATCTGTCCATGTTTCTTTAGTTATTTATTGGGCTCTGTGGTGTGTGTGTTGCATTCCTTGACCATGTGTTTTAGGTTTCAGAAGGTGAGGACACATCCTTTTTCAATTTATCAATGTGTTTTGTTTAAATGAAGTGGAAGTTCCTTGTATAAAAATAACTCTCACTAATACCGAGAGGACAGTATATGACCCTACAGTGCCTTGTTCAAGGCAAGAATCATTTGTATAATTGATTTATACCTTATATCCTACTGCTTGTTCAGAATACACAAAAAGCTAGAGGAAAAATATAATGGAAGAGACTGGAAATAAAAAAGTTAGCTAAAGCAAATAGATGAGTATTTCATACCAGGAGGGAGAGGATAAGATGAATGAGGAGAGTGAGAGACAAAGGAGTGACAGTGATAATATGTAAGAAAAATTGCATCTATAATAAATGCAGAGAGGGTTAAATATTAATGAAGACCGGATCAAGGAAGTAGTCATCCATATGTTTACTGCCCACTGCCGGAGATCAGACGTGAAAGTTGAATGGGGAAAGGGAACAGTTCCAAGCTTGACCAGCCTGGGGTGCCCTAGGCTATCCAACTGGCCAAGTTAATCCCCCCCTGCTGCACATGTTGATGTCGGCTCAAAGATCAAGAGATGAAGGACAAGGGCTTGGAGTAGGGGTAGGCATAGTGAAGAGGTAAATGCCTAGCATTCTCCAACCGTTGCACCCTAGGCACCTGCTTCTTCTGCCTGCCCCTCATTCCAGCCCTGAAGAGAAAAGTCCAAGTTTTCAGTAATAACGGGAGATGCATGGCACTTGTGCAAATTGACAGTTTCCAGACAGATTATCTGAGTAGCCAGGTTTGTTCATAAGTGAGATTATGAGGGTCCCAAAATGTTTAACAAATGAGCACAGGATGGCTGGTGAAGATAAATAACAATTCCATAAAGTTAATATTACAAAGTGCACAAATGCAGACTGAAGTGCTCCAGGACAGATGGAGATAAATAAAGAAGGCAGCACAATTACCTGTAACAGAAGAAAGGAGGTGTAATTTCATAACTAGTGATGGGCAAATTTCTCCCGTTCACGAAATTCATGAAAAAAGTTTCACGAAAAATCGTAAAAATTAGAAAGGTTTACTAAAAAAATCATGAAAATCTGAAAGTTTCATAAAAAAATTGTGAAAATCAGAAATTTTAGCGAAAAAAATTGTGAAAAATGGAAATTGACGAAAAATTAGTTTGCGTCAATTTTGACGCTGGCGTTAAAGTCAATGGGTGTCCGAATAGTATTGATGCACAGCGATATTGATGCTAGTGACTTTTCGGATGTGTATCCAGCATTATTTTGATGCTGATGAATTTTCACAGGAGATTCGCAAATTTATTCGCCGGCACCAAAACGCGGAAATTTGCCGCAAATTCATGCCAGTCGAACTTATTCGCCCATCACTATTCATAACTGGGAACTATTGTGATAAGAAGCTTTAACATAATATCATCATCAAGGTCGGACTGGGCCACCACGACACCACGAAAAAACCTGGTTGGCCCCTCCAAGCCTGAACCGATCCCTGTCTGTCCCTCACTGTAGCTCCTCTGTCTGCCCTCTGCCATTGCTTCCCCAGTGCCCTCCTTCCCGTGATCGCAGAAAAGGGGGGGGTAACCAGCTGGGAAGTGGGTAGCTGGGGTGTGGGAGCTCCTGTGCTAGCAGCCCCAGTGGTCCTCTCATAACCCGATCCGACCCTGGATTTATCAGACTGAAATAAGAAACTTCTAAATATAATCAATTAAAAAAGCTTTTTACCCTCTTAACTTATATCTGCCCATTAAGTTCAGTATATCACAGGATTATAATTGTGTGGTGAGGAGAAGGGATCAGGAATTAACTGCTCACTTTCTTATATTCAAAACAATTTCCGAGACATGGGCTGAAGTATAAAACTTCACTTTTCTCCCATAAGACCCAGGGCTGGATGGAAAGGTCAGTTACATTAATTTATATTCATACTTGCAGCAGGAAAATATGTTCCTTCAAAATTAAAGATGAATCCAGTAGACGTGACCTTTCTTGACAAGGGCCAAGGGAATCATTTCATTTGGACTCTAATATTGATTTACTTATACCTTGATTAAGTGCTATAGGTATGAAAGAACATATGAAGTGTGGCAGCGCCGACCTTGGCATCCTGTGGAATATAAAACAAAGTCACTCGGCTCATGTATTTTCAATTTACAGAATGTAATGGAGTTGCAGCTTGTTCTTTCTTCTCATTGGGGTAGGAAAGTAGGATCTTTACAAAGCAGCTTATTGATCATGTTGGTTTTATCCAGAATGATACTGTACCTTGGGGTGACTTTAAGAGCTTATTAACAAGGCCGGCCTTATGGCTATGGCAGAGATAGTATTTGATCTGAAAGCCCAAATTCAAAAAGGAGTAACTTAAAAAAGACTGTATATCCTTAAAGTTAATATAACATGATACTGTTAAACCATACATGGGAGAACTATGCTAAAAGTGGACATTATGTGCCAAACCAAACTATCTTATACCATTAAACATTAATTAATTCAGTTTTCAAGATTAACAGTGATGTAAACCCAACAAAAATTAATTTATCTATATTTACTCTACTTCTCTGGTACATACCTGCTATTTTGTATTGCTATTTTTTAGATGAGATATGTGCAGTTTTAGATTGCTAATACCAGGCTTTTGGCTCAAATGAGGATTCAGGATTATTTAATAGGAAAAGTGTATAGACCATCAAAAAGTTCTATGAAGCTCAAAGCTTGCTGTTGGATACCACTAACATTTGAAAATGAATGTAAAGTGCTGAGAGTAGCACTCTCAGATGGCATACTCCATTTAATTTTTTGTGATTTAGATCCCCTTTAAGGTACATACTGTACATATCAAAGATTGAAAATAGAGTTTAGAAATAGAATTCACCACCAAGGTATAGACCTCCAAAAAGATCTGTGAAGCTCAAAGCTTGCTGTTAGCAGTCTAAAACTGTGTATATAAGAAAACACTAGTGAATAATTGCTGAGAGGAGCACTCTGAGATGGTATACTCTATTTTTTCTCGTGGCTTAGATCCCCTTTAAGGTACATACTGTATATATCAAAGAGTGAAAACAGAGTTCACCACCATAATTTGAATAGGAAAAGTGCATAGACCTTCAAAAAGAGCTGTGAAGCTCAAAACTTGCTATTAGCCATCTAAAACTGTGTATCTAAGAAACCAGTAAAAACTGAAAATTAATGTAAAGTGAAAAAGTGCTGAGAGGACGGGAGCATACTTTTGTGGTTTAGATCCCCTTTAAGGGACATATATATATATATATATATATATATATATATATATATATATATATATCATTGCCAGTGATGCATTTACCATAGAAGCCAATAAGGTCCAGTCCTCAGGCAGAAATCTGAAAAGGTTAGCAAAAAATACTGTACACTTCAAGAATTGTTTTGTCACTCCAAATCAACTGATCTCTTTATAATGATTTAGGGCAGGTCTAAAATAAGAGATATATTTGGGGATAGAAATGGTGGGCAAAATGTTCAAGTGGCATCCTCCAGTAGGAAAGAGGGCATGATGTTCCCTAATGGCTGCAAAAGCTATCGATATAAAAATATATACTCATTGCAATTAAGAGTGCCAATGGTAAGGGTGTAAGAACCCATAAAGTTGTTGTCAAAGTACAACACCCAACGGGGGTCATTTAGAAACAGTGGGCAAATTTGCTCCTGAGCAGTGACGGGTGAATAAATACGGCAGGTGAATTTCCGTATTTCGCCGGCGAATAAATTCACGAAACTGCAGCAAAAATTTGCCAGCTTCAAAAAAAATTTGGATGCCCGCCGGAATAGTCGATTGCATTAAAACTGTCACGCATCAACATTATTCGGATGCCCATTTTAGTGCAGGAGTCAAACACGGCAAATTCCCCCATTACTGCTCCTGAGCTGTAACCTATGTCAACCAATGAGCAGGGGCGCTCCGCTAATGAGGTGAGTTGAGTAACTCGCCTCAGGCGGCAGCGCCCCACTAGGTACCAGGGGCGGCAAAAATGCCGTTCCTGGTACTTTAAAAGCCAGAATTTCTGTTTTGTTCAAACTGGAAATTTGGCTCTTCTAGCTCTCCTGGCCCTCTCCGCTTCCCTCGTGGACCCTCCCGACCGAAAAAGCTGCCTCAGGCGGCTGAGGGGCCATGATCACCCCTGCCAATGAGATGATTGCTTTCAGTGCTCAACCTGAAAAAAGTGAAATACTGATTGGTTGCTATGGGTTATTGCCCAGGTGCAAATAAACCCAGTGTTCATAAATGAACCCCATTTGGTTTGACCAAGCTTTGACTTGACTGTCAAGAATCACATTGGAACCCCCTCTCCCCCCTAATTTTACTTTCATATATAGAATAACAGCCATGATTTAAACCACTTCACTCTGATTATACTTCGTTTCCCGTCAAGGTGACAGTCTGGCAAAAGCAGCTTCTTGCGCGCATGATAATCCCATAATACTTTAATTATTTCTAATGACTTATGTAATTCCCATCACATCTATCCCCCTTTCCGCTACAGACTACACGGCTGTCTTGTCCCGCGCTTACAATACCTTATTGTTCATGGACATATGAAATACATTCTCAGATATGTCGTATCTCCAGCCAGGTATTTAAGCAATAAGTACACTCAAATAATAAGAACCTTCCGCAATATTTAATTTCACAAGCTGCTAACATCAATCATGACGTCTAGCTGTCAGTGCGGGAAGCCACTTGTGGATTCCTAATGCTTACTCAACATGAGTCGCTGCATAATGTGACAAGTAGCACTGCGCCGCTGAAATATTTATTAAGCCTCTGCCTTGGAGAAAAGTCAAATTTGAGCAGCAAAACTGTTCTCTAAATAGGAGATTATTATTTAAACATGTTACATGTTGAGTAGTTTTACTATTGTCTAGATTGATAACCATCTACCTGCATATATGTATGCGTATTATATAGTTCTAATGTGTATGCAGTGCTGTATATTTCTGTACAATGCAGCAATAGGATAAATATTGCAATATTTAGAAAACGGAATATGTACAGTAACTAAGATTATACAACAAATGTAAAGAGACAGATGAGCTCCCTGCTGTCTAAGATTTACAATCTAATCTTCTTGAAGAACATGATCCTGGGCCCTAGTGTATCAATATAATATAAATAGAGAGAAATGTCGATCAGTAAGTAGAATTACTGGTTTGCCTGCTTGAAAGCAAAACATCTTATTGGTTGTTGTGGGATTTTTGTAACTCCATTGTTATCATTCAATTTAAAGCAGGGTCATCATCAGGGATGGACAGTTGGGAGCCCATTCAGTGGCTCTGTCATAATGTCTACTTATTTGTAGTGATGGGCGAATAAAATTCGGCAGACACGAATTTGCGTTGAATTTCCGGGTTTCGCCGCAAGCAAATTAATTTGCGAAACTACGGCATCAATTGGCCGGCAAAAAATCAGCCGCGTCAAAATTTTGTGCACATAAAAATTGACGCACGTCAAAATTATTCGGAAACCCATTGCCTTTAATTAATTTCGACCAAATAGTCGTATAAAAATTGTTACTAGGGTCAAAATTGTTGCACGTCAAAATTATTATTGACTTCAATACATTTCACAAACGTTTTTCAAGTTTTGCGAATTTTTCAGCAAATCGAAACTGCACAGATTTGCCCATAACTACTTATTTGTCATATGATTCTTAAGCTCATATGGGGAGCGGCCTGAAAGGACTAGGGGGGGGGCATTTGCCATGCATGACTTATTTAGTAGAACGGCCTCCAGTAATAGTTAATTGCCAGTGGCCACCACCCAAGGCAGAGGACTAAGAACCCAGGCTAGCTTGAGGCAGCGGCCCTGCCAACTAAATAATATACAGCCAAAAATATTTAAACTGCTTTGCATGTTGGAGCATTTAGAAAGCTATGTTGGGTTTGTTGGGTTGTAAGTAATATTAGGCCTGGATTTGTGGAAAGGCCACCAAGGCCCGGGTCTAGGGCGGCAGGATTTTAGGGGGCGGCATGCTGCCCAACCACACCCACATTGGTTCAGAAACACTGGGGCTGACTAGGAGATACAATTGTTTTTTCCAGTGCGCCAATCCCCATTGCTCCGGTCCGATGATGAAAATTTGCACAAATAAAAGGGGAGGGGACAGGGGCAATGAACGGCAGTAGGCCTAGGGGCACCCGCTATGTAAATCCGGCCTTGAATATTAGTCAGGGCTGTATTAGTGAGGGGGGGCAGGGGTCAACATGTAGACATCCTCCGCTTATCACCCTCTCTACTACCCGCCCATTACTTAACGTAAATGTTATTCCAAGGTAAAAGTACTACCCTAAGTGCTCTTGCACTAAGTCTCTGTAAATTCCTGTCTGATTCCAACACTCCTCTTAGAGCCACTGCCTGGTCACACAATCAGTTGTGCTCCACTTCTCTCTCTTGCTGCTTCTTACCTTTTGAATTCCACCCCTTAATTCCACTAAGAGAGTCCTCCCTTAGTGTATTTTAACTCCAAAAGTGTAAGCTGCAATTGAAACACCTTTCTAAACTCTGGGGTGGGTGAGCAATAAGAGAATTTTAATGTCTCCAGCAATGAAAAGACTTAAGAATGGCACGTTTATACCAATATGTTGGCTCTTCTAATTACACAACAACTGATATTTAAGATTCTGCTTGAACTTGTTCAGGTGTAGGACAATGTACGTTCTTTATACCATGTCCTGGCAATAAGAAAGGAGATAAAGTGCCTGTGTGGCTCAAAACATGTTGAATGCTGAATAAATTGCACTTGCAGAGAATTTATGTCCTTGGAATTCAGTTAACTCGCTCAGGTGTTGCTTTATGGAGCTCACACAGGGACTTGGCAGTGGATGAACACACCTGTGTTTACTGTGTCTTTGTTTGTATATACAGGAGCATTTCTTCTGAATTAATTACACATCAAGCTATGTATGCAGCAATTTACAAATGAATAAAACAAAACAGTAAAGTAAAAAGCACAGCAAAACACTTATCTTCGCTGGTAAACAGTTCTCCGATCTCAGACCCACAGCAGGTGCTCAGTGTACAAGGTTTGCATAACCCCTCAGTGGAAGGGTCCAGTGTTCAAATGGATTATCATGTTTCTAGCTAATAGCCAATAGCCAATAATTTCACATGAGATGAAGGTCCTCATTTACTACTAGGACAAATTCCGACACTAAACTGTGCACTCATTACTAGGACAGGACATGGGTGTTGTTTTAGGAGCCATTCAATTTTTTGGAGAGCGTGTGTGGGTGCAGGAGTCATAGGGATCCCTGGTCAGTAGCAAGTGTAAAATATAGGGTTCCATTGTCTATATCAGGGGTGTCCAAACTTTTGGCTCGCAGGGCCACATTGGAAAAAAGAAAAATTGTCTGGGGCCACACATGAAATACACAAACACGTTTGATTTATAAAAGTAAAGGAAATACACAGAAAAGAACTACAATGGCAGTTGGATAACCAGCTATACACTGGAATATGGGACACCTGGATATTAAATAGACTTATTATTATATATTTATTACTAACTGGGCAATGGGCAGAGTCCCCCCTCCTCCTATATCCTTTGCGACATGACGTTTCCTCGGGAACCAAGCTGGGCCACATTCATATGCATCCCGGGCCGCATGTGGCCCTCGGGCCACAGTTTGGACACCCCTGGTCTATATGTACACTCAGGGGCAGATTTACCCAATTGAATTGAAAATTTAAATTTTTAAATTGGAATTTTGAGCTTATTTTAGTGTAACTCGACTAGGGAATAGTCCAAATTCGATTAGAACTTGTATCATGTACTGTCCCTTTAAGAATTATTAAAGGGCACCTGTTGGGTAAAAATGTTATCCCCAACCAAAGGTGTGGGCTAATAGAGCCCAAATTCTGGTTTGGGATAACAGTAGTTTTTAAAAAAAAAAATACCGCCCACCAGCGCTAGGCTACCCGCACTGGAAGGTATGAGCAGCCATTTCTGGCCACTCGCATGTGCATAATGAAAAGCTGTCCGGAATTGCGCGTGATGTCAAATGCACATTAGGCTGTTCTCACCGGAAGCTCCCTCCTGGTGGGGGTAACCTAGCACTGGTGGGGGGCATTTTTTTTAAAAAAAACTTCTATTATCCCAAACCGGAATGAAGGCTCTCTTAGCCCGCACCTATACAGTAGTTGGGGATAACATTTTTACCCAACAGATGCCCTTTAAGACTATTCACCATCTAAAACCTGCCGAATTGGTGTTTTAGGCTATGGGGGGGGGGCTCCTAAATCCATTTAAAGTCGTTTGGTGGACTTTTGAAAAAAATAAATAACATTTTCAGTGAAAAAAACTTGAATATAATTAGATTCGAGTTTGCAGGTCGATCCGAATTTAAAATAAAATCCAATTTGTTTATAAATTTCGATCGGTCGTTTTTTTTTTTTTCTTTTGAATTTCGAGTTTATGGGAGTTTTTAGAAACTCCCATAAGCTCGAAATTCGACCCTTGATAACTATGTCGGTTACTGCTGACGGTTGTGATACCAGAACAGCAGATTTGACCGGTTTGAAAGTTGAACTCTGATATGTCCATCACAAATAATACGTGGGTCCTCCATCGCAGCCATGTGTTTTTTCCAGGTTGATAACTATGAGTGAACTGAGTGATCTGGTCAGTCTATTTGTAGCTCAGAAACACCAAGTTGTCAAAAGAATTCTTGTTTCATGCTCATTGCCATGTTTGTTAGTCTTTTTCCTATTTGTACTTGTTCCCAGACCCTGGCAAAGCAAGAAACATCTGCAGGGGGCTCATCCAAAATGTATGTCTGTCTCCAATTTACATCTTGCGTAACGTTTCCCTATACACCACATTTTTCTTTCAACTAGATCATAAAAATGTTGTTTACCCCAGACATCTGAGACAAATGTGCCTCCATTTGTTTTCCCTGTAGTAGCTTTCTTCTTTCCATGTCTTTTCTCACTGTATTTCTCTCTCTTCCGGATGCTCAGCACATGATCATTACAGTAACGTGTCCAACCAGGAGGACATTTGTCAGTCACATGAACAGCTGGTTTTGCATTGTTTTTCTTTGATTCTGCCGAAATACCGGCCTGTTCTTGTGACATATCCAGTCAGCCTTTAATTATAGCAGCTGTGTGACTAATTGCCAATTTTTAAAATATGTGTAATAAAAGTGAACATATGCAAAAAAAGACTCAGATGAGGCTTAATGAGATAATAACAGACTTCTAGGGGCTGATTCACGAAGGGTCGAATATCGAGGGTTAATTAACCCTCGATATTCGACTGGGAACTAAAATCGTACGACTTCGAATATCGAAGTCGAACGATTTTGCGCAAATCCTGCGATCGATCGATCGAAGGATTTTTCGTTCGATCGAACGATTAAATCCTTCAAATCTAACGATTCGAAGGATTTTAATCCAACGATCGAACGAAAATCCTTCGATCAAAAAATCACAGGCAAGCCTATGGGGACCTTCCCCATAGGCTAACATTGACTTCGGTAGCTTTTAGCTGCCGAAGTAGGGGGTCGAAGTTTTTTTTAAAGGGACAGTACTTTGACTATCGAATGGTCGAATAGTCGAACGATTTTTACTTCTAATCGTTCGAATCGTTCGAATTCGATCGAATTCGATCGAATTTAACCAATTCGATGGTCGAAGTACCCAAAAAATACTTTGAAATTCAAATTTTTTTTTATTCGAATCCTTCACCCGAAATTCGTGAATCGGCCCCCCAGTGTTGAGGTGTCCACTAAATTGACAATATATACCATGAAAAAAAGAACCAAAGGGACTTATCCCCACACTACATGTGCCTGAAAGAATATATTATTGAAAGCAAAATAGTAATAATAAGTAACAAAGTAAAATAAAAGGCAATTTTTATTCACCACCATGCCATATTGAAACCAGTGAAATTAAAAACATTTAAAATGATGAGCAGCGCTGCATATGGAAATGAAGGGATCCCTTCTAAGAGGACAGAACCCAAAAGCTGGTTATGTTAACCAACAAAGGGAAAATTAGCATGCTATTAGGTATGGTAACAAGTTGGTAACAAAATTATAATAAAAAGGTTAGGAACAAGATTGTACATGTACGTTTTAAAGTGCAATAATTCAATAGGATTCAGTTGAATGAGTCCATCTTGATCCTAAAAGGAAAAATTCCAAAGTTCTAGAATAGACAGCATGTGAATATTCCCCTACTTCATGTAATATGAAACGGATTAGCAGGGAGGGGGGTTAAAACCCCGGAGTCTCTGGTATTTGAGGGTCAGTGATTGGATGACTCCAATCCGTGGGTTAATGCTCGCTGGACGTGCTGGGGCTTCTAAAGGCCGGGAGAAAGGGTTAACTCACCTCCAAATTATACAGACCGTCTTGCGGATTATGCTCACAGATAAGGCCGTGGTTCCTTGGAGCGGCTGTGCGATATTATTGTCCTTGACCTCCCCCAGTCACGCCAGAATGCAGTCCAAGAAGGGACCCCCCGCAGCCAGTGCAGCGCCGAACCTCGACAGCTGTTTCGCCACAACGCGTGGCTTTGTCAACCGTTAACTGTTAACCGCCATTGCTCATTGGAGGCGAGTTTACCCTTTCTCCCGGCCTTTAGAAGCCCCAGCACGTCCAGCGAGCATTAACCCACGGATTGGAGTCATCCAATCACTGACCCTCAAATACCAGAGACTCCGGGGTTTTAACCCCCCTCCCTGCTAATCCGTTTCATATTACATGAAGTAGGGGAATATTCACATGCTGTCTATTCTAGAACTTTGGAATTTTTCCTTTTAGGATCAAGATGGACTCATTCAACTGAATCCTATTGAATTATTGCACTTTAAAACGTACATGTACAATCTTGTTCCTAACCTTTTTATTATAATTTTGTTACCAACTTGTTACCATACCTAATAGCATGCTAATTTTCCCGTTGTTGGTTAACATAACCAGCTTTTGGGTTCTGTCCTCTTAGAAGGGATCCCTTCATTTCCATATGCAGCGCTGCTCATCATTTTAAATGTTTTTAATTTCACTGGTTTCAATATGGCATGGTGGTGAATAAAAATTGCCTTTTATTTTACTTTGTTACTTATTATTACTATTTTGCTTTCAATAATATATTCTTTCAGGCACATGTAGTGTGGGGATAAGTCCCTTTGGTTCTTTTTTTCATGGTTTATATATTGTAATAAAAGTGATTTATTAGAAAGGCCAAACCATAAATTTTTGCTTCACAAAGCCTTTTGCCTGAATTTTTGCCTGGCATTGTAACAGACATCTCTCAAAGGCCACAGAAAAAAAAATGTAAACTGTTTACCCCTTTAATTTGGTCAATGGGCTCTTGAAAGCAAATGACCACATACACAGATGTAAAATAAAGTGACAGGTACTTTGTAGTGGATTACTTTTCTCCTCCGCATTCTAACATGCGCTGTGTTGCTGGTAGCAAGCAATACAAAACACTTTGCAGCTAAAGATAAGTAATAAAAGGTTGGCAGAAATAAATAGGTTAGAATGAAATGAAAAAGGCTTAAATGGAATGAAAAATCACGAAATAAAAATGAACAATCACATTTCTTAATAATAATAATTATGATTCGCTTATTAGATTACCAAATGTAACAATGCCTGAAAGGGGTGGAATCTTTTTTTTTTTTTTTGAGAGATGCACAAATCCAGGATTCCATTCAGGATTCATTTCAATCCTTGCACTTCTTTTAGGATTTGGATTTGGCAGAATCTGAAGGGTTTGGATTTGGTTAGGTGGAACGCTTAAGGGCAAAAAGATGCAAAATATATCTGTAAGTTAAATGCAATATGAAAAAGAAAAAAAGTGTAAGAGTATGTTACAGAAACAGAGAAAAGAAAATAGGAGAGAGAGAAAGGAAATTAGAGGTGTATTAGTGGACACCCCCTCCTCCCTCCCCACTGCTAACTAGTTCCTGTGTCCGAGGGTGGAACTATATATTGAAGCATGTATACGGGATCTCAAGGAGTTACATGAGGTATCAAAAAGAGGCATGTATAATGACAGTAATTTATCAAGAAAGGAAAGAAATGGATTGAGAGAGTTACAATCGAACAAAGACATCATTATCAAATCAAGTGACAAAGGGGGCAATATTGTCATTCAAGATAAAATAGCTTACGTTAATGAGTGTAGGTGCCTATTAAGTGACAAAGGCTGCTACATACAACTTCCTGGTGATCCCACAAAAGCTTTTCAATTGTATCTATCATCCATTCTCAAAAGAGGTCTGGATAATAAGGTAATCAGTCAAGATGAATTGAACTTTATGACCGTCAAATTTCCGATTATCCCTACGTTTTATACTATCCCAAAAATCCATAAAAATCCCACATCTCCACCTGGTCAGCCAATTGTATCTGGAATAGGAAGCCTTACGGAACCTACGAGTATATATAGATGAGATTCTAAAACCATTTGTCAGATGTCTACCCTCATTTATACAAGACACTACTGACGCTTTAAGGCATCTTGAGGGTATCACCTTAGACAAAGATCAATATATAGCCAGTTTAGATGTGGAATCTCTTTACACTAGTATTCCACATAAGATAGGCCTCACTGCAGTGAAAGATACACTTGCACAAAGGGGGCCACATTTCAGGGCACACAATAATTGCGTGTTAGAACTTTTGGAATTTGTCCTTACCCATAACTACTTCACATTTAACAACAAGTATTACCACCAACAACAAGGAACAGCAATGGGTAGTACTTGCGCCCCAACATATGCTAATCTGTATCTTGGGTGGTGGGAAAGAAATAGGGTTTTTGGGGATAATATGGCTGAATACACACAATATATACCACTTGGGTCCTGGTATATCGATGATATAGTCCTGATATGGACTAGGAATGTCAGCAAATTCAAGTCATTTGTTAATGCACTAAAATACCAATTATATAAATCTTAAGGTTACATTTTAAATTGATAGAAATACCATTAATTTCCTTGACATCCGCATCTATCGAGATCCCATTAATAATAATTAATCTATCAACTACAGTCTACTGCAAAGCAACAGCAACTAATAGCCTCCTGCATGCGAATAGTCAACACCCAAGGAACACTATCTTGGGCATCCCTGTGGGTCAATATCTGAGAGTTAAGAGACTATGTAGCTCTGTGAAAAAGAGTTTAAAACAGAAGCTAATAAACTGTATTGGAGGTTCAAAGAAAGGGGATATAGCCATAAAGCACTCCTGACTACCAAAAGAAAGTTCCAATCCTCCTATCAAGTAAAACCAGTTGATAAAATAATTCGACTAATAGGAAATTACAGTAAACAACATAACAAAATCACGGATATACTCAACAGACATTGGCATATCTTACAACAAGATAAGGACCTTTCTAAAGTGTTAAGTGAGAGACCCCAGGTGACTTATCGACGAAGTAGAAATTTACGTGATCAACTTACACTAAGCCATTTTGTTCAGTCCACTAAAGACACTTGGCTTAGTAATAAGTCTAAAGGCTGCTATAAATGTGGAGACTGTGTAGCATGTCCTGTTATTTTGAAAAGTACTAAGATTTTTCGCAAAACTGACAACTTACAATACAACCTAGCGCACTTTATCAACTGTAAGACACAAGGTGTCATTTATGTGATGCAATGCACATGTGGCATCGAATACGTTGGGAAAACCATCAGAGAGTTCCGACGTAGAATAGTGGAACATGTAGGAGATGTCAGGCATAAAAGAAACACTCCAATAGTGAATCACATTAACGCATGTCACAATGGAAACAATGTGATGCACTTCATTGGTGTAGAAAAAGTGTCAAGCACTACCCGTATAGGGGACCTAAACAAAAAACTATTGCAAAAAGAAGCCGAATGGATCTATTCCATGGGAACAAAATCACCATATGGATTAAATGAAGGCTTCACATTTTCCCCGTTCCTATAAAGTCCCATAGGCTATACTTTGTCTTCAGACTATATACACTATCTAGGATATTATCACCCTGAGTTTTTGTGCAAATTGCGGAATGGAATCCTATGCTATCGAACCATTTATTTATTAATTTATTAATTTTTAGTTTTTGATCTCTTACTAGAGTTGGGACCATACATTTGGAATTACATTTGCGACAGGGCTGTATTGCTCTAAAGTCTATTTTCGGACTCTGTAGGCATGATTGGTGTCAATGTATGAATTGAGTGTGAAAAAAATGTGGTTTGATCACACTATATAATTCACAAATCACCAGTTTATAAAATTCCCCAACATATGCATAGTAACATTTTAGTCCCCATTTTCTTATATACAGGTATTGACACCTGAAGGTATTTATTAGTGGGTGATTCCTAGCATATGTTGGATGGAGGGAAAAGGGACTGGTATTTGGAGTAGTCAAGGCGTACGTGCGCATTGGCGCATTTGCGCAAGTAATAGGCATTTCCTGGCGAACATGCGCAGTGGCGCATTTGCGCAACTAAGAGTAATCTTTCTGAAATGGCCCGAACACCTTCTGCGCATACGTGCGTTTTCGCACTGATGCGTGTCTGCGCATGCGCGCGTTAGGTGGAAGTCACCGCCAGTCTTTAGAAGGTAATGAATAGTGTTACCATGGTGCCCGGAAATGACGTTTCTTTACTGCGCGGCCACGAGGAACGCTGAGGAAAGTCTATTTAAGACAGTCCTGGCCACACAGACAACACCTATGCCCCTGAAGAAGCTGGCAACAGCGAAACACGTAGGGCAGCATAGGTGGACGGTGGGGGATGTAGCCCTCATCCACTCCCCACGTAGACAGGTAGAATTGGGAACAGGGGAGTGGGGCTTCCGTCATAAGGGAAAGGGATTCTTACTTGGCTAACACCAAACTTTTTTGCAACCTTTTGGGTGCTCAGTGCACATTGAGCGGTTTTTGGCTCGATGATTCCCTAACCTTACACCTTGTGCTTATGGTTTTAATTACATGTTTTTTATGGTTACAGACCAGCACTATCCATATGTCTATGGAGTAGTGAATGTGTTTCAATTATATTTGGTTTGCTGTGTGAGCATGGCCCAGTGCTATTTGTAATAGTTTTTAATTGTGAGAATTAAAAGTGAAGTTTTAAGTGTCACGTTAGCAACCCATTTGTGTCTAATTGTCGCCTGAACTGGTTAGCAGTGGGGAGGGAGGAGAGGGTGTCCATCCACTAATACACCTCCAATTTCCTTTTTCTCTCTCTCCTATTTTCTCTGTTTTGATATTTATTGATTCTAACTTGCAGGCTATGTATTTATAAGGTTATCCATCACTGATTTAGGCTCTATTCCTATATCTTATGTTACAGAAACACAAGATTTCATCCACAATTGTTGAGCTCTGATTCTGATTCTCTCTTGGATTTATGAGTGATTTGTAAATCTTATTAGGATAGTTGTGCTGCAGTAAGTTGAGGTCTATTAAAACAATTTTTGATGACAGCCAACATAAAACGCAATGTATTATCTAAATCAACTTCCAGCACACTGCAAGATAGATATAATGAAGCTTACTTGAAGTCCAAGGGCCATACTTAAAGACAATTGCCACAATATCCTGTACATAGTATTCAAAGAAATGTAGTCAAGAGTATTAGATAAGCATGCAGAGCTTTAAACCCCCCTGAATTTGATGGGTGTCATCTGAATTTATATGCTAGGTTCATGAACGATCAGTATAATAAGGTATGGTCAGGGCATATCTGGGCATGTGAGGCTTATAAAGAGAACAAAAGTCTAACTAAAGAAAGGTTGGAAAATATACTAGAAATGTTGTTTACTGTTTTGGGCTTTTGTAGACAATCACTCCAATCCCTTATGTTGCTCCCAGTGGCCTCAAAGCAGGTGCTTATTCTCCAGGCTTGGAGGCACGTTTTGGTTGTATAAAAACCAGATGTTCTGTCAACCAGAGGCTCCTGTAGGCTGTGAGTCCACATAGGGTTTACAAAAAAGCCAATTACAGCACTTGACAGCCCCAGGACTTTTTTTCATGATGGTGTTACTCTCCAACTTCAACTTTACATATGAATGTGGCTCATGGGTAAAAAAGTTGTGGACCCCTGATCTGTAGTTTGAAATCCCCGAGCATGTGACCTTTCAATGGGTTCTTCGAGGTGCTCATGAATGCGTTAATGGTGAGGTTGGAAGGAGTACATGGAAATATTACAAAGGAGGGAGGGAAAGAGAGCAACTGTGTATATTATCAGACCACGGAAGGAAGAAGGAGCAGAAAGTGTGTTTGTCTGTGTGACTTAATTGGGTAGAAGTGAATATTTGAGGAGTGAGGAGTATGTTTCTGATTGGCCAAGAATGGTTTATGGATGACGCTATCTCTACACCAATATTTTCAACCATTTAGTGAGCTCAGAATGTCTTCTTGACTTGTTAATATTCACGCACTGTAAATTGTAATTGGCAATTTCAATGCACCGTCCAATACTAGTTTAATTGGCCACTGGTTGTTCTGCTTTTTAGATCTATTTTTTTTTTACACTAACAATATTAATTGTTTACGGGTTGTATTCTGTCCCATTAGAGATTATTTATCATATATACATATATTTATCATATATACATATTATATTTAGCCCTCGCAAATTTAACAGAGAATTACATGTAAATAAACAAATGAAGTACTATGTGGGGCAAATTCACTAACCAGCGGAGTTGCGCTAGCGCAGGCTTCGCCACACTTCGGCGCACTTCGCCAGGCGAAGTTTTGCCAGGGCACCGCTAATTCACTAAAATCCGAAATTGCGCTCAGGGAGGCAAACGGTAGCAAAGTTGAGCTAGTGTTAATTCGTCAAGGGAAGCCAGCGTTTTTTGAGACTTACAAAAAATTTCAACTTTTTTTGCAGCAATCCTTATCTACTCTATTGCACTTCACCTGGTCTGAGGTGGTGAAGGCAGGTCTGGCGCAAGACGTAACGTTCAGTAAAATGCGCAAGTTAGTGAATTAGCGTAGTTATGTCCCATAGCGCAACTTCAAAAGCAATCCCTTGGTGCATAGAAAAATATATACAAAATAATTCCTGCCATGCTTTATGGCTGACATACTAGCAATCATGAATAAACAGAAGGAGACAATGCTATATAATGATATATTCCTCCATGCAATCACAAAAGTGTCTATAACTTGTTTCAAAATTCATGTAGTTTGCTGAAATTAGTCTACTGTACGAAACATGTCACTTTTTTCAAACTTCCATTTAAAGTTTTAACTAAAGGGACGCATTACCAGGCTGAAATAAAAATGAAAGCTGTCAGTAATTACAGAGTGGATCCAACTATTCATCTTATTTCCACTCTTTTAAATTCAAACCTTGTCTCGTTGGAAATAAAACACATAACCGAATAACAAGAGAAATGGTATAGATTGTGCCTGAAGATTTCTATCTAACACCGGAACATTCTGACCTTTTTAATATAATATTCTGAGCAAGATTGTTTGAATCAGTGATATTGTCGCCCAGTCCTACAAGCTAATGGTGTGTCGTGTTTTTTTCCCCTCCCTCATAGACAGGCAGATTAATCTTTCTCTAGAGCCAACGGGAGAATGGAATTCACTTAGCAGTAATGTAAAATGGCTTTTGTAATCTATCACCTATTATGTACTGAATAGCAGCCTTTCTACCTAAGGTACTGTAGATAGGTGTTGCCCTGCGGTGATCCCAAATGAGCCACAATGAGAAGATCAGTATTCCAGGTTCCAAGAAAAATTAAATAAACCTTTGATATGTTATTGAAACCCTTTTCAGAATAAAATGATTTGATGGAGCCTGTTTTTTTTTATTCTCCAGAATTGGAAAATGGTATTCACAGGGAATTGGTACCTTCCATCAGTCATCTCTCGCTCTAGCTTGTGGTTATGGTTAAGTGTACATGATGATGATCAGGCATTGCAAAATCTGTAAGGTTATTTGCACTGTAATCAGACAGACTGAGAGATTGGCTGGGCATGAGGAATAGATGTATTACTGGAGGAAAAGTTTAAGCAAAGGAACAATGCAAAAAAAATAGGTGCTTCAACAAAAAGGCGCTTGCGAGGGGACATGATTACACTTTACAAGTACATTAGAGGACATTATAGACAAATGGCAGGGGACCTGTTTACCCATAAAGTGGATCACCGTACCAGAGGCCACCCCTTTAGTCTAGAAGAAAAGAACTTTCATTTGAAGCAGCGTAGGGGGTTCTTCACAGTCAGGACAGTGAGGTTGTGGAATGCACTGCCGGGTGATGTTGTGATGCTGATTCAGTTAATGCCTTTAAGAATGGCTTGGATGATTTTTTGGACAGACATAATATCAAAGGCTATTGTGATACTAAGCTCTATAGTTAGTATGGGTATATAGAATTTAATTAAAAGTAGAGAGGGGTGTATGTATGGATGCTGGGTTTTCATTTGGAGGGGTTGAACTTGATGGACTTTGTCTTTTTTCAACCCAATTTAACTATGTAACTATGTAACTATGTAATAGCTCAAGGTTGGGTCTTGCTTGCAAGTTTTGTAGTGGTTAGAAGAAGGAACCTCAATGATAGGATGTTTGATTTGCTTCCAGTTAGGATTAAAAATATCTTAAATTAAGTACAAGGTATCGTTTTTTTACAACTTTTTTATTACAGAGAAAAAGGAAATCATTTTTATAAATTTGGATTATTTGGATAAAATGGAGTCTATGGGAGATGGCCTTTCCGTAATTGGGAGCTTTCTGATTAATGAGTTTCTGGATAACAGATTTCATACCTGTACAAAATATCACCCTGTACGCTTAAATTCTAGTTTTTCTTTGTGGTGTGTCAGGAGGCTTATTTATTGGGAGGGGGTCCTTTTCTTGGCATGGTCCACTCATCAGGACAATATAAATATCAGTCAACGTAAAACCACCTTCATCATCATTACCTACAAAGCACATGTAGTTGCCTTCTGGTGCTTCAGCTGCCTATAATGGAACAAGATGAATAGTAAATCTACATTTGTACTTGTTGTTCAACATATTTCCTTTAAAGGAACCTTCTCTTAACTAAAATTAAACAGAAACAAACACACTCATACGAATATAAAAAGGCTCTATGAGAAAGACAGAATTTAGATTTCATATATTACTCAGACCACTCCACTTTTATTTCCACTTTCAAATTCTGATGGTCAATGCTGTAACTAAGATTGATGTTGTCACAGAAATATGGGAAGATGTTGGCCAGTGTACTGCTGCCCTCAATTGGCCTCTAGATGTTTTTCACTAGTTTAAGACTAATGGACCATGGTGGACAATACATGTAATCACCCATGTTGCCTGCCATTAATTTGAATGACAACTCAAGGTCACATAATAGGTTTTTTCTTCTGCCATTGAAAATGAACATCCTCAACAATTTTTTCTGTTAGTCGGATACAGTGGAAAACCTGACACAATGGATACTATGGTGGTTATTTATCAAAATCTGAATGTATCTGTATATTTTCTGAAATATACTCCGACCAAGTCTACACAGGTTGTTTCCCCTTATTTATCAATACATTTTGCCTAAAATTTCCTATGCCGGGAAAAAACTTAAAAAAATTGGGAAAATTTGAATTGTATTAATTTTTTGGATTTTTGCTGAAACCATGAAATCTTTGGATTATTGCATGAAACGCAGATCAGGATATCTTTGGGACTTTCCCACTGACTTATATACAACCTTGGGAGGTCTGAGATGCTGGATTTTCGGATTCAGACTTTTTCCATCATTGGGGTATAATAAATCTCGAAAAATTCAATTTTTTAAACAAACTAAAATTTTTGGAGTTTTTGGCATTCAGACTTTAATAAATAAACCGTTAATATTTGCCTAATCATAGCACTTTAGTGCTGAATATTATCAGACTACCATCTTTCTAGATGTCCCAGAGGTCACCTCCACTGTCTGATTTTTGACTCTACTGTGCATGGTCCAGGACAGCACAAGGGATTGTTGGAAATCCTGTAAAGATGTCACATGACTTTCAATGGAATAATACCAGGGTTCAAAGCTAGTAAATACATTCACTGTTGGTGACTTGTATATTGGTCCCCCCAGTGAATAATACCTGGCCTTTAAACCTCTGCTCAGACAATCCTTCTCTTTCAAAGTAATTTTCATACGGTTCCAAATAACCATTTCATAAGACTGAGTTTATATCTGTTTTCTTACCATCAGCAGACGAACAGCCAAGTGTTACTTTCCATTGAAATGACTGGGAAAGTTACAACGTAATGTTAAAATAAACTGTAATTTCAGGAGTGTTGAATAAGCATTAATTAAAATGACACTGTGGGCTTTAGCACCTCAAGAGTTCTCAGCTGTACTCTGTATAGAAGTCGAACCAATTATATCAAATTATTCATTTTCAGTAATCATTTTAATTTCAGTACCTTACCAGTGAAAATTGCTTTTAACGACTGCAAATGCAAGGCTTTTCAGTTGAAAGACGGGAAAAAAAAGTCATACTTATTATGCTGTCATTGAAGCAAATAGAAGGCGTTACATTTCTATAGTCTAAGGTAATATTTACTTGTTTGGTGACCCACGGGCATTTCTTGTCTTACAGATGAATTGCAGACTAGTGACAAACGGAAACCCTTTGATGTAAAGAATGTAGGATATTAAGGGTGTTTCTAGGTTCTCTCAAGGCTAGAACAATTACTTTTACAACACTTTCCCCCCTGTTGCTTGAAACAATGAAGGGCACCAATGTTTCTTGAACATCAAATGGGAAGCAGTACTTCTCAGTACACAGAGTACTTTGTACAGTGGCTCAAAATATACTTTACACTTGGGGAATTACTACCAAAGATACTTGATCTCAAGGTTTCACGTTGCCTCAAGGGTGCTCACAGATTTCCCTGCGCCCTCATCACTTGAGACCTTACACTTGTTGAGTACCGAACCATCTCCATTCTAGAGCATGAACTGCTCTTTTTCCTACCCTGACCAAGTCACACCAGTAAGGAGTGTCTACATCCCCATCACAGCATCTCTTTCCCTGACTTCACTAAGAATTTTACTCATTTAGGTCACAAAGCTTCTTCCTGGCCCTTATGCTCCAGGCACCCAAGCACATCCGCCCCCAGCACCAGGTGGAGTTCAAAGATGAAGGGACATGTGCTCCCTCCCCTTAACCATGAGCAGGAACAACTCCCCATGGTCTGTGGGAATACATCCCTCCCCAACAGAATAGGTTATAGATATTGTGATATCTCTAATATTCTCAGTACCTGCCACCTTATAAAATAAATTTAAGGAGACTTGAGGGCTGAAGTGTGAAGGATACAAAATAGTAGAACATCAACAAAATTTGGTTTAATAGCAAAGAAAGCACTACAGGTATGTTATTCAGAATTCTTGGGACCTGTTATTTTCTGGATAAGGGATTGTTCTGTAATTTGTCGTCGTCGTCATCATCATCATGATCATCATCATGCCTCAAGTCTACTTAAAAATAATTTAAACAGTGTTTAAACCTAATCAGATTGTTTTTACTCCAATAAGGATTAATCATATCTTAGTTGGGATTCAATACAAGGTATTGTTTTCATATTACAGAGAAAAATGAAATCATTTTTAAAAATTTGAATTATTTTATTTAAATGGCGTCTATGGGAGATGGTTTTCCCGTGATTTGGAGCTTTCTGGATAATGGGTTTCCGGATAAGTGATCCCATATTTATATAAGCAAGTAAAAGCAGCATTACTCAGTCAATCAGGCCACTATGGTGATTTCCTTTATATATCACTGACATAGCTGTAGTGCTTTACAGATTTTATACATCAGTCCTTGCCCCAGTGGAGCTTACAGTCTAAGATCCCTCTATAAATCACCCTATGGGTAATTTATTATCAAGAGCCAGTAAACTTGCCTGGAAATCAGAGTATCCAGATGAAACTCCCTACCTGAAGCGAACTCCCTGAAGTTAGTATGACTCATTTACTGTATCAACACAAAGTGCAATTTTGGATGCAGTTTATCATATTTTTTACCAAAAATGCAGCATTTAGCTCAACCTCCAGCATAACAGTGGCCACTCTTGGTGCAATTTCATGTTTTCCAGCATTGAAATTCTTTTTTTGCAAGCTCTATTGATGCAGCCTGCAGTGGAAACCCTGGAATTATCACCTCCACTTTCATGGTAGCGGCATTGTATTGTAGAGAGTGGGTCATATTCATTGAGTAATAGAGTTATTCAAAATAGTGTTCACCTTATACCTGTGCCTGAAACATGCATAAGAGATGCCCACACGTACGGGCCCTGAGTATTTACATAGTAACATAGTAACATAGTAAGTAAGGTTGAAAAAAGACACATGTCCATCGAGTTCAACCTTTTTTTTTTATGAACTACCTATCTGCCAGTTGATCCAGAGGAAGGCAAAACACCCATCTGAAGCCTCTCCAATTTGCCTTAGAGGGGGAAAAATTCCTTCCTGACTCCAAAATGGCAATCGGACTAGTCCCTGGATCAACTTGTACTATGAGCTATCTCCCATAACCCTGTATTCCCTCACTTGCTAAACACCATCCAACCCCTTCTTAAAGCTATCTAATGTATCAGCCTGTACAACTGATTCAGGGAGAGAATTCCACGTCTTCACAACTCTCACTGTAAAAAACCCCTTCCGAATATTTAGGCGGAACCTCTTTTCTTCTAATCGGAATGGGTGACCTTGTGTCAGCTGGAAAGACCTACTGGTAAATAAAGCATTAGAGAGATTATTATATGATCCCCTTATATATTTATACATAGTCATCATATCACCCCTTAAGCGCCTCTTCTCCAGCATGAACATCCCCAATTTGGCCAGTCTTTCCTCATAGCTAAGATTTTCCATACCCTTTACCAGCTTAGTTGCCCTTCTCTGTACCCTCTCTAATACAATAATGTCCTGTTTGAGTGATGGAGACTGCACTAAGGAAATATTCAAAGGCAGAACAGTCTTTATATTTAACAAACAAAAGGCCTTTGTAAGCAAAGTGCTGGATTATTCATATGATCATATAGTGAGAAAAACAAGAAACTCATTATCTAAGATACCCGTGTACCTGATTAAAGGTGCTCCATTGTAAACAATGGCTATTGCCTAATTTACATTTTAGAAATTTGCTCCCAATAATAACATAGGCTTTATTTCTTGTTTATGGTAATTATGCACTATTCCTGACTGCACTGAATGGGGATTCGTTTTCTATGATGCACCAGGTTAATTACAATGCAAAATCTTCTTTTCTTTTTCCACCTCATTTTTTGGAGGCATTGATATAAATATACATACTGCGTGGTTACATTTTCTCTGCTTCAGAGTTAAAGACTGTAATGGAAAGTAAAGAACTTACCCCACGGAACATCCAAGATGGCGACTTCCTGCTCCACCATGCGACTCTTCCTGGTTGTAATATGCCTGCGTCAGAAACGTGTCGCCCCAGGATTGGTCGCTGGCGACGGAATGGACGCCGGCGTCAGAACGTACGTCGGCGTCAGGACGCCAACGTGAGGACGCTGGCGTCGGCGTCATGATGTCACTGCGTCAAGTTTTGGCGCCAACTGTGGACTATTTATTCCCAAGTTCCCTTTCTGTCCTTGCCCAATTATAGGTCTATCTCGTATAGTTCCTGGGTGTGATATCTTGATTTCCTGTTTACCGTGTACCGACTTCTTGCCTGTTTCATCGATTCTGATTCTTGCTGCCTGTATTGACCATTTGCCTGATTACGACTATTCTTCTGATAAACCCTTTTGTACTGCGAACTTGGCGTTGTTGTCTCCTCCTTGGTCCTCACTACAACAGAGCCTTCGGGCCCTGACAGTATAATTGGGCCATGGACCCTTCTGAGGAGCCCCAAGTCCCTACTGATGTCGGCAGAGCCGTTCGTGGATTGGCTTCCCGTATGCACTCCTATGAAGCCCAGCAAACCCATTTCGGCCAGGCACTTGAAGCAATCCTGGAGAAATTGTCTGCCTTGTCTCCTGCGGATCCAGTCCCTATGCCAGTTCCGGTTACTCCGCTCCAGGTTTCCAAGCCTCGCATCCCTGCACCTCCTCTGTACAGTGGTGATCCGGATTCATGCTGTGGTTTCATCAACCAGTGTGAAATCCAATTCACCCTGCTTCCTGGTCAGTTTGTCTCGGAACGAGCAAAGGTGGGCTATATTATCACCCGCCTGCAAGGGAAAGCTCTGGAGTGGGCTTCTCCTCTCTGGGAGAAGCAGGATCCGGTAATTGACGATGCCAGGGCCTTCATCCGGGATCTTCGCACTGTGTTCGATGCTCCTGGTCGGGCTACGTCTGCCTCAGCTCGTCTATTCCAGCTGCAGCAAGGGACTCGCTCTGTTCCGGAATACGCTATCGAGTTCCGAACTCTCGTGGCAGAGACTTCGTGGAATAATGATGGATACCATGCTGCCTTTTACAACGGCTTGGCGATGCGCATTAAGAACGATCTTGTCTCTCGTGAGATTCCTACTCGATGGGAGGACCTTGTTGCATTGGCTGTGAAGGTCGACACCCGACAGAGGGAGTTCCAAGTGGAACTTGACAGGGAACGTACTAGGAAGTTTTCCAGGTTCCAACCCACCCTGGCTCCACGTTTCCAAAGACCGTTACTCCCTAGTCCGGCTTCCAACCTTCTTTCTTCTCCTTCTCCTGTGTCACCTGCTACTTCTTCACTGCCACCTGAAGAACCAATGCAGATCGGACGGGCACGCCTTTCCGAACAAGAGAAGCTCCGGAGAAGGTCCGCTGGGTTATGCCTCTACTGTGGCGGAAGAGCCCATTTCGCCCAGGAATGCCCAGTGAAGCCGGGAAACTCCAGAACCTAGGTAAGCTTGGGGAGACTTACCTGGGTGGAATTTGTTCTCCTCCCCATTCCTCTGCTCAGCGTTTTCTTCTTCCTATTCAAATCCAGTTCGGCTCCAAGAAGATATGTTCTCAGGCCTTCCTTGATTCTGGTGCTGCAGGCAACTTCATGGATCATGCCTTTGCTGTTAAGCATACCATTCCGCTTCAACCCTTGGCAACCCCTCTTCGAGTTCTGGCGATTGATGATCGTCCCCTTTCTTCTGCCATCATCTCACAGTCTACTCAGGAACTTTCATTCAAGGTGGGCACTATGCATTTGGAAAGACTGTCTTTTCTTCTTATCGACTGCCCTTCAACTCCCGTTGTTCTGGGATTGCCCTGGCTGTGTGTTCATAATCCGGTCATTGACTGGTCCTTTTCTCAAATTTCCCGCTGGAGTCCATTTTGTATACACAACTGTTTGCCTGCTGTTCCTGTTGTCAAAGTTTCTTCAGTATCTTCAAGTTCTTCTCTCCCTCCTGTGTACCAAGCCTTTTCCGATGTCTTTGATAAGAAGTCCGCTGAGACTCTCCCACCTCATCCTCCCTATGATTGTCCTATTGAACTTTTACCCGGCTCCATGCCTCCCCGTGGCCGCACTTATCCGCTTTCTCCCTCCGAAACTTCTGCTATGAAGTCCTATATTCAGGAGAATCTTCAGAGAGGTTTTATTCGTCCCTCTACCTCTTATTTGGATTCGTGAGGGGGACGAATGGAAGACCGCTTTTAATACACGTGATGGCCATTACGAGTACCTTGTCATGCCTTTCGGTCTTTGCAATGCTCCTGCAGTCTTCCAAGAATTGGTCAATGACATTTTTCATGATCTTCTGGGACAGTGTGTGGTCGTGTACTTAGACGACATTCTTATTTTTTCCAAAAACCTTTCTGTTCATCGTTGCCAAGTACGTGAAGTTCTTTCCAGGTTGAGGAAAAACAATCTTTTTGCCAAATTGGAAAAATGCACCTTCGAAGTTTCTTCCATTCCTTTTCTTGGCTACATCATTTCTCCACAAGATTTCAAGATGGATCCCACCAAAATCTCTGCAATTTTGGATTGGCCCCTTCCTACCAGTGTCAAGGCAGTTCAAAGATTCATTGGCTTCGCCAACTATTATAGACAATTTATCAAAAACTTTTCTTCCAAGATCCATCCAATCCTTGCCCTGATCCGTAAAGGGAACAAACCTCAACACTGGCCTCCACAAGCTCTCGAAGCATTCAAGACCCTCAAGTAAGCCTTTTCTTCTGCTCCAATTCTTCGACACCCTGAACCCCTCCAACCTTTCTTCATTGAAGTCGATGCCTCTGATGTGGGAGCTGGAGCAGTTCTATCTCAGAGATCTTCTTCTGATAGTAAACTCCACCCTTGTGCCTTTTTCTCCAAAAAATTTTCTTCCCCTGAGCAGAACTATGATGTAGGCAATCGGGAACTACTTGCTGTTAAGTTGGCCTTGGAAGAATGGAGACATTTGCTTGAGGGTTCTTCTATTCCAGTGACAATCTTCACCGACCACAAGAACCTTGAATTTATTCAATCCCTCAAGCGCCTCAATCCCCGGCAAGCCAGGTGGGCACTCTTCTTTTCTCGTTTTAACTTTATTATCACCTTTCGTCCTGGCTCCAGAAACAGAAAGGCTGACGCTCTTTCCAGAAGTTTTGCTCCTGAAGATACCTGCCCTGAAGTTCCTGTACCCATTGTGCCCTCTACCAAGATTATTGCTGCCTTGTTTCCCTCCTGTGCCTCTCAGTTACTTTCGGCTCAGTCTTCGGCTCCTGTAGAGACTCCTCTTGGTGTTGCCTTTGTCCCTCCGGAATTTTGTCATGCCATTTTATCCCAATCCCACAGTTCCAAACAGGCCGGTCATCCAGGGATTAAGAAGACAACTGAGCTCCTGTCTCGTTTGGTCTGGTGGCCGACCCTAAGCAAAGATGTCAAAGATTTCGTCTTGTCTTGTTCCACTTGTGCTGTTTCCAAGTCCGGACATTCTCCCCCTAAGGGTTTACTCTTGCCACTTCCCATTCCATCCCGACCTTGGACTCACTTGGCGATGGATTTCATTGTCGATCTCCCTGTTTCGTCTGGTCACACTGTCATCTGGGTGGTGATCAACAGATTCAGCAAGATGGCTCATTTCACACCGCTGCGGAAACTGCCTTCTGCTCCCGAACTCTCTGAACTTTTCATCAAACATATATTTCGTCTCCATGGGTTTCCTGCCGAGATTGTGTCGGGGTTCCCAGTTTATTTCCAAGTTCTGGAGATCTCTTTGCAAAGCTCTTAACATCTCCCTTCAATTTTCTTCGGCCTACCACCCACAGTCTAATGGAGCCGCAGAACGGGTCAATCAGGCTTTGGAGCAGTTTCTTCGTTGCCACGTGTCCCTGTGCCAGGATGATTGGTCGGATCTTCTTCCCTGGGCTGAATTCGCCCACAACAACGCTCTGCATTCTTCTTCCCAAAAGTCTCCTTTCTTCTGTGTTTATGGTCTCAATCCTTTGGCTTTCTCCCAAGATTTTCTTCTTACCAATGTGCCTGCGGCCAATGACCAAGCTGCTCACATGTTGGCTATTTGGCATGCTACTGCCGCAAACTTAGAGAAGAGTTCCCTGGTGCAGAAAAAGTTTGCTGATAAAAGAAGGATTTCTTCTCCTCCATACAGCCTTGGTGATAAAGTTTTTCTTTCTACACGCAACATCCGTCTCAAGATCCCTACACCCAAGCTTGGTCCTAAATTCATCGGCCCCTTCCCTATCATCGAAATCATCAATCCTGTGGCTGTTTGCCTTCAACTTCCTCCTGAGCTGCGGATACCTAATGTTTTTCATGTTTCCCTGCTTAAACCTGCCATGTCTTGCCCCTCTTCTTCTTCTTCCTCTCCAGCTCCTGTTTTAGTTGACGATCACAAGGAATTTGAAGTCAAAAGGATTTTGGACTCTCGTACTTCCCGGGGTTCTCTTCAGTATCTTATCGAATGGAAGGGGTTCGGTCCTGAGGAGTGTTCCTGGGTGAAAAGCTCGGACGTACATGCACCTGTCCTGGTTTGTAAGTTCCACAAACGTTTTCCTTCTTCTCCTAGCCTCGGTGGTCCTGAGGCCCCCCCTAAGGAGGGGGGTACTGTAATGGAAAGTAAAGAACTTACCCCACGGAACATCCAAGATGGCGACTTCCTGCTCCACCATGCGGCTCTTCCTGGTTGTAATATGCCTGCGTCAGAAACGTGTCGCCCCAGGATTGGTCGCTGACGACGGAATGGACGCCGGCGTCAGAACGTGCGTCGGTGTCAGGACGCCAACATGAGGACGCTGGCGTCGGCGTCATGACTTCACTGCGTCAAGTTTTGGTGCCAACTGTGGACTATTTATTCCCAAGTTCCCTTTCTGTCCTTGCCCAATTATAGGTCTATCTCGTATAGTTCCTGGGTTTGATATCTTGATTTCCTGTTTACCGTGTACCGACTTCTTGCCTGTTTCATCGATTCTGATTCTTGCTGCCTGTATTGACCATTTGCCTGATTACGACTATTCTTCTGATAAACCCTTTTGTCAGCGAACTTGGCGTTGTTGTCTCCTCCTTGGTCCTCACTACAACAGAGCCTTCGGGCCCTGACAAAGACAGATTGATGTCAACATTTACTTGTGCCTCAAGCAGTGCTTGGATGTGTTCAAAAGTAGTTTGGGAACAAATTGTTATAGTCATTGCTGTGTATTCCTCAGAAACTGTAGAATGCCTCTTCTTTCTTTTTGTCAGTAAAACAGTGGTCCTGCCTTGCATTATGGCAAATATACACTCTAGCTCAAAGCAAAAACCTCACACTGGTTGGAGCTGAAAGGTATATTTTCATTTATTGCTCTCAAGTCTGGACATTGTTATCCACTTTGACCTCCAACACATTGGGTCAAATCAGTATCATCCAACTGGTTTCCCCTCCAAGCCAATGATTGGATCATGATGGAGTACTGTAAGGAGATGACTGCATCAACACATCAATTTGGTCATCATCCAAAAGGATTTTTTAATGTGCCAAATCAATATCTACCTTGTTTTGTAACAATATATCGGTTGGGCAGGTCATCAGGAAGGCCCATCACATACAGGGGCAAATAAGCTTCCAACAGACGGTTTTATTGGTCACATTTGGCCACTTTAACTGATTGAGCTATGAGCTAGTCATAGTTTAAAGGAGAAGCTTGGCAGCCCAAGTGATTGTATTTACTTACCTGATACCCAGGGCTGATGTTCCTATCAGCGGAAAACTGCACCGGCCCAGGGTTCTTCCAGCGAGTACTACGGATCCTCTTCCTGCTTCTTCCTTCATGCACAGTAGAGCGAAAAGCCGAAGTTTCTTGGGGTTGCCAAATTTTAGGTGCCAAATGCACCTTGCACCACCTTGCACCATGCATTTGGCACCTAACATTTGGCACAACCAAGCAAGTTCGTTTTTTCACAGCCTCAAGCTGAAGGCTGCTTAACATTTGACACCCCAAGTGGAAAATGATGTTCCTTCTCCTTTAATCAGTTAAAGTAGTATGGGGTACATAAGAATATATTCCAAAATGCTGCCAATGTGTGCTGATATCTGCACTCAACAGGTTAATAAATATCGAGTGTGTTTAGCATCAACAAATCTTTAAAACTACTTACACTTCCTGGCAAAAAGCTAATTTTCTTTGGCATCTCTCTCACAGCCATTAGACGGCAATGGCGAGCCCTCTGCCTACTAGTGTGTTTGAAGAAAGAACTATGAAATAAGAGTGAAAGGATAACTTACAGCTCTGCAGTCATATCCATTTTCAGGCAGTGATTAGCAAGCCTCTTTGGTGGAAGTTCAACCTGCTGTGTGTTTTCTATGCAGTAAAATGCTTAAATCCTAATATACTACAGGGTTTTGTCACCTTTTTTTCTTATGGAATCTATGGGTTTAAAGCAAATGTAACCATATTTGGGCCTCCGGCTGTCCAAAAGCTGCCTTCTCCTGATGGGAACGGTAGGTAAATGAATATTGCCATCCACGATGAAACTTGTTTTCTTACTTCAACAATTTGAAATATTGTCAAAAAAATGTTGTTTTGGAGTAAAACACGACTTTAGTTCTGAATAAGAAATAGGCTTTGGGATCCCCTTCATTCCTTCCGATATACACCTAAAAAAGTAATACAGGTATGTGATGTATTATCTGGAAACCCATTATCTAGAAAGCTCCGAATTACGAGATGTCATCTCCCACAGACACAATTTTAAATAAATAATTACATTTTTAAAAATGATCTATAATAAACTAAGATATGATTAATCCTTATTGGAGGCAAAACTATTCTATTGGGTTAAATTCATGTTTAAATTATTTTTTAGCAGACTTAAGGTATGGAGATCCAGTATGCAGTACAGGTATGTGACCTGTTATCCAGAATGCTTGATACCTGGGTTTTTCCAGGTAATGGATGTTTCCATAATTTGAATCTTCATACCTTAAAGGGCATGTAAAGGCAAAAAAATAAAAGCCCATTTTTACTTTCTTTAATGAATCTCCAATACACTTTAATTAAAAAATGTGTACCGTTTTTATAAGAAACCTGACTGTATGCAGTGAAATTCTCCCTTCATTTACTGCTGTGGATAGGAATTGTCAGACAGTCCCTAACTGCTGAGCAGGGAAACAATCATACTTATGAACAGCAGGGGGAGACCCCGCCTTACTTCCCAGCCATGCAGAACTCAAGCAGCTTTGTTTATGATGATCCCTAAGCAGCCCAGACCACACTGAGCATGTGCACAGTCTTAGTCTTGCAAAGATGTTCAACAAAGTTACAAGATGGTGACCCCCTGTAGCCAACTTTGAAAGCATAAATTATTTGTTTGATTAGGCTTGTGGTGCAGTAAGTTCATGTTTATATTTAGTATACAAAATACAGCATTTCTACCCTTATTCTATTTTAGACTTTACAAGCCCTTTAAGTCTACTAGAAAATTGTTTAAACAGTAAATAAACCCAATAGGCTGGTTTTGCTTCAAACAAGAATAAATTATATCTTAGTTTGGATAAGGTACTAGGTAATGTTTATTTATTACAGAGAAAAAGGGAAAATATTTTAAAAAATCTGGATTATATGGATGAAATGGAGTCTATAGCAGACAGTAGTGATGGGCAAATTTATTTGCCAGGAGGGAATTCGTGGCAAAATCCCGCAATTCGCAACCTGCAAATTCCCGCAAATTGACTCCGGTGTCAAAACGGATGTCTGCGTCAAAAACGAGACGCCTGCCCCAAATTCACCCATCACTAGCAGACAGCCTTTCCGTAATTCAGAATTTTCTGTATAATACCTGTATTATACAGTACATGCACACTCAAATTGTGCTCACAACCTTTACACCTCTGGAATCAGGAGCAGAGATTTAGACCTTACAATGCCAATTTACTAGGGATGCTGGAAAATTATGAATTGTAGATCAAAAAGAAACATGAAAATGTTCCCTTTCTTTTTTTTCAGTTGCAACAATGCACCATTTTAGTAAAGAAGCCATTGAGTTTCACCTCCCCTTTCCTGTAGGTGAACTATGTCTCCCAACATTCCTATTAGTTTATCAGGGAATGCTGGGAGTGACAGTGTAACAGCTGCGGAGTAGCCACACAACAGTGCCCCATACACAGGACCCATCTCATTCACCTGATGAATTAGATTTCAGGGTCCAATGGAAACTTTTTTTTTGGATAAAATTTAGATAAATGTTCAGGATTATAATTTCTATAATATATTTTCTCTGCCTTTAAATAAAGTCCTGGTTCTGAGCCCCCACAGGCAGGTGCTAATAGCTCATCACCCCGGCAGAAGAAGATTAAATGGTTCCCATCAGTACAAGAATACAACAGTCTTTGATGCTGCTAAACAATGAGCAACTGTCACTCGACAATGGGAGTCCTTGAACAAGGCAAACAACAATAACCTAGAATCTAGAATAATGGTTAACACTTTCCGAACAAATCCCAATCCCTGAAGAGAGAAAACCTTCAACAGAGAATAGGAAATCAGATTTTAGTCTATTGATCCGACTCCAGCGTTCCTACTGTAAATAACAGCCCTGTCTGTACGGAAGACACATTGGCAATAAAGGATTTCCCTAAAGGGCATGTAAACCCAAAAAAATACAATTCTTGGCTAATGAAAAGCCTTTGGAGGCTTGGGTTTCCGAGAAAACAGCCATCTCTTTGCTACCATAAAACTAGGTCTGTGCCCATTCTTCCACTCCCAGTTTGTTATATACCAGTCTGGGTTTCTCTAGTGAATAATTAGCAAAATATACGGCTGTCTATGGATGTAAAGGGAACACAAGTTCAAATATAGAAATTAAGTTGTTAAAAGAAACTTTCATTGAGGCCATAAAATACAGAAATGATCACATTTGCAAATGATTGTTACTATGATTACAAAGGAGATGGGGAATATATGAAATATTTTGCAATGCTAATTCGCTTAAAGGAACAGTTCAGTATAAAAATAAACACTAGGTAAATAGATGGGCTGTGCAAAATAAAAAATGTTTCTAATATAGTTATTTAGCCAAAAATGTAATGTAAAGGCTGGAGTGACTGGATGTCTAACATAATAGCCAGAACACTACTTCCTGCTTTTCAGCTCTCTAGCTCCGAGTTAGTCAGTGACTTTAAGGGGGGCCACATGGGACATAACTGTTCAGTGAGTTTGCAATTGATCCTCAGCATTCAGCTCAGATTCAAAAGCAACAGTTATGACTCACGTGGCCCCCCTCAAGTCACTGATTCAGTGGAAATCAGTGGAAACCAAGAGAGCTGCAAAGCAGGAAGTAGTGTTCTGGCTATTATGTTACACATCCAGTTACTCCAGCCTTTGTATACATTACATTTTTGACTAACTAGTATATTGAATTTTTTTTTTATTTTGCACAGCCTATCTATTAACCCAGTTTTTATTTTTTACTGAACAATTCCTTTAAGGGCAATTATAGAGAGCTTGTCACCATGTTGCCTGTCTACAGGGTTTCCAGCTTGGCCTAATTTTGGCAATTACCCTTTATTATCTATAATGGTAAGCACCTGGACATTGTCAGTGATTGGTAGAGATGGCGCGAACTGTTCGCCGGCGAACTTGTTCGCGCGAACATCGGGTGTTCGCGCTCGCCGGAAGTTCGCGAACGTCGCGCGACGTTCGCCATTTTGGGTTCGCCATTGTTGGCGCTTTTTTTTGCCCTCTCACCCCAGACCAGCAGGTACATGGCAGCCAATCAGGAAGCTCTCCCCTGGACCACTCCCCTTCCCTATAAAAACCGAAGCCCTGCAGCTTTTTTTCACTCTGCCTGTGTGTGCTGAAGAGATAGTGTAGGGAGAGAGCTGCTGCCTGTTAGTGATTTCAGGGACAGTTGAAAGTTTGCTGGCTAGTAATCGTTTTGATACTGCTCTGTTATTGGAGGGACAGAAGTCTGCAGGGGTTTGAGGGACATTTAAGCTTAGGTAGCTTTGCTGGCTAGTAATCTACCTTCTACTGCAGTGCTCTGTATGTAGCTGCAGTGGGCAGCTGTCCTGCTTCTGATCTCATCTGCTGACTGCTGCAATAGCAATAGTCCTTGTAAGGACTGCTTTTATTTATTTTTTTGTTGTTTTACTACTACTACTACTACTACTACTACTACTATAAGAGCCCAGTGCTATTAGTCTAGCAGTGTTGGGGAGTGGGACTGGTGTGCTAATCTGCTGCTCCTAGTAGTTCAGCAGCACCAACTTTAATTTTTTTTTTTTAATATTCATTCTTTTTTTATTTAACTTTTTTTTATTTTACTACCGCTGTAGTAGTGTATAAGTTGACCTTTTAGGCATTATTTGCCCTGTAGGCATTTTTTGCCCAGTGTGTTATTCAACCAACTGCTATCTAGCTGTGTGACCGTGTTCACATTCTGTCTAAATATCCATAATATTACCGTCTCCAGAAAAAACACCGGAGTGACTTTTTTCAAGCAGCCATAATAAATTTTACGTAATCCGTATCCATCGCTGTAGTAGTGTATAAGTTGACCTTTTAGGCATTATTTGCCCTGTAGGCATTTTTTGCCCAGTGTGTTATTCAACCAACTGCTATCTAGCTGTGTGCCCGTGTTCACATTCTGTCTAAATATCCATAATATTACCGTCTCCAGAAAAAACACCGGAGTGACTTTTTTTCAAGCAGCATTCTTATATTTTACGTAATCCGTATCCACCGCTGTGTATACGTTGACCTTGTAGGCATTATTTGCCCTGTAGGCATTTTTTGCCCAGTGTGTTATTCAACCAACTGCTATCTAGCTGTGTGACCGTGTTCACATTCTGTCTAAATATCCATAATATTACCGTCTCCAGAAAAAACACCGGAGTGACTTTTTTCAAGCAGCCATAATAAATTTTACGTAATCCGTATCCATCGCTGTAGTAGTGTATAAGTTGACCTTTTAGGCATTATTTGCCCTGTAGGCATTTTTTGCCCAGTGTGTTATTCAACCAACTGCTATCTAGCTGTGTGCCCGTGTTCACATTCTGTCTAAATATCCATAATATTACCGTCTCCAGAAAAAACACCGGAGTGACTTTTTTTCAAGCAGCATTCTTATATTTTACGTAATCCGTATCCACCGCTGTGTATACGTTGACCTTGTAGGCATTATTTGCCCTGTAGGCATTTTTTGCCCAGTGTGTTATTCAACCAACTGCTATCTAGCTGTGTGACCGTGTTCACATTCTGTCTAAATATCCATAATATTACCGTCTCCAGAAAAAACACCGGAGTGACTTTTTTCAAGCAGCCATAATAAATTTTACGTAATCCGTATCCATCGCTGTAGTAGTGTATAAGTTGACCTTTTAGGCATTATTTGCCCTGTAGGCATTTTTTGCCCAGTGTGTTATTCAACCAACTGCTATCTAGCTGTGTGCCCGTGTTCACATTCTGTCTAAATATCCATAATATTACCGTCTCCAGAAAAAACACCGGAGTGACTTTTTTTCAAGCAGCATTCTTATATTTTACGTAATCCGTATCCACCGCTGTGTATACGTTGACCTTGTAGGCATTATTTGCCCTGTAGGCATTTTTTGCCCAGTGTGTTATTCAACCAACTGCTATCTAGCTGTGTGACCGTGTTCACATTCTGTCTAAATATCCATAATATTACCGTCTCCAGAAAAAACACCGGAGTGACTTTTTTCAAGCAGCCATAATAAATTTTACGTAATCCGTATCCATCGCTGTAGTAGTGTATAAGTTGACCTTTTAGGCATTATTTGCCCTGTAGGCATTTTTTGCCCAGTGTGTTATTCAACCAACTGCTATCTAGCTGTGTGCCCGTGTTCACATTCTGTCTAAATATCCATAATATTACCGTCTCCAGAAAAAACACCGGAGTGACTTTTTTTCAAGCAGCATTCTTATATTTTACGTAATCCGTATCCACCGCTGTGTATACGTTGACCTTGTAGGCATTATTTGCCCTGTAGGCATTTTTTGCCCAGTGTGTTATTCAACCAACTGCTATCTAGCTGTGTGACCGTGTTCACATTCTGTCTAAATATCCATAATATTACCGTCTCCAGAAAAAACACCGGAGTGACTTTTTTCAAGCAGCCATAATAAATTTTACGTAATCCGTATCCATCGCTGTAGTAGTGTATAAGTTGACCTTTTAGGCATTATTTGCCCTGTAGGCATTTTTTGCCCAGTGTGTTATTCAACCAACTGCTATCTAGCTGTGTGCCCGTGTTCACATTCTGTCTAAATATCCATAATATTACCGTCTCCAGAAAAAACACCGGAGTGACTTTTTTTCAAGCAGCATTCTTATATTTTACGTAATCCGTATCCACCGCTGTGTATACGTTGACCTTGTAGGCATTATTTGCCCTGTAGGCATTTTTTGCCCAGTGTGTTATTCAACCAACTGCTATCTAGCTGTGTGACCGTGTTCACATTCTGTCTAAATATCCATAATATTACCGTCTCCAGAAAAAACACCGGAGTGACTTTTTTTCAAGCAGCATTCTTATATTTTACATAATCCGTATCCACCGCTGTGTATACGTTGACCTTGTAGGCATTATTTGCCCTGTAGGCATTTTTTGCCCAGTGTGTTATTCAACCAACTGCTATCTAGCTGTGTGACCGTGTTCACATTCTGTCTAAATATCCATAATATTACCGTCTCCAGAAAAAACACCGGAGTGACTTTTTTTCAAGCAGCATTCTTATATTTTACGTAATCCGTATCCACCGCTGTGTATACGTTGACCTTGTAGGCATTATTTGCACAGTGTTTTCTTCAAACCGCCATCTAGCTGTGTGAGCTTGTTCACATTTTGTCTAAATATTGATAATATTATCGTCTCTAGAAAAACCACTTGAGTTACTTTTTTTCAAGCAGCATTCATATATTTTACGTAATCCGTATCCACCGCTGTAGTAGTGTATACGTTGATCTTGTAGGCATTATTTGCACACTGTTTTCTTCAAACTGCCATCTAGCTGTGTGTATTATCGTTTCCAGAAAAACCAACTGAGTTTTTGTTGTTGTTGTTTTTTTAAAAATAATGCCAGGCAAAGGCAGGCCGCCACGCAGAGGCCGTGCTAGGGGCCGTGCTGCTATGCAATCCTGTGGCCCTAGCAAATTGCCCAGTTTTAAAAAGCCAATGACCCTGAACTCCCAAAATGCTGAAGAGGTAGTTGACTGGCTTACACAGCACACCCCATCCTCTACCGTTTCTAACTTTACCACAACATCCTCCTCATCCTCCACTGCTATGGCCACCCCACGTAACACTTCCTCCACCACCGGTGCCCCTTCTTCACTGGAGTCAGAGGAGTTATTTTCCCATGAGTTTCTTGAACTGAGTAATGCGCAACCATTATTGGCAGAAGAAGATGAAGGAGATGAGGACGTTACACCAGATTTAATTCTGGCAGAGAACACGACAGAGATGGACATAATGATGAGTGATGAGGAGGAGGAGGAGGTCCCCGCTGCTGCTTCCTTCTGTGATGTGTCAGAAGAAATTGATGCATCTGAGGAGAATGATGATGAGGAGATTGATGTTTTGTGGGTGCCTAGTAGAAGAGAGCAAGAGGAGGGTAGTTCAGATGGAGAGACGGAGAGTCAGAGAGGCAGTAGGAGAATAAGACTTAGAAGAAGCAGGGAGGCCAGCCCGCAGGGATCAGTAGGGCAACAACATGTATCGGCACCTGTGTTCAGCCGGCCAACGCACCCGCCATTGCCGCCAATGCCGCCAACTTCTACTGTTACCGCCAGATCGCAGACTTCCAAAAAGTCAGCAGTGTGGCATTTTTTTAATGTGTGTGCCTCTGACAAAAGCATTGTAATTTGCAATGAGTGCAGTCAGAAACTGAGCCTTGGTAAGCCCAACAGCCACATAGGTACAACTTCTATGCGAAGGCACATGAGCGGCAAGCACAAAGCACTTTGGGAGCAACACCTCAAAGGCAACAGGCAAACTAAAAGCCACACTCCTTCTGGTCCAGCATCTTACTGCTCTACCTCTGCTCTCCTTGACCCATCTGAACCACCCTCCACTCCGCCTTCCACCTTGACCACCTGTTCCCATTCCCAGTCATCTGCCACCAGCCAAGTTTCTGTGAAGGCCATGTTTGAGCGTAAGAAGCCAATGTCTGACTGTCACCCCCTTGCCCGGCGTCTGACAGCTGGCTTGTCTGCACTCTTAGCCCGCCAGCTTTTACCATACCAGCTGGTGGACTCTGAGGCCTTCCGCAAATTTGTAGCAATTGGGACACCGCAGTGGAAGGTACCCAGCCGCAATTTTTTTTCTAAAAAGGGAATACCACACCTGTACCAACATGTGCAGAGCCAAGTTACCGCATCTCTGTCACTTAGTGTTGGGCCAAAGGTCCATATGACTACTGACGCATGGTCCTCCAAGCATGGTCAGGGCAGGTATGTCACCTACACTGCCCACTGGGTGAACTTGGTAATGGCTGGGAATGGGAAGCAGGGAATGGGTAGCTCAACAACAACAACAACAGTGGAGTTGGTGTCACCGCCACGGATTGCACGCGGTTCTGCCACCACCTCTACTCCTCCATCGCTCTCTACCTCGTCTTCTTCCTCTTCTTCTTCTTACTCTGCTGCTGGGTCCTCCTTCTCCTCCTCCACACCTGTGCACCCCCAGCTCCCCCTAGGCTATTCGACGTGCCAGGTACGCCGTTGTCACGCTGTCTTGGGGATGACGTGCCTGGAAAGCAAAAACCATACCGGATCTGTACTCCTGTCATCTCTGCAGTCACAGGCCGATCGGTGGCTGACCCCACACCAACTGCAGATCAGAAAAGTGGTGTGTGACAATGGAAGCAATCTGTTGGCAGCGTTGAGACTGGGAAATTTAACACATGTGCCCTGCATGGCACATGTGTTAAATTTAATAGTCCAACGTTTTGTCTCCAAGTACCCAGGATTCCAGGACGTTCTCACCCAGTCCAGAAAGGTGTCGGCCCATTTCAGACGTTCCTACACAGCCATGGCACGCCTTGCTGACATTCAGCAGCGCTACAACATGCCAGTCAGGCGTTTGATTTCTGACAGCCAGACTCGCTGGAATTCAACGCTCCTTATGTTGGAACGTCTGCTGCAACAACAAAGGGCCGTCAACGAGTACCTTTTTGAACTGGGTGGTAGGACTGGATCTGCAGAGCTGGGGATTTTTTTCCCCCGTTACTGGGTGCTTATGCGCGATGCCTGCAGGCTCATGCGACCTTTTGAAGAGGTGACAAATATGGTCAGTCGCACCGAAGGCACCATCAGCGACCTAATACCCTTCGCTTTCTTCCTGGAGCGTGCCGTGCGACGAGTGACAGATGAGGCTGTAGACCAGCGTGACGAGGAGCTGGAAGCGCACGATTTATGGTCGCAATCACCAGAACGAACCCAGGCACCTGCTGCAACGCAGGGAGAGGTGCCAGAAGTGGAGTCAGAGGAGGAAGGTGGCTTTGTGGAGGAGGAGGAGGAGGACCAACAGGAGCAGGCTTCCCAGGGGGCTAGTGGTGACCTTTTGGGGACCCCTGGTCTTGTACGTGGCTGGGGGGAGGAGACCGTGGATGATGCAGTCCTTGATAATGAGGAAGCGGAGATGGATAGCTCTGCATCCAACCTTGTGAGAATGGGGTTTTTCATGCTGGCATGCCTGTTGAAGGACCCCCGTATCAAGAGGCTTAAGGAGAAGGACCTGTACTGGGTCGCAACGCTACTAGACCCTCGGTACAAGCATAAAGTGGCAGAAATGTTACCAACATACCACAAGTCCGAAAAGATGCGGCATTTACAAACCAGCCTGCAAAACATGTTGTACAATGCTTTTAAGGGTGATGTCACTTCAGGAACTCATCAACATTCCAGGGGCAGAGGTGCCAGTAATCCTGCCACGAGCACACCTGCAAGGACAAAGCCCTTTGGCCGGTCTGTAACATCAGACATGCAAATGTTTTTCTGTCCAAGGCAGCGCCACAACCCTTCTGGATCCACCCTCAAAGAACGCCTCGACCGGCAGGTAGCGGACTACCTGGCATTAACTGCAGATATCGACACTCTGAGGAGCGATGAACCCCTGGACTACTGGGTGCGCAGGCTTGATCTGTGGCCAGAGCTGTCACAATTTGCCATGAACCTCTTGTCTTGCCCAGCCTCAAGTGTGCTCTCAGAAAGGACCTTCAGTGCAGCAGGAGGGATTGTAACTGAGAAGAGAACTCGCCTAGGTCACAAAAGTGTCGATTACCTGACCTTTATTAAAATGAATGAGGGGTGGATCTCGGAGGGTTACTGCACGCCGGAAGACTTGTTCTGACTTCTATGCAGCTGTCCTTCTCTTCAAGCCTCATGACTCCACACACAGCTGTCCTTTAGCGTCCTCCTCCCTCCGCCACCGTTACAAACTAGGGTGCAAACCCTACTGGTTTAATTTTTTCTGGCCTCTGTGCTTCAGTGGCTGCGTCCAAAAAAACGGGGCAAACAATGTCTACAAGGTCAACGTATGGCGAAAAATTACTATTTTCAGCATTTATATGGCATATTTTTTCTGGCAACTGTGCTTCAGTGGCTGCGTCCAAAAAAATGCATATTTTCTGCATTTATATGGCATAATTTTTCTGGCCTCTGTGCTTCAGTGGCTGCAACCAAAAAAATGCATATTTTCTGCATTTATATGGCATAATTTTTCTGGCCTCTGTGCTTCAGTGGCTGCAACCAAAAAAATGCATATTTTGTCCATTTATATGGCATAATTTTTCTAGCCTCTGTGCTTCAGTGGCTGCAACCAAAAAAATGCATATTTTCTGCATTTATATGGCATAATTTTTCTGGCCTCTGTGCTTCAGTGGCTGCAACCAAAAAAATGCATATTTTCTGCATTTATATGGCATAATTTTTCTGGCCTCTGTGCTTCAGTGGCTGCAACCAAAAAAATGCATATTTTGGCCATTTATATGGCATAATTTTTCTAGCCTCTGTGCTTCAGTGGCTGCAACCAAAAAAATGCATATTTTCTGCATTTATATGGCATAATTTTTCTGGCCTCTGTGCTTCAGTGGCTGCAACCAAAAAAATGCATATTTTCTCCATTTATATGGCATAATTTTTCTAGCCTCTGTGCTTCAGTGGCTGCAACCAAAAAAATGCATATTTTCTCCATTTATATGGCATAATTTTTCTAGCCTCTGTGCTTCAGTGGCTGCAACCAAAAAAATGCATATTTTCTCCATTTATATGGCATAATTTTTCTGGCCTCTGTGCTTCAGTGGCTGCAACCAAAAAAATTTATATTTTCAGCATTTATATGGCATAATTTTTCTGTCAACTGTGCTTCAGTGGCTGCGACCAAAAAAATGCATATTTTCTGCATTTATATGGCATAATTTTTCTGGCCTCTGTGCTTCAGTGGCTGCAACCAAAAAAATTTATATTTTCAGCATTTATATGGCATAATTTTTCTGGCAACTGTGCTTCAGTGGCTGCGACCAAAAAAATGACTATTTTCAGCATTTATATGGCATATTTTTTCTGGCCTCTGTGCTTCAGTGGCTGCGGCCAAAAAAACTGGGCAAACAATGCCTACAAGGTCAACGACGTTGACCTTGTAGGCATTGTTTGCCCAGTTTTTTTGGCCGCAGCCACTGAAGCACAGAGGCCAGAAAAAATATGCCACATAAATGCTGAAAATAGTCATTTTTTGCCATACGTTGACTCAACGTATATGGCAAAAAATGACTATTTTCAGCATTTATATGGCATATTTTTTCTGGCAACTGTGCTTCAGTGGCTGCGTCCAAAAAAACTGGGCAAACAATGTCTACAAGGTCAACGTATGGCGAAAAATTACTATTTTCAGCATTTATATGGCATATTTTTTCTGGCAACTGTGCTTCAGTGGCTGCGTCCAAAAAAAACTGGGCAAACAATGTCTACAAGGTCAACGTATGGCGAAAAATGACTATTTTCAGCATTTATATGGCATATTTTTTCTGGCAACTGTGCTTCAGTGGCTGCGTCCAAAAAAACTGGGCAAACAATGCCTACAAGGTCAACGTATGGCAGTTGTTTAAAGAGAACAGTAGATTACTAGCCAGCAAAGCTACCTAAGCTAAAATGTCCCTCAAATCCCTGCAGACTTCTGTCCCTCCAATACAGAGCAGTATCAAGCAGATTACTAGCCAGCAAACTTACTATCATCTGTCCCTGAAATCACTAACAGCTCTCCCCCTACACTATCTCTTCCAAGCACACACAGGCAGATTTTTCAGATACATTTTTGCCCTTGATCCCCCTCTGGCATGCCACTGTCCAGGTCGTTGCACCCTTTAAACAACTTTAAAATCATTTTTCTGGCCAGAAATGTCTTTTTTAGATGTTAAAGTTCGCCTTCCCATTGAAGTCTATGGGGTTCGCGAACCGTTCGCGAACCGCTCGCATTTTTGCGCAAGTTCGCGAATATGTTCGCGAACTTTTTTTCCGACGTTCGCTACATCCCTAGTGATTGGAAATACATTGGAGTTCAATCAACTATATAAAATATTTTTTTTAATAGTATAAATGGTTCCCTGGCCTGTATAATAGCCTGCATCCTTGTGCCTTTATATGATCAGAGACCCACTCAGTGACTTCTAATATCCTTATCATTTACAGTAGGGAATATGTTATCCCATGATACATGAGTGATACTCTGAGTTCCCTGTATAACTCAGCCTGCATCCTTGTGTCTATTTATGGTCACAGAACCCCTCAGTGACCTCTAATATCCTTATCATTTACAGTAGGGGGTACATTATCTCTTATAATCCATGAGTGATACTCAGAGTTCCCTGTATAACTCACCCAGCAGCATTATGCCTTTATATGGTCACAGAACCCCTCAGTGACTTGTAATATCCTTTTATTTACAGTAGGGGGTACATTATCCCTTATAATACACGAGTGATACTCCGAGTTCCCTGTATAACTCAGCCTGCAGCCTTGTGCCTTTATATGGTCACAAAACACCTCAGTGACTTCTAATATCCTTACCATTTACAGTAGGGGGGTACATTATCCCTTATAATACATGAGTGATACTCAGAGTTCCCTGTATAACTCAGCCTGCAGCCTTGTGCCTTTATATGGTCACGGAATCCCTCAGTGACCTCTAATATCCTTATCATTTACAGTAGGGGGTACATTATCTCTTATAATCCATGAGTGATACTCAGAGTTCCCTGTATAACTCACCCAGCAGCATTATGCCTTTATATGGTCACAGAACCCCTCAGTGACTTGTAATATCCTTTTATTTACAGTAGGGGGTACATTATCCCTTATAATACACGAGTGATACTCCGAGTTCCCTGTATAACTCAGCCTGCAGCCTTGTGCCTTTATATGGTCACAAAACACCTCAGTGACTTCTAATATCCTTATCATTTACAGTAGGGGGGTACATTATCCCTTATAATACATGAGTGATACTCAGAGTTCCCTGTATAACTCAGCCTGCAGCCTTGTGCCTTTATATGGTCACGGAATCCCTCAGTGACTTCTAATATCCTTACCATTTACAGTAGGGGGTACATTATCCCTTGCAGTCTGCTGCCTTGTGTCTTTATATTGATGTAACTGCTCTGTATCTGTTAAAATCCTAATATTTTAATAGGGGTTGCATTATTTCTCATACAAATTACAATATGAAGTACATGACTGCCTATAGTGATATTCTGTGCTGGTCCTCTAATTGTTGCAGGCCATGCACAGTGATATTTTTCCATATTTACTCAACTCTGATCTGACCTTTGAAATAACTAACAAATCCACTCCACGACATTATTAATGCTGACTATTAATACTAGTTCTCCAAGTTCACATTAGCCTGCCCGGTATCAGAGAGCTGTTTATGTGTTATTTTGTTCCTTCTCCCTTGACTTTTATGCGCATGATACTGGATACGATATTATTTTTGATGCTGCTGTCACTGATGCTGTACAGATGTGTCAGCTGTGATTACAGACTTTAGAGCGAAAGTCACTGTTATGCAAATGCATTCCAAACCTAACTGCCGAAATGTCACTTTCAAGTCATAATCTGACAAATCATTTTTATTTTCACAAACTTTAACATTAAGGCCTTATGTTCGCTTCTAATTACCACCCCCAGGAATGCGAATGAGCTTCAAGTGCAACCAATTACATGCATTTAGAGACTATGAAATCTGAAATATGCACGTTTCCTTCACTCTATAATGTGGCGTTTAGTGTTTTGTTGGGTTTCCAGATAGGATTAGGAAATAAGGAAAGCATTCTATACATGTATGGGACCTATTATCCAGAATGAGCAGGACCTGGGGTTTTCAGGATAATGGATCTTTCTGTAATTTGGATCTTCATACTTTAAGGGGGTTATTTAATAAACTCCGAATGCAAAAATCACAAATTTTTCGGAATTTATTAAACCCAGAGGATGGAAAAGACCGAATCAGAAAATCCAGTATTTCAGACCTGTCGAGGTTGTATATAAGTGGGAGAAGTCCCAAAGATTTTTTGATGTGTGCTGGGTTTCGTGCAATACCCTGAAGTTTTTGGGCAAAAATCTGAGTTTTCATGTAAAAAAATCTTAAAAAAATCGTGAAAATCAGATTTTTTCCCGTAAAGCTAATTTTTGGGAAAATGTAATAATAAATAAGCGCAAAAAGAGTTCGGAGTTTGTAGCAGAAAATATTGAGATAAATTCGGACTTTGAAAAATAACCCCCTTAGTCTACTAAAATATCATGTAAACCCAATAGGATTATTTTGCCTCCAGTAAGGATTAATTATATCTCATTTGGAATCAAGTACATGGTACCGTTTTATTATTACAGAGAAAAAGGAAATAAAACAATTTTGAATGATTTGATTAAAAAGGAGTCTATGGGAGATGGCCTTCCTGTCATTTGAATCTTGCTGGATAGCAGGTTTTTGGATAACAGGTTTCTGGATAATGGATATTTGTGTTGGAATCTGTTTGGGTGACGTTGGTTAGTTCAGTACAGATCCCAGCAAATGAGGCAGTGAGATACTGGGAATGAGGGTTCAACACAATCTGGCAATCATCTATTTTTCATGCTTAGTATTAAGCAGTATATTCTTTAAATGATCACATTTAACACACTATACTGAAGGAACAGTATACACTTGTATTCAAAGCAGTAGTTAGGGCTCCACATATATGTATCTGACCCATCACCCTATCCCATGGAAGTCCACCACCCTGGCTGTGGAAGCCCCTACCCCTGCCACTTACTGAAAACCAATCTTTTTAAGGGCCATAGTCCACTGGGATTTCTCCCAGTGTCCCACCAGCTCAATCCGACCATGATTTAACACTTCCTCCATCTTTGAGATCGTAATGGTAGATTGTAATGGACGCCTGCAGAACAGAATGATGAAAAATATGGTTTCTTTCTAAGGAAAATTTTGGACTCAAGTCCGAAAAGTGTCTTGCATCAAAATCACAGCGCGTCAACACTATTCAGACATCCATTGACTTTAACGTCAGCATCAAAATTGACGTGAGCGACTTTTTGGACGCGTTTCCAAAATTGGGGTCCATTTTGATTTTCATGATTTTTTTTGCAAATTTTTTGCGGTTTTGCAAATTTTGCAGGAAATTCATGAATTTTTTGGTGAAGAAAAATGGGAGAAATTCGCCCATCAATGCTCTGAAGAGCAGAAGAATTTATTGCCCTTTCATCACATTTTTAAAATTTGAATCAATGTTCTTTTCATTATTTATTGTAGTGTTGTTGTACAGTTTCCTGTGTATTATGTTATATATGTTTTTATATATTTACCCAGATATTGTATATGGGTCTATAGTTCTGAAAACTGCGAAAGAAAGAAGCAAATGTTTGAAAACACCAATTTTGATACATGGTTGAATAAACATAACAAATGTCAGAAGGACATGTAGTCGGCACAGTACTGGCATCATTTGGGGTGAAGGATGACGGGGTAGAACAAGTAGGAAAAATGTGGGATTTACTGTAGGTAGGGGAGTGGGTGGACAATTTGGTCCATTATTACTTCTTCATTATTAAGCTTGAATATATTGCCAAGAAGACATTAGCACAACCTCCCTACTCCTATAACATTTGTTTGAATTCATCATGAGAAATGAGGCAAATGAAAGATTTAATTAAAAAATAAGTGGTTTGAGCTTAGGTCCCTCAGAAACATATCCCGTGTGGGGGTTTATACAGCCCAAAACCAGCATGTTCAGGTTTCTTTAGTAAGTGTGAGCCATGGTTAACATGACTGTGGAAATGAATGGAAATGTGTACAGTATCGACTTACGTTTAATGACCAGAGTGTGAGTTTTAAAACTCATCTGTCCTTGGACAGGCAGGAATGATTTCTGGGAAGCCATCAATAATGAAAACATCTGGTGTTTGTCCTTACCAGTCTTCAAGTTAAAAACCAAATATGTAAAAGATCAAGTTTCAGTTTTTACTGTGTGTTTTTACATTATAAACCATTTTCACTTTAAGTGACCACTGGAACGACCCAATCGATTCTCTCGCCAGCCTTGTGTTCATGGAATCCGACTTTCTTAGAACCTCACGACTGCAACGGTCACCTATAAGATCCAACGTTTGATGATCACAAAATATTCTTTATGCTGGGCTTTTACTATAATACAATTGAACGGATGGAATAAAAATGATGTTGAAGTTTATATCCAACACATGATGTTATTCGCGCTGCTACGCATGTGCATTAGAGTGAAAAGGTGAACTTTAACTAAAAAGTCTGCTTTTTCATTCTACTGCACATGCGTCTGCCCCGGAAAATTTGAAGAAAGAAGGAGCCGAAAGAGAAGAGCTCCGTGGTGCTCACTGGTATAACCCGGGCCGGACATGGTTATGATTGGTTAAAGGGGACCCGTCACCCAAAAAAATTATTCAAAATCCTATTTTATCACATTAGTCAAGCAAAATGAACTTTAATTACACCATATAAATTATTTCAATCTTGTTTCCTTCAGTCTGGGATTTCAAAATTGTAGCAAGCAGGCAGGAGCCATTTTGTGGACACTGTTATTAAGACAAGCCTTGTATCATCTCAGAATCTTGTTTGTGCACCAGAATGGGGGAACCAATGTTCATCCCCATGTCCTGGCTACACAATTAAATGGTGAAGAGAACTGAGGAATGTGTGGAGAGCAGTGACATCTAGGAAGTGCTGAATGGAAAGTGAAAGTAATTGGCTGCCTCGCCTCTATGCCACTGGCATAGAGGAGTGGCAGACACTATTTGATTGACAGCTGAGATTTTTAAATTAGCTTACAACAGCCATGAATGCTTTAATAAAAAATAGAAATTGGATTTCATGTTTAATTTGAAAAGGACTTTTATTATACAGATTTTTGTGTCTGGATGACAGGTCCACTTTAAGGAAGGAGAGAATTATCAGGCATAGGGGATAAGAGAAGTGATGTGTTTTTTTTGCAGATTTATCATCCTTAATAGGTTTAGAATGTTTCGAATGTTGCCGGGGCGGGGGGGGGGTATTCTTTTAAGGTGGGGGCTGAGGATTTGTTTGGGGGCTTAGAACAAGGGTTATTTACGGCTAAGTGGCAGGTGATTTCTGTGAAATGGGATCCCTGGCGGTGATGGTAATCTGCTGCCTGTGGGGTCATTGACTTGACTGATATGTAGCCCACAATTCATGTATGAGGGGTATTTGTGACAAACATTCCTGTGTCTGTTATACACAGACTTATGCTTATATTCTTGTCTGTTTAATAAAAGCAATGGCCTTCATCAAATCCAAAATGTGGATTCTGTCCCCTTGTCTTAAAGGAGTGGCATTTGGTTGGATGAGGTGCAGGAGCGAGTTCATTGATGCATCAGCCTGGGCTGTGCCCCTATACTACCAACCCCTGGTCCATGCCCTCAGCACAGCTCCAGCCCACCCTTGCTTCAAAGCAATGAGACGCTTGGGAACTCTGGGCCTCATTGATGGGGTACTGTAAGGTACCAACCAGGTTGCACTTGCTATTACAGGTATGGGACCAGTTATTTTGGCACCTGGGTTTTTCCAGCTAAGGGATCTTTCCATAATTTGCAACACTACACCTTAAGTTGGCTAAGAATCATTTAAATAATAATTATACTCAATGGGATTGTTTAGCCTCCGTTAAGAATTAATCTCTGAGGTGGGATCAAGCTGAAGGTACTGTTTTATTATTGCAGAGAAATTATGAATTATTTCACTAAAATGAAATCTATGGGAAATAGCCTTTCTGTAATTCGAAACTTTCTGTATAACGGGTTTATGGATAATGGATCCTATACCTGTATCAAATTTCCCTATTATTCAAGGCCATCAACTACCATACCTTAGAACAGTGATCCCCAACCAGTAGCTTGTGAGCAACATGTTGCTCTCCAACCCTTCGGATGTTGCTCCCAGTGGCCTCAAAGCAGGAGCTTATTTTTGAATTCCAGGCTTGGAGACAAGTTTTGGTTGCGTAAAAACCAGATGCACTGCCAAACAGAGCCTCAATGTAGGTTGACAATCCACATATGGGCTAACGAATAGCCAATCACAGACCTTATTTGGCACCCCAGGAACATTTTTCATGCTTGTGTTGCTCCCCAACTCCTTTTACTTCTGAATGTTGCTCACGGGTTAAAGGTTAGGGATCCCTGAAAGGTTCACAATTGTAGGCAGTGCAAAGGGTAATGTTGCTGACTTGTAGCACTGTGGCCCTAGTTTTGATTTTAGCCAGGGCACTATCTGCAAGGGTTGGGACCTTCTCCCCATGCTTGCCCGGATTTACTCTGGGTTTCCTCCTACATCCCAAAAACATTCGGGCAGATTCATTGACTCCTGATAAAAGTGAACATAGTGTGTAGCACGGTGCTTAGATTGTAAGCTCCACTGGGGCAGGAACTGATGTGAATGATGTATAATGTGGAAAATGTCAGCGCTATATAAATTTTCAAGAATAATAATAATAATAATGTTTTTCTTGATTTGCTGCAGAAATAACACTTTTCTTTCATACCCTATTGTCGGAAAGGCACAACATGAGAATGAGAAAAGTAAATCTCTGATGTATCCAATATCCTTCTTGTACTCGTATCCCGCATTTAACATTCTCAGTTCTGGAAATTCCTATTACATATTTAATGGCAAATTCTACATTAGAAACAGCTTATTTATTTAAAGTTTCTGTATTCCCTTTTCCCCAAGATGATTGCTAAATATAGCTGTAATGTGATAACTGAATATACGGCCGTAAACGATACCGAATATGTAGTTAATTTATTAAGGTTAAAAATACAATATTAATGGGGGGTAGGAACATTAAAAAAAAAATTACATTAATTCATGTGGATATCATTTTTTTTTCTTTTAGTACATCATGGCAGGATTCCTGAGTAGAAAAGCATTACTGGGTTAATTATATATTCCAGGCGAGTCACATCAGAATGGGACTGGAAATAATGCAATCGCTGCTGCGCTGTTTGACAATTCAAGCCGAGTCGCACTGAAAATTACTTTGTGGGACTGAGACATTTTTTGGTGTCCTTTCATTTTTTTTTTTGTCGTTAGAGTTGAGAAGAACATTGTGAGAGAGCGGAGATGTTAAATAAAAACGCACACATCAGTTTTATGCAATTGAATTTTGGAGATTGTTTTGTTTTTTTTTTCATGGTATTACCATTGCACATTCATTGGCATCTCTTTAAATTTCTCATTTTACTACACGGTTATACAGATTCCAAAATCCCATACCTGTACGGGTTTGTATTCTAAAAATAGTGTACAAAATTACACGAACATCTACCTGTGCAACATCTCATTCACATGCCAAGGAGATTAATATGAAATGACTTCTTCCATTGCTGCTATAATGGCATCTGCTACTCTAGAATAATTTCTGCTAGATGTGGTACCATTGTTGGTGGCATTTGCTTCTATTAAACCACAGGAGCATTAGTGAGCGTCGGCACTGATGTTGGACACCAGGCCTGGCTTGCATTGGCATTCCAGTTCTTGTAGGCCAGTCATGTTCTTCCACCCCCGGTCGCCAATATTATGCTGATACAGGAAAGGGCCTGCCCCAAATGGTTGCCACAAATTAGAAGGCAAAGAATGGTAGAGTATGTCAATCTAATTTAGTAAATCAGCAATACTATCAAGAA